>JAUMHM010000086.1:1063049-1073698 GCA_032362435.1 Melikaiella ostensackeni
CGGAAGAATAGGAGCCACCTTAGATTTGGCAGTCAATAAGGTAATTAGTGCAGTAATGCAGCGATTTGGCGGAAAAGCCCGCAAGAGTGAAAGAGATGAAGAGCAGTTTTTCCACAGTCTACTTATCTCTTTCACTTTTACGGGGTTTTCCACTTGCATGCGAAGGCGTGAAAGCACCTTTATTTATAACAATAATTTTATTTTATTACGTTCGAAATCTTGTAAATATAAAAAACGTCACTTTTTGGAGGTGAGGACTGAGGTTGCATTGATTTAAAAAAAAATTAACGTATCTTCTGTTTCCTGACACCAACGTAAATCTTTGGAATATTCCAACAAAGCATTAGGATACCCTTTACATATTAAGAATTTACTTTTGATTAAATATTGCAATTTGGTCAGTTTAAAAAAAAAGGTTTTGCAAATTACATCACGTCCAGCGAAGAGCGTTGATTAAAAAAAAGTCGACTCAATCTAAGCTTGGATCGGTTTCGGAAAATTTGACATGGAGCACACGCCGGGTCGGATCGAATGTTTTCGATTCGATTTCAGCTTGGATCAGATTTAAAAAATTCGACTTTGAACACGCGATGGATTAGGTCGAATTTCTTCGATTCGATCTCAGCATGGATCGGAATCGAAAAATTCAACATTTCAACACGTGCTGCGTCATATCAAATTTTTTCGCTTCTATCTCAGCTTGGACTACATTTGACATGCTGAAAAATTCCTTTTTATTGCACTGAAAAGGGTATCTAAAACACACCGAAACGTTAGTAGATTTTCTGTAAATATACTTTGATTGTGATTTTAAAAAAATTAAATTAAAAAAGACGTGAGAAAAATAGGGATGAGGATTTAGAGGTTGCCTTCTTTTTCTTTCCATTTTTTATTTTGTTTTTTTTATTTCAATTCGAATGAATACATTTAAGAGTGTGTTGTCCATATTTGGTCGTTAGATTCTTGGTCTGGTTTAATTTCCAAGAATTTCTCACTTAAATTCATACCTGCACATAACAATTTCGTATTTAAAAATAGACGTACAATTTTAATACTTCAATTATGAATTGTGAAAAAATAAGATTAATTTTCTAATTCCTCTGACGACTCTTCCTAAAATTTATTTCGCTAATAAGTTAAACAATGCCATCTACCGTGTAGACTCCAAACTGGAGAGATATATAATACTTGGCAAAGTTAAAAAAAGTTTAAAAAGTAGGTGATAAGAGTCTAAACAGAATTACAGATCTTGAACATTACAACCCTGTATAGTGCATATAGTACGAGTTTGGAATTTCTTTCGTAGCCCTTAAATATGTCGTAGAAAACTGATAAAAAAATATTCTAAATTTCAAATACAGAGAAAGTGGATACCCTTCTCTTTTCTTAAATGCAAATAATACGTAAGAAATTATATATCCGCTTTTTTGAATTATATTGACACAAAATCCTAGTACTATACCAATAAACTACTAACAACTTGTAACGAACAAGAGAATCTGACAAACTTCAAAAGGGGGATCAGATAAAACTACTTTTACATTTATTCAAAGAACACTGAAAAAAAATTATCATTTTGTAATAACACTACCAGTACCTGTGTAGATTCATCTCTCTTCCTTTCACTTCTCTCCTTCTCGTCTCTTTCTCTGCCTTTTCAGCACAGCCCAGTCCACTGCTCTAGTAAACTGTAGTACTTCTAGCATTTCGCGCTTGTGTTGCGTAATTTGTTTCGCCTCCTTCCGATGCTAACCCTATCCTCAAAACCTCCACGTGCGGTTTTTTCAGGCCCAATTTTCACTTTCCAAAACCACTTTCACCTTTATACCATCACTTGCACTATATCATCGCACTACCCACTACCTTTTTCTCACCCTCTAGTATACATATCCGAATCACAATCTTTTTAATCCCCAAAACATTCAGCAAGAACTTACATCTTATTAGGTGGTGACGCTCGAGTGCTTCTTGGCCAACTCGAATTTAGTATACAGTACGTTTTTTCCCGTAACTATTATAACTTTTCCAGTTTCTCTAACAATTTTTGCATTGTCGGTCTACCTATTGCACTTGTATTTCAGAACCGCGGGCGACGGAGTTATCATGTCTACCGACGGGGATTATGAGCAGCCCGCACTCTCTCAATTAGCTGCAGATCAAGACCGAGTACAAATAAACCGGGCCGACGCTTATCGCGTGCCAAAAATTCCTACACTTTATCGCGATGATCTGGAATGATGGTTTTTGATCGTCGAATCATCGTTCTCCAGAACTAAGATTACAGACATGTACATTCAGGTAAAAACAGGGACTTGACCGAAACTTTCGTTCCATTTCGTTACTGCCAGTTAAACAAAATAATTCTGATTCAATCATTAATGTAATTTCAGATATTATCTAATTTCGTCCAAATATAGAAATAGCAGATCAAAGTTTAGTAAGAACTAATTTTTTTCTATCAATGACGAAATCAAACGAAAGTTTCGGTCGAGTCCCTGTGTAAAAAATCGATTAATCTAAATTTTCGCGGTATCGAAAAAAGATGGTTCGCGTTTTTAAAATCGCTCGCGCAGCAAAAGCCAGGCAGGCGTTGTTATTAACACAAAAAGTCTGGTAAAAAGGCCATTAAACGTTTCCAGCTTTGTTTCTGGAAGACAATTGCTCCTAAGGAAAACTAAATCAAACTTTTCGAACGGAGACAGCTGCCTCAGGTTTCCCGCAATCTAAACGTCTCCACATTCGCCCTCTAGCGGAGGATTAATCGTCACACCGAATATCGTCATGATTGAGAAGATTCTCCGCTAGATGGGAGTCCCTTACGAGTTTTTTTTTCCTGGTCGAAAAATGACAATGACCGGCCCGCTTCAAATGCTCGAAACCCGGCGTTTTTCCTGCATGGGTTGGAGAAAAAATGGTATCAACTCAAAGGAAGGAAGTCAAAAAAGATCTTGGTATCCTGGAATTACTTCCAATTTGCATGACTCGACTTCTGCTGCTTCGAGCGATCTCTAGATTTATCACCTCAATAGTGTAAAGAAGTGTTAGCTAATAATGTAAACAAACTTACGATTTTCTAATAGGACTGTCAGGACTATCCTTTTCCAATAGTAGTCTCAGGTAGTAATCTCCTATTTTAACTTCGTCCGACAAGCATTGATATTGAACTTCAAATTCCCTGTGATTCCAAGCGATCAAAGCTCCACCAGACAAGTCTTTGTCTGTTGTAAATGCTCGTATTTCATTTTCAAGAGCTGTTCTTAATTCTTCTCTCGTTTTGTGGTTCCAAATCAAATTCGGCATTGCATGATCCTGATTGAACTTGTAGTAAAATAATCTCCAATTAGCCTCGGATTTAACTCTTTCTCTTCGTTTTCTTAGGACGATTGGCCTCTCTTTAATCTTTTCTCTCCGTTCTATGCCAACACGTGCACCCCAATGTTGAAAAACATTATCCACTTGTCTTTCCAGGACCCGAACGTGTCGCTCAAATGTTATCCAGTGAAGGCTTTTCATATTCTTTGATGCGTGGTCTATTGCTATTTTCAAATTATCACGATTATTTAATCTTTCTTCTTCAACAAACGAGTCTGGGACTTTTTCTTCCGAATTCAGATAATTTAACAATCCGATAGGCTGAAAAATAAAATAGTGTGAATAATAGGAACTTCTACTTAAATTGTGGAAAAAAAAGAGTTACCAACACCCCTAAGGAAATGATATAGCAAACAATTTTTCTTCTCTTTTCGCAAGAGGTTTTTGAGTTCGCTGATTTCGAATCCGATGTCAAAAAGTCAAAATTCAAAATAGCCAATTCATTATGACGGACAGAAATCCTGATATAAACTTGATATGACTGATAATTACTACTCGGGGTTTCTTGGGGTAGCTTATTTCGAATCCAAAGTCAAAATGTGAACATTTAAAATGGCAGCTTCAAACTTACTATATTACTACTTGGGTGTTTTTTGGGTCCTTGATTTTGGATCTGAAGGTGAAATGTTAAAATTCCAAATAGCTCTAAAATTTTAAAATGTAAATTCTTGCTTTTCCCTATATCTCCCATTATATGAATTTTGAGATTTGGACTTAGAATTGGAAATCAGCAACAGTGGTGAGTTTTGACTTCAGATTCGTAACCAGCGACCCTAAAAACCTTTAAATTTGATTCTGTACAAACAATTTAGATCTTAAAGGTTTTGAAAAGCAACTTCAACCACTTTTCCATTCAAAGCGCGAAGTCCGAGACTGATTTACAGGCCGGATTTGAAACCGGAATTTAAAAAATCTATTAAAAAACATATGTAGCACATTAAATGTAATATTGAAGCACACATGGTAATGAATACTCTAAACTTTATCCAAAAACTGTCGACTTTGACATAGATTTGCAAGGTTGATAGTATATTGTGCTACAAGTGCGGAAGGTAATCAATTACACACAAGTGTATAGTTTTCTGTACGAGCCAGAAGCGAATCGAAGGGTAATTGTAGGCGAGTTGGAGGACAGCCGGAAGCGAACCAAAGACGAGCCGGAAACAAGCCGAAGATGAGCCGATAGCAAGTAATGTGAACATCACAAAAGTTATAACTGCCTACTATTCGCAACAATTGCACACAATATTTTTTGTAACAAATGCTGGGAATTTTCGATTTGAGAAACAATAAAAGCACATCCATACCATAAATTAAGGAAAAACTCCGAAAATTTTGAGAATTTTCAAATACAATAAATTACAAAAATTTTGAAATTTCCGGTCAATTAATAAATTATTATATATTTCCGGAAATTTAATGCATCCATAGTGGGCCAGGAGCCACAAAAAGTGGTCAGAAATCAAGGGTCCGAATTTGATGAAGTAAATACATTTTGAGAATCTAGACACCCTGAATCATCTCTTTTCGGAGTATTATGTCATTTTGACTTCTTACTGTCCATTGAAAATATAGATTTTTTTCTTTCATACGTCTTCAATATGAACCAATGAATTATAGCAGATACCCGAACGAAACGAAACATTAAATTCCATTTAGTTACGTTACGTTATCGGATATCGAAAGAAAATTCATCTCTCTTTTGGTTGTGACTCTAAATAATTGAATCAGAAAGCGTCCGTTAAATATTTTAGGTTATTGATAACTTAATGAAAATCAGAGTTAATTATTCTGTGTAATAACAAAAATTTAGTGAAAATAGCTACGTTTCCTAATCACGAAACGAAAATTCATCAAATATAGTCATGATCTGATATAACAAAACGAAAATTTGAACGGAATATTTTTAAAAAGAAATATGCTTTTCTTCAGATGAACATTTACTACTCGCTGATTATTGCCTGACTGCCCCATCAACCTGTAGTTAAAACTAAAAGTTCTAGGTGATTTGAACTCACATTAATGCAGGAAGTTTTGTTTCAAATGGATTTTTGCTACTCCCTGATCATTACTTGCCCGTTACGTCGACCTCCTGCTAAGACTGAATGATACCGTTGAGACAAACCCATATTTCTGGAGGAAGTTTGGTTTCAAATGAACATTTGCTACTCCCTAATCATTACCTGACCATCACCGCAACTTCCTATTGAAACTGAATGATCCAGGTGTGTCAAACCCATCATCCTCTAGGAAGTTTGGATTCAAATGAACATTTGCTACCCCCAGAGTATTGCCTGACTATCCCGTCGATCTTCCATTAAAACTGAATGTTCTAGGTGCATAAAGTCCATCTTTCTCGGGGAAGTTTGGTTTTAAATCAAACATTCCTTACTCCTTAATCATTACTGAACCGTCCAGTCGAGCTGATTTTAAAACTAAGTAATCCAGGAGGGTTAAACAAAACTTCCTCGATGATTTCCGGCTTTAGACGAGGTTTCAAATGAACATTTCTTACTCCCTGATCATTACCTGACCATCACGCTGACCTCCTATTAAAAGTGAATTATCCAGGTTTGTCAAACACCTTTTCCTCGAGGAATTTTGGTTTCAAATGAACATTTGCTACTCCTAAAGCGTTACCTGACCGTCATGTTTACATCTGATTGAAACTGAATGATGCAGCTATGTAAAACTCACCTTCTTCGGGGAACTTTAGTTTGAAGTGAAACATTCGTTACTCCTTGATCATGACCTAACCGTCCCGTCAACCTACTTTTAAAACTATGAAATCCAGGTGTTGTAAAGTAATCGTACTAGGAGAATTTTGGTTTGAAGTGAAACAATCGTTACTCCTTGATCATTTCTTAACCGTCTCGCCAATTTGCATTTGAAACTAAATAATCCAGGGGTAGTAAATTATTCTTCCTTGAAGAAGTTTTTAAGTTAACATTTTCTACTTCCCGCTAGTTACCTGACCATACCAGCGACCTGCAATTAAAACTGAGTGATTCAGGTGTGGCAAAATAATTTTCCTCAAGAAAGTTAGACTTTTGATTAGCACGTGCTATTTCTTGATTATTCTTGACCGTCCTGTGGATCTACAGATAGAGGACACTCATTCTTGATATAATCTGAACAATATATAAATGTGCACGTAAGAAAGTACAGTAGTCAAAGTTTTATATTGAATAAGGAAGTTATTATATCAAGTAATGCTAAACGATAAATTATTACTATACTTAAGTGTTTTACAAACAGACTAATCCTTCTTTTTTCATATTTCCAGTAATTGTGCCATGCTTTTTACAATATTATTTTAAATTCATAAACCCAAATGAAGACCAATCATGCTTTGGAAATGGTGCAAATTGGCTTTTGCTTCCTCTTTTTAGACTGACTTTTTTTTATTATACAATTTCATTCTGTCATAAAGATGTGATGATTGAAATTTTTTTACTGAACACTGTTTTTAAATATCATATTAGTGAAAACAAAATCAAATCGAATAACACTAATTATGTGTATCAGAAAACATTTTCAAACTTATAAAAAAATTTGAATTGTATGGTCAGGTAATGCTTTGGGACTATTGGAAGCCAAACTTCCCCGAGGAATATGGGTTATACGCACCTGGATCATTCAGTTTTAATCAAAGGTCGACGGGACAGTCAATGAATGTTCTGGGAGTAGCAAATATTCATTTGAAACCAGACTTCCACGGAGAAGACGGGATTGACACACCTCAATCACACAGTTTCAACTGAAGGTCGATGGGATAGTCAATTAATGCTGTGAGATTAGCAAATGTTCATTTGAATCCAGACTTTCCCGACGCAAATAGATTTTACACGCCAGGTTCATTCAGTTTTAATTGAAGGTCAACGGGACAGTCAACTAATGTTGTGGGAGTAACAAATATTTATTTGAAACCAGACTTCCACGAGGAAGATGGGACTGACTCACCTCGATCATTCAAGTTTGATTCAAATTCGACGGGACGGTCAGCTAATGCTCTGGGAGTAGAAAATGTTCATTTGAAAATTAACTACCCCAAAGAAAATAGGTCTGATGTACCTAGGTCATTCAGTTTTAGTTGAAGGTCGACGAAACAATCAGATAATGCACTGGGTGTAGCAAATATTCCTTTGAAACCAAACTTGTCCAAGGAAGATGAGTTTGATACACCTGGATCATTTAATTTTAACTGAAGGTAAACGGGACAGTCAATTAATGCTCTGGAAGTAGCAAGAATTCATTTGAAACCAAACTTCCCCGACGTAGGTTGGATTGCCACCTCTGGATCATTCAGTTTTAATTAAAGGTCGACGAAATAGGCAGATAATGCTTTGGGAGTAGCAAATAGTCATTTGTAACCAAACTTACCCCAAGGAAGATGGGTTTGACGTACCTGGATCATTCACTTTCAATTGAGGGCGACGAGACAGTAAATTAATGCTGTGAGCCTGGCAAATATTCATTTGAAACCAAACTTCCTCGAAGAAGATGGGTCTGACACACCTCGATCATTCAAGTTTAATTGAAGATCGACGGGGTGGTCAGGTAATGCTCTGGGAGTAGAAAATATATATTTGAAACCAAACTTCCCCAAAGAAGATGGGTTTGACACATCTGGATCATTTAATTTTAATTGATGGTCGACGGGATAGTTAATTAATACTCTGAGAGTAGCTAATGATCATTTGAAACCAAACTTCCTGCAGGAATGTAAGCTCGAATCACCCAGATCTTTTAGTGTTAACAACAGGTCGATGGGGCAGTCAGGCAATAATCAGGGAGTCGTAAACGTTCATCTGAAGTCTTGAACAGAAAACAGAAAGTAGTATAATCCTTAGCTCTTAGGAAATTTCTTGCAGTCAAAAAAGCATTTTTTTTAAAATATTCCGTTCAAGTTTTCGTTTTGTTATATCAGATCATAACTATATTTTATGAATTCTTGTTTCGTGATTAGAAAACGTGACTATTTTCACCTAATTTTCGTTATTACACAGAATATTAACTCTGATTCTCGTTACGTTATCAACAACCTGAAATATTCAACGGACGCTTTCTGTTTCAATTTATTAGAGTAATAATCAAAAGAGAGTTTAATTATGTTTCGATATCCGATATCGTAACGTAACTAAATAGATCCTAATATTTCGTCTCGTTTCGTTCAGGTCCCTGAACTTCTGAGTGCACCAGGCTTCAGGAATAAAAATACATCTTTTTCGAGGAAGTTGAGATCTAAATAGGGGTTGGTCGCACCTCAAGAGTTACTGGGAGAACTAGTCATTATACAACATATTGTGGTGGCACCAGGTGTGAAAATTACAACTTCCTCGGGAAATTTGAGTTCTAAATGAAGATTAGCTGCAGCAACGCTGTCCAACAGAAAAACCTAGTGAGTGACATTTGTCATAGAGGTTATTTTCTCATGCGTAACTATCGGAAAATAGTCTCTATTTCAAAAGTCACTTATTATGTTTTTCCTTTGGACAGCAGTGCATCCCATCCATTTTTCGCATGACGTGTCATTGTACATCTTCTTAGTACACCAGACGTACAGAATACAAGCTCCTCGAGGATGTTAAGTTCTAAATAATTATTGGTCGTTCTCCAATTGTTAATGGAACGACCCCTCATTGTACATCTTCCAAGTTCTCCAGGTGAATAAAATAAATCTTCCTCGAAGAGTTGAGTTCTAAGTAGAGATTAATCATACCCCAATGGTTACTCTAAAATATTATCTTAAATTGAATGAGTGTAAAGGGAACAACACAAGAGAAAATATCAAGCTTGTTCATTTTTAAGGAATACATTTGTGACGCGCTCCGAAGAAAGGGACCTAAGAGCGAAAGCGCTGATTTTAGAGGAGAAGGGAAAGAACAGGTGAGAGCGCTTGCCGAGTTTCCGATATTGCTTTCCTTCTCTCCCACTCTCACCAATACGATCCTCGCGCCTCACGATAGTGTAAGCGGGAGGGATGAGCATGTGTGCGTAGCGAGAAAGAGGTTCAACGCTTCGGCAGGAACGACTGTTTTGAAATTGCAATAACTCAAAAAATATTCGCCAAAAAAATTTTCTGTTTACGGATAATTAAAAAGCGACCTTTAATTAATATAAAACGACAATAATCTCAAAATCGATTTTTTTGCTCTTAGGTCCCTTTCATCGGAGCGCGTCACATATAACTATATTGAATCATTTTTCAACAAAAAAATCAACAATAAACAATTATTGCAGATCATTTAAATCGAATTTACAAAACATATATTCCATACAAATATCCAATCTGTAATTTTCATGAATTAGATTAATAATAACAATTATAATTATTTATTGTTGATATTTATTGATTTAAAAATCGAAACTTTTTTCTGTTCATATTGAGAATTAGGAGGAAAAAATGCCTTTCATAATACAAAGCTGGAATTCGAGAATGAATTACGCTGAACAACAATAAAAATATTAAAAATAATGATCTTTGTTCATTTATTTGTTTCAAAATGATCAAATATAGTAAGTCACTAACGTACTGTGGCGCGAAACAGGTCGCTTTTCTGAAAAATACATTTAAACATCTTGTCAGCCTTACACGCGCTTATTTTTAAATATTTTTCAGTGTTTTTAAATATTCTTTAATTGTGGTTGGCATTTCTCCTATTGACGACATAATTCACGATGATTATTTTATTTGTAGCATCTTATCTTGTGTAAAACATACATTTTTCAAAGGTCTTACAGTAAAACCTCGTTTATTCGGCCTTTGATCAACCGAGGCTCCGTGTTATCCGAGGCAACGGACTTATCCGAACACTCCACATCAACCGAGGTGTATGCTCGGATAATACGGAAAACCCCGGATAAAACAGATAAAGCCGTTATGCCTGTGCTGTATGCGCGGAGTAGTTCGCGATTGCGACTTTGTTGCTTATACACGCATAAACTTGTTACAACGCACTTTGTGTGCTCTTCGGTTGCGAGCTAAAATTTAACAGTTGAGCTCTACCACCTTGATCAAAAAATTTTAGGACCCGTCACCGTGTGGCGCTCTCGTTCAGCCGATTTCAATTCTTCTTTTTTTGTTGTGTTGGTAGAAGTATCATTGACGTTCTTTCAGATTTTCAGATTGATAGCTTGACATTTGTTGAAGTGACGCCGTATTGTGTACATCTATTTTTGTATGTGGTTTCGATTTTCCACAAAAAAAAATGTCATCGACTTTGCATCAACGAGTTTGCATTAAATTTTGTGTTAAAAATGGATTTAACGGTGCG
>JAUMHM010000086.1:1073798-1112646 GCA_032362435.1 Melikaiella ostensackeni
ACGCAAGTAAGTCTGTATCATATACATATATACAACTGAATATTTTATTAAAATTAAATACAATGAAATTTTTAAATACAATTGAATATCAGAAACGTTCTCTGAAGCGCAGAAGCGATTTAAAAAATTGCATAAGAATGAATACGCTTACGCATTGGATGGAAAAATTGAAGAGAATTTGCAATTTACAAAGAAGAGATATCATGATGAAAAATTTAATCTACGACCAGAAATTGAAGAAAAAATTTTTAAAGTTGCATCCATCGAAGAAAATGTGCTGCAAAACTCCAGTTATTCAAGTAAATATTAGATTTTGTTACTGAAAACGTCAATTATTGAGAAATGGAAAAAAATAGTTCAACAATTTTTCACAAAAACAAAATTTCTTTCCGTTGAAATATTTCTGTACATATCTTTCAATAGATGATTACTTATATGTTGATTTTCCTTTTCAGCTCACAATGATTCAATGATAGACGACAATTTTCAAAATGAAGGCAGACTCAATCGAAAAAAGTTGAAGGCCATTAGAAGAAGTAATCGAAATTGTCAGGAAAAAAAAGGACGGTGAAAATAAATTCTAAAAAAATTTAAATAAGAAAATAAAAAGCGACAAATATTTTTTCATTCGTCATTTCTCACTTTCTTATCCGTCACAAGGTTAAAAATTTGTCCGCGGGTCTAAAGAAAAGCTATTTTTTCTACGGAAGTGTTTTAATGACTTTAGACTTAAAAATTATATCCCATTAAAATAATAAAAATTACGCAAAATTCAGGTTACAATATTTTGTGGCTTTTGCAATTAACAGGTATTTCATTTTTGATTTATAGTTTTAATTTATCGAATACTCGTTTATCTTCATTTCTAGGCTTGAGCGATCCTCAAAGTAGCGACGCATCTATTTCACCAGGACTCTTAAACAAACTAAAGGGGAAAATTGAAAATGAGACTAACTTAGAGTCTCAAATTGTTTGCAAGAATATGAAAGGAAATGAAGAAAGCTATGCAATTTCCAGCAATGGTTCCAGGATCTCACTTAGTCCCTTGATTCTTGATAAGAGTAGACCGATGAACATCAAAAAATCGAAAAAATCTCCGATAAAAGAAATGTCTACGCTGGCTTTTCTCAGATTAGAGCAGAAATCCGACCCAAAGCCCATACAAAAAGAACCTCATAAAAGAACAGAAAAAGTACTAAAAAGTAGCTATACAGATATAAATATCCAATTATGAGAAATTTTAGTCTCATTTTGTGTTAAGTCGTACAATTTTGTTTCTATTTTCTAAATTAGTAAAAAAACTGCTAATAAGATCCTAATAAGTCGTTCACTAACTGAATTAGTAAATTTAAATTAGCAAATTTCAGCATGTTCATTAAAACGTTTTACATTTTTCGAATTTCAGAAGATGACGTTAAATTCAAAGAAGATGAATTCAGGGATTTGTTCAATCCAATACTATCTCACAAAGAAAGAGGTATGTACAATGTTTTTATTAATGATCATGTAGTCAATAATTCATGGTTCTATTATTACTTTATTCCTTCAACTAATTTACAGAAGATCCTTCTTTGCTGAGCATGCGTGTAATTAAATGTTTGCACGTAATACACATTCAACAGTTAGGAATGCAACGTGAATTGAGAGATCTTGAAGCAGCAGTATCTTCATCGAACAAGAACAATGATTTACCTCGTACTTTTGCAGAGAAATATGACTTATCTTTGCCAATATCGACTGTAGAAGGTTTCTTGTCGATGGAATCTGCCCTGAAATCGGATGCTTCTTTTAAAGCGGAATTTGTAAGTTGAAAAATGTCTCAAATTCTTTAGATTAGAAAATCATTTACAATAAAAAAATTAATTTAGTGATATAATTAAATATGACTACACAATTTAAAATTTAATTTTTAGTAAAATACATTGTCTTATTTGCTGGATAGAGACAACCTTTTGTCACGGACTGTAACTAACATTCTTAAATGTTATCTTCAACATGAAGTAGTGCTTCTCTTTAACGCAGTCAAGGTTACAGAAAAGAAGCGTAGAGTGTTTAAAAACACACAGTTTTATAATTGCATCTTTGGTATTACAAAATTAGCTTATATTTTTCTTTACACTATTTTAAAGCCATGCCGAAATGATAATAAATTCTAGTATTCCTTTATTTTATTTCAGATTACATATCGACATCGTACGCTAAGAAGTCTCTTCGATTAAGCGAAAAAGAGTTTCTTCGTGCTTTAGGCCCAGTTCTAACAAATGCCCTTGATTGGAATGGACACCGTGCTTTAAGAGATAAAAAGAAAGTAGTCTTGGAAGATTTACCTGTGTATTACGTTAAGGATAATGATAAAAGTCAATAAGTCGAAGAAATTGAATAAACGTGTTAATTGATGAAAACATGTTAGTTTTCATTTCTATGTAATTTTTTGAAGCAGGAATTATTTAAATATTAAAATCAAATAGTAAATTTGTAGTCTAGATTGGAATGGTACAGCGCCACGAAATTTTTCCACACGGGTTGTCTGAGTTATCCTATACATGCACGACGAATGTCGCTTTTTTTTTGAGGAAATATATCAGTGGTGTGACTATCGGTCTTCCATGTGTTCCAAGAAACATAGGCCCCCAAGCTAGGGGGACCCCAAAGGCTTCGGATCACAAAAAATGTATAAGAAGAGGCAAATGGCGGTATATGAAAAAATATATCATTTATTGACAACAAGGGGAAAGGGGCTTTTACCTTCAAATACAAGTTTTCTGAACGTAGTTACGCTATTGAAATATATTATAGGTATGATAAATAATGAATTATAATAAAAATGAAATCGATATTATGACAGTGCAGGTACCCTAAATTACAAATTCTAAGAAACCCTATGTTTTTGAGATAGAAATTTATTTCGGATTAAATATTTATTATAGTCCCTCATGAAATTGACGGTATTTTGCCATTTGCTTAATATTTTAGGTTGGCTGGGTCAGGAATTTTAAAACAGAAATTACGTTACTTTTCAATTTATTTTTTATATTCATATGCTACTGTAGTGATAAGGACGAATCAAACTTTTTTTCAAATAATATTATTAATCGCGAAAATTGCATTAAGTATTTATTTAAATAAATCATCGGTTAATAGAGACAATTTTCGGCGAGGTTCCATATTTGAATGACCCAGCTCGAGAAATGATGATTTCAATTTTCTCGTTCATACCCCATTTCTTGATATGTGTACAAATATAAGGCTAGGCAGGTTATGTTAATGACAGTTTATGATTTTAAGTCCAGCATGCTGAGAAGTCACGCATTCGACAAATGGGTCAAGCACTCGAGCGATTGGTAAATGCACCTATGGAAATGGTGTTTATGAGGCATTCAGTTTTTATCACAACTTTTGTTTCACATTATAAAAATACAGACAGAAATGAATGGTCAATAAATTTACTGTACAAACACATAAGTTTAAAAATTGTAGGAGTTCTCGCGTGTAAGTTGCAGTATGGCAAAGTGTGAGGTTACCTATTTGCTCGACAATTGGTTCTTTTGTACCCCAGCTTTTTAAAAACAGTCATAAATTTTGCAAAACAAAATGTGCAAAATAATCATTAAGAAATATTGAATAATGTGACTTTTTTGTAAATTTACCAAATAAATCGATTTATGAAATTATGTTATCGAAAGAAGAGCTCTTTATTAATGTCCTTGATTTTAGTTTTTATTATTTGCAATATTATTTGCAATATCCGTTTTTCTCAACTGGAAATATGAAAAAAAAATCGAAAACATGTGAGAAGCAACTGCAGTTAGAACTATTTTCTTTCGATAAGATTTGTCCCTGCGTGTTTTTACTTCCGGCTTTGCATATGTGTCTTTGTTGTCATAAGCATAGTTGTTATTTTCCCGAATCGCCATTTGTCATTAGTTTATGGGTATAACATCTAAATCTTCATTGAAATAAACCGATAAGCGATCTAGTTAATTACTTCGCACTTTATTTACAAGAATGTAATTTTTCAATGGGTGGATTTCAGACCAAAGTCAAAATACTATTTCTAAACCTTCGCATAATCGATTTCTTCATTTCTAGGGATGACAAAAACTTTCGGAAAAATTTAATTGATTCGGAAAATTTTCAACGGATGGAAAAAATATTTTGCAGAATCGCAAAAATTATAATATATTATTTTATATTATTATTATCATATTCATATAATAATTTATATTGTTTAAGTTTGGACTTTCCAAAACTGCACAAATTAATTTCCAGAAAAATACCCCTGTCACCAAAAAAGCAACTTTGAAATGAAATATGCAATAGACCTAAATATGAGCATATCAGAATTCAAGGCTATTTTCGGTCTTTTCTTGAGCACGAATGCCGATTTATGGGCTCTTTAATTTTCCTCAAAAAACCTGTGCTGGCCGCCAGCACCTCCACTACAAAAATTTGAGAAATTTTAAAAACTAAACACATCAGAATTTCTGCCTCTTTCTTAGGCTCTCCAAACCGGCAAAGATTTATACAGGAACAATCTTATCACCTGAAAACCACCCTCAAAATGAATAATGCACAAGACCTTAATATAAGCATATCAGATTTTTGGGCCATTCTTAAGCTGTTCAAAACACCCAAAGCTGATTTAATAAAAACAACCAATAATACTCAAACTCACCACTAATGAAAAAATTAAATATTGAACACAAGAAAATGTGAGTCAGAAGTTAATGCGTGTGTCGGGCTTCACAAGAGCAGAAAAAAATTCAGTATAAAAACAATCACACCAGTTACCTTTGCAAGACACCAATAGATATTGCGACCCATTAGTCTATCACATTAGGCAAACTCCATCCCAGCCGTTATCAAGTAAATCAGCCAAAAAAATTCAAAATTAAAAAAAAAACACAACAGTCATTTTCACAAGAGGTTCAGAAGGGTCTAATGGTACACGCCGACCTCACAGCAATAGTCAACGAACCCTAAAATCCATCGCTACCACATTTGACGAGCCCCAACTCCGCTGCTTTTAAGTAATCTAGACAAAAATTTAAAATTTTAAATAAATACACCGGTCACCTTCACAGGACGTCAGTGGACATCCCTACCCCTACAGTAATAATCAGCAAACTCACGGATCAAGCAATACCATATTTAGCTATTTCCATCTCAGTTGCCTTCAGGTAAATCAACCAAAAATGTTTCAAATTTGAAGCAATCACTTCAGTCACTTTTAGCAGGCTCTAGCGAGTATCCCCAACCCCACAGTAATAAACAGCAACCCCAAAAGAACACCACTATGTCATTTAACCAGCACCCACTCAGCTTCGTGAGACCTTAGTGGATATCACCGATTCCACAGTATTAATCAGCAACCCCAAGAAACCATCCCTACCTCATTTGACGAGCCACATTTAACGAAATTGGAAAGATTGCCCAGAATCCTTCGAAAGTGAAATCCCACAATTTTATTGAAGTTTTTGATAATGTCTAATAGTCCAGGCATTGGGTGGGTCGATGTGGAAAGTTTCGAAGATGTTTTTTTTGGGTATTTATATATATTTTTTGGTGCTCTGTCCGAATTGTCACTTTGCGACCTTGTATTTTTCCGCTAACGCCGCTCTCTTAGGAATACTGAGTCGAAAATGAGTTTTGCGAAAATGACTTGTTTCTGGTTCGTTTTTTGGCATGAAAGGTTATGTAAGAAATTAAGGGGGTTTTCCACGTTCGGACCAAAATTTCAAGCCTATTTTTGAGAATTTCTTGCGAAGGAACTGCACGTGATAATTGGAAACGGTTTTTATGTCTTTCGTTGATACATCCTTCGACTTTCGAAATATCAGTTTGGGAAAAAAATAATTTTCACACCCGCAACCTTGAAGCGTCTTTGATCGCGCCTCTGTAAAAACGACACTTTTAATCGGGTGGTAAGGCTTCGGCTATTTAGGTTGCCTGAAACAGAAAAAGTGAAATATATCTTCAATTGCTATTACGTTGGCTAGATTTAGACACAAGATTTTTTGAAAATTTTGAAATCTCTAAAAATGTAATACTTTTGTCCAAAACAATTTCTTTTCGACCGTTTTCTTGAGCTAATGAGGGCTGTGAAAATTAAATGAAACAACATTTGCAAAAAAGCTTGTGTCCTGATCTAGCAACATGTCTGCTGAACAATTTTAAAAAAATTACCCGATACTTTGAATACTTATAGTCGAAGTCTTACCAAAATGTTTAAAAAAGGCGATTTTTGGGAAAACGCGTTTAAACATATATGAGAGAATTAAACATGATTGAAGAAATTTACGATTAAATGAGCTATACCAGCGCTGTAGAGTTCACCTTCTTCGTCACGAATATGTTCAGAGTTCACCACTTGCTCCTCCCTTTGCTGGATCTTGGTTCTTTTCGCTGCGTCACTGACCTTCTGCTCCGCTAATAACTTCTACATTCGAAACATGCAAAACAAAAATATCATATTATGGCATCGCCATATTGGAAAAATCACGTAACAAATGTGTTTTTAGAAATTTAGGTTCATTATAGGGTGAAAATAGTCATGCAACAAATTAAAATGATGTTTTCCCTTAAACTCCACGAATATTTTTTTTTTACAAAATCAATCCCTTCCGCGTATGAGCGCTGCAGAGTTCACTCCATCACATGTCAGGCGAACAAGGCTCATTTTCGCACCACTAGAAGGTAGAGAATGTGTCGCGTTTTTTTGTGGTATCCCCAGTAGGTATAATCCACTGAATTAATGATTGTGGATGCTATGAGTGAGTTAAGTGTTCTTTTGCTTATATTACGGTCTTATGCATAATTCATTTTGAGGGTATTTTTTTAGGTTATAGGGGTCATTTTTTAAATTTAATCTTTGCAGTTTTAGAAAGACCAAAGAAGCCCAAAATTTTGGTGTGTTCGATTTTATAAATTTCTCCAATTTTCTGAAGTCGAGATGCCGGCGGAGAGCACCTCACCCAAATGTTAGTTTCTTGAGAGGAATGAAAAAGCCAAAAAATCGGCTTCGGTGCCCAAAAATAGCGCAAAAATAGCTCATGATTCTGATATGCTTATATTGAGGTTCATTATTATTAATATTATTATTATTATTATCATTATTGTCAGGTTTGAGACCGAAAGAGCCCCTAACGCTTGGATAATCCCGCTGCGTCCCTTTGTATGCCTATGTTTCACGACAAAACTCTTGACATACGGAGAGGACCGCAGCCACGCCTTCGGCCGATATGTCCGACTCACTGATGCAGTTGCTGCCGTGAGTGCTCAACACTTCCCAGCGATTGCGGGGCAGTGACAAAGGAGATGACTAGATGTCTCATCACTCTTTTCGCCCAGACGACAAAAAGGGCTATCTGCGAAACCTATCTTGTGTCTGCGATAGACGAGGTTTCCATACGATTGACGTTAGCCCATTCTTCTCTCATGGATAGGCTTACTTGATTCTTCTTCTCAAAGAAGTATCGAGTGCGCGTTTTGTGGCTAAGCTTGCTCAAGGTCGGCCTACTCATGACATTGGTTGGGATCATTTATTCTACCGAGATCCTCCCTCCGCTTTCAAACCCTAGTTTTTCTTTATGCCTGTCTTAGAAAGCGAAGTGGTCGCTGTGAACCTTTTGCACTTATTTTCCAGGTGCTCATCCCATAAAAGCTTCTTATTCAGGATGACTCATGGGTATTAAGCTCGATCAGTGATTCTCAGTTGTGGCCCTCCCAGTCTCAATGTACTCGTGTTCCCTCACATGTACCGTCTGGTGAATATAACCACGTCCGTCTTACTTGGATTGACCGCTAATCCGGTCTTCTTTCATCAAATATCGACTATCTCCAGTGCTTGCTGCATTACAACGAGGAAAAGCGCGGAAAATCCTCTTTTTATTATTTAGTCTTCATTATTGAAAATGGTCCATCCTCATAATAACAAGAATCTACATTTATACTAAATACAGTCAATTAAAATTATGTATTTCTACTGGAAATCGTTCATATGGCCTTGACTGTTTTCATCGTAGAAATTCTGAGAAGAGTTTCGCGGTCAAAGTAAGCAATGACCAAGACCAGCGCTAACTCGAGAGTTGAGTGTAGGTCATCCGCGTAGCCAATTGCGCGGTAGTCTTGTCTCGTGAGTAGAGAACGCAGTTCATCAACTACCAAGCGCCACAGTAGGGGCTATGATATGCTCTCCTGCGGGCATCCTGAGTCAAGGGTCAACATGAATTGGTATCACTCTCAGTCGTTGTTAGTTTTCTGTTGTCCAACATGTGGCAGATCCATTCAATGACGGCGGTTAACACACCAGGTGCAATCAAGGCCGCCCCGATCACCTCTCCAGAGGTGTAGTTGAAGGCTTCTTTGATGGCCATAAAGGTGCAATTCGCAAAGCCCTTCTGCTTCAGTTGTCCTTCAATTATTTTCACTTGTCCGCTTAGGACCATTTCGATTGATCGACCAGCCCTGTAGGCCTGTTGTCCCTCATGTAGTGGTCTTCATGACAAGACCTTGTCAAGGATGTATCTATCCACCGTTTTTAGTAGGAAAGATGTGAGGCACATGCCGGGACATACCTCAGTGTCAGACTAGCCCCAGCAAGTCTCACCAGCGGCCCTATGATGAACTTCCCAGCCTTTTCTGAGAAGGCCCGGTATCCATCTGGACCAGGAGACTTATGTGGGCTGAAAGACTTCAGGCCCACCTGACCGTGGAAGGAGTAACAATCCCGTGGGCTAGGCGTTGCGGGCCCCGTTGAGCCACAGGCGGCCTCAAATGCTGGGCGATCGAGCCCAGCTCAGAGTGAGTATTATTATTGAATTAGTCTAATTCTAACTAGTAATCCCAGTAATGCCAGGAGTCTTTTATTCACAAGTAAGAGTTGATTTTATTCCTAAAAAGGCTAACCCATCCCCTCCACAGTGGGGCAATTTGGCAATAACGGTGTTAAAAATCTGCAACCGCGTCAAAGTGAAATGACAAATAATGAAACTTGGTACACCAAAGGTTGAGATGTCGCTGAGTTTGCATCTGCTGCCACATTTGCGGCAATAAAAATGACGGCGGCAGTGCAAGTAGCCAAAGTTGGGTAAATTCGTTTTTTTTCCGAAAAAATATGGACTTCATAGTTGCACAGCTTCATGTGCATCAAATTTTAAAAGGTGTGAAACATTTTATATAATGTCCACAATGTTGCTCATGATGAACTTCAGGTCAGATTTCCACACTTCAGAATGGCCGATCCAATATAGCGGTCCAAAAATTGAAAAATTTATGAACGTTTGTGACAATCACTACCCGGGGGTTTTCTAGGTGGCTGATTACGAACCTTTAATCAGATTCCAAAAACTCAAAATGGCCGATGACAAATTGGAGAGTAAAAGTTTTAAAGGCTCATAAATGCTTATAAAAAGGTTTTTTCACTGATTCAAAATAATTTTTTTCACGTTGCAAATCTACACATGATGTATTTACCTCTGGATCTGAAGAAATGATCATTAATTTGATACTGGATAGGTCTTCTCATTAGATTTTGATCATAAAAAAATCTACTTAAGCATGCTAATAAAATAATAAAAAAAGGAAGGTCGTGATTACATTTAATCTTTTTCTTAGGGAGCTTCATATCGTATAAAAACAAAGAAATTCTCACTTTTTTCTTGGGCAACTTCATGTCCTACAAAAACAAAGAACTTTGTACTCTTTTCTTGGGCTACTTTATATCGTACAAAAACAAAGGAACTCTTACTCTTTTCCGTTACAATGGCAAATATTTAATAACTGCATCTGAAGTTAGTCATTATGACAGTTTCTATACAAGCGATTACTGAAAAATTCCGGAAATGTCGATGTCTATCATACAGGCAAGTGAATTATTGGAATGGATGTGGACTGATACAAATAAAAATAAATCACAAATGGAAATAATAATAAGAAGGATAGAAAATGCGTTCCGATTACAGTACCACTGAAATAGATCGAATTCGTTCTTATTTTAATACACTCAAACTCTCATATAGTCCCATCCAGTTTAAGGATTCATAGAACTGCTGAACACACGTTCGGAGATTGCGTAATATTAGGAAATGATTCACACTGACCTGACTGTTTACATTTCGAAGGTACTGCTTTAGTTCCAAGGCCAGTGCGAAGCAACTCTTGAAACTGTCCTTATATTGGAGTACGAGTGTACATCTTTCATCAGACGTTACAAACAGTTTTGCGTTGATGTTTACTGAATGCATGGAAGGTTTCAAAATAAATAGAAAGATTCTATGCTTGAAAAATTGGAGTGTGAATTCAAAAATCCGAGTCAACTTGAATCTTGTAATTTGAGATTAGAAACTTCTTCAGCATCATCTCGTAAACGTGGACGCCCACGTGCAAGTTATAAATATTGTAGTGAAAGAACGCAGAAAAGACGTGCTTAAACCTTGCGCGATAGCTATAGCCAAGAAATATTATTGAAAGCAATTGCACCATTACAACAGCAGTCTGGAATCGATATTAATGATCCTGAAGCATATGATAACGATTTGATGAACAAAACATCAGCTATGTACATGAATGTTGATTTGGCCAAATCTAAATTTGAAACCCTCCGAGCACATCAAAGCTTTTTATCGGGAAATGAACAAATGCCTTCTTACAAGAAACTTTCATCTGCGAGGCAAAAATGTTATCCTGATAATATTAAAATCAATAAACATAGAGCTTGAATTCAATTACAGTCCTTGCTTGATCATACTCCACGTAGAATTTCTCCGTTGCTTTCAACCGAAGAATTAAAGAAAATAGAGAATAATTCTTCAGTAATATTACGTGAAAAATGGGGGTTTGATGGTGATTCGGTTCAGCAACATTTCAAACAGGGTTGGTCAGATTTTGCGAAAAATTCAGCGAATAGTGATGCTTCGGTATTCATGGTATCGTACGTACCTCTTAACATTACATCTTCAAATGGGGAAGTATTGTGGAGGAATAATCGATCATCTTCTGTAAGATTATGCAGGCTCATCGAATTTCAGTTCACGAAAGGAACATCAGAAAAAACTACAAAAGTGTATTGTTATTACTGTGAGCAAATCTCGCGTTCGAAACACATGTAACATATAACATGTAACATATGTGGGTCTACGCCAAATTGATTAAAAAATTCAACTGACCTTCGAAAACTGATTATTTAGGAAGAAAATGATTATTTTGGTCTGTCAAGTCTTCATTCCTGAATACGATTCATGAAGTGCATTTTTTATACTTCGTACAATTCAGATTTCAAACAATCTCATGCTACACGTGATCACAAGACACTGATAGAATCGCATAAAAGATCGTTCAAGATGGTCTACGATTAAAATTATAAATCCTCATAGATGTTGCAAAACAGGTTGATGGAAGTACAGACGATGGAGACGCTGCTATAAGTTTTTCTGACAATCCTGAAATAGTAAATTCGAAACATTTGCACTTGATACAGCTAAAATGTATGTTCAATTGTATGGTTGGTATAAAACGCCCCCTTCACTTCATAAAGTTTTGATTCACGGGAGTCGAATAATGAGGGTTTTTGGTTTGCCTATTTTTTGGATGTCAGAAGAGGCTCAAGATACCAAATAACGAAGTTTTTGAAAGAGCACGAGCACGTGTCCAAAAAGAAAAGAAAATTAGAGAATTAAGTAGCGGTGCTAAAAGCGTGCTAAAAAATGGAAGCAGTCACGAATTGGAGACTGAAAGTGACGATGAGGATTCATAAAAAAAGTGAGAAGGCTTTAGAGTTATTTTTGTCAATATTCATTTGCAAAGTTCAGAATCGAATCCGGTCTTTTTCGCTTTCATCCTTCGTAATCAAACTCATTCGCATCTTACTATTCATAATCAGTGAGTTGAAAATGTATGCCATTCTGCCCAGAAGTTCACTGATTTTTCAACAAAATTTCGTACGCAATTTCTTGGAAACTAATTATCACAAACATTTCTAAATTTTTCAAATTTTTCGTCCGCCATTTTGGATCGACCATTTTGAATTACGAAAATCTGACCTGAAATTCGGAATCAGAGCCTTCAATCATCCCGAGGTTCAGCTTTTAACAAACGTTGGTAGATTCTTCAAGTTTGTCGTCCGCCATATCATAGCGGCCATCTTAAATTTTCGAAATTCAGCCTATGATTCGGAAGCAGAGTCCCGAATAATCTCGAAATACTGATTCTTACGAAAATGTGTGAATCTTCCAAGTTCTTGGACCACCATATCAGATCGGCCGTTTTGAATTTTAGAAATCTGACTCAAGATTTATATTCAGCGACACAGAAAACGCTGGTCATTGATTTTCACAAACATGTATGAATTTTTAAAGTCTTTTCGCCTGCCATACTGGATCGGCCATTTTGACTTTCGAAAATCTGACTCAAGATTTATATTCAACAAGTCTGAAATGTTCCGTATACAAACTTTCTTAAGCATATCTCTTTTGACCAAGATTTATAAACTTTTTTATCATTTGATCAGCCATATTGGATCGACCATTTCAAATCTTAAAAGGTTGACGTCAGATTCATCATTATCAACATCATAGACTTAAAATAAAATGTTTTGCATCCTTCAAAATTTGATGTACATGGAGCTGTGCAACTTTAAAGTTCATATTTTTCCGAAAAAAAACGAAACTACCCAACTATGGCCGCTTTCACTGCCACCGCTATTCTGTATTTCGCGAATGCAGCAGCAGGTTCATATTCAGCGATACCTAAACCGTCTGTGTACCGAATTTTATTATTTCTCATTGTAATTTGACGCGGTTACAGATTTTTGACGCCGTTATTGCCAAATTGTCCCACTGTGTCCTCTCCTGTTACTCGTAGCAGGAATGAGCAGTCCCGGGCAAAGCTTTCGCTCACGTTTCAAATGGAAGTTCTGAGCTTAAGTGATTTTTGAGTGTCGCGCTGGCGCATGTGCGCCTGACGCCCAACCCCTCCGTAAAAGATAAAGTATTTCAGTCTTGGTTCTAAGGAACGTGAGTTGAATGTGCCGTATTGGCACGCTGGAGCATGGACATCATCTCAGTTTGCACTTGTAGGTGTGTGGTGTAGGACTCCATTGGGATGGTGAAATCCATTCCACTCATCCACTGATATGCACCAGATCCTGCTTTCTTCTTGTTCTTGGAGCTATTTGTAAACGAGTTGTCTCCATCACTTGGCAGGTATGCCTCGCAGTTAGGCCATTCCTCTTTCGTGGATAGGCTTACTTCATACATTTGACTCTTCCCAGTCGAGATTTCACAGTTGACAGTTCGACCCTGCTTCATCAGGCTACCGCCGCATAGGTGAGCCTCAGTTGCAGGATCGTTGTATAGATCCATATCATAGTCTCCGATTTCAAGTCCCGGTTTTTTTTCTATGGCTCTCCTTCACAGTCAAATGGTCGCTGTGAGCTTTCTGGACTAGTTTTCTAGGTGCTCATCATATGAAAGCTTCTTATTCAAGATGACCCCTAGGTATCAGAGCACGTTAAGTGATTCTCAGTGATTGCTCTCCCAGTTTCAATGTACTCGTCCGCGTAGCTCATACCTTAATAGCCATGTCTCGTGAGTAGATGGAGCAATTCATTAACTATAAGCACCACGGTAGGATCGATAAAATGCCTCCATGAGGGCATCCTGAGTCAACAGTTCCACATAAAGTAGTAGCAATCTCAGTCGTTGTTAGGTTCCTGTTACCCAACGTGTGGCAGGTCCATTCAACGACTGTGGTTGACACACGATGTGCAGCCACCCTGATCACCTCTCCAGAAATGTAGATGAGGGCTGCTTTGATGTCCATGAAAGTTCTGATCGCAAAGCTTTCTGCTTCAGTTATTCTTTAATTAGGTTTACTGCTCCGAATATGGCCGTTTAGGTTGATTGACCAGCCATTTGGACCTATTGTTCCGTATATAGTGGTCTTTTCGACAAGACATTGTCGCGGATGTATCTATCCACAAGTCCTACCACTATTTTTAGTACGAAAGATGTGCGGCTGATGGAACGGAAATCCTTAGGTAAAGCATAAACGATCTTGTTTGCTTTCGGAATGAAAACGACTCCCATGCCTCTTTATGCCGTCGGGACATATCCCAGTGTCAAGCTAGCCCTAGCAAGTCTCACCAGCGGTCCTATGATGAACACCTCAGCCTTCTTCAAGAAAGACGGGTATCCATCCAGACCAGGAGACTTATATGGGATAAAAGGCTTCAGGGCCCATTTGCTTCTTTGACGATATCTGTAAACGATTGTCCATCTTTCTTGCTTGGCCTTACGTATTGCATGCACATATTGCATCATGAGTGGTAAATACAGAGGTATTTACCACTCATGGTCTTGAATGAAGTCCATAATTCTTTCGTTTTGCCACCGGCGCGTCTGAACCTCTCTTGGCTTTTTTGCAAACTTCATCGAACTTTTCTTTCCACCAGTGCTTCTCCCCTTTCATCTCCAGGGTGTCCACGTCTTTAATTGATTTGGACACCTCTGAGAGTGTACTCCTTAGTTCAGTGTGATACTGATCCCAGTTCTGACAATTCGCCAGGACGATGTCTTCAGCGAAGAGTTGAGTCTCTCCAGGCGCTGGAGAACCACAGATAGATCTTCCAGTTAACCTAGGGAATGAACATTGGAAACGGCGGAAGGATCTTGACAGAACTGCAGATCCCAAACGATATCGCAAGTAGGCTGACCTTGAGCGTGGTCAGAAACAAAACACCTATTCGCTACCTCTTCGACAAGAAGTATCGAGTCAGCCTATTCACGAAAGAAGAATGGGCTAACGGCGAGGCATATTTGTCTGGAGATGGGGATAGATGGTTCACAGATGGCTCCAAGAACAAGGGGAAAGTAGGAGCCGGTGTCTATCGCAGTAGGGGTGGAATGGGCTTCATAATCTCGATGGGGTCCTCTGCCACAGTCCTACAAACTAAGATCATGGTAATGCTCCAGTGTGCCTATAAGGCACAAGAGTATGACAACAGAAGAAATATCCGCATTTGCTCAGACAGTAGGGCTGCTGTAGTGGCCGTGTATGAAATAACGACTACTTTGCGACTAGTAAAGGAGTGTTTTGAGGCAATTAACAATCTATCGACGAAAAACCGAGTGACTGTACTTTAGATTCCTGGTCACAGTGGCATTAAAGGTAATGAGACCTCGGACAGGCTAGCAAAACTAGCAGTGAAAGAAAACTTCAATGGTGCCGAACCAGTCGTAGGCATTTCCAGTAGGCTGGTCACTGAAGAAATTAACAGTTGGCTGACCGAGGAACATTAGAAGGAGTTGAATGAGGCCACTGGCTGCAGACTGGCCAAAACACTTATGGGTTGAAATAGAAACTTTGATTGACCTGCGGAATTACGCAAGCTTGGTAGGAATGAAGTCAAGGTCCTAGCGGAAATGTTTACAAGGCATGGAAACCTCAACTATCACAGACATAAGATAGGGCTCGCGGATAGCTCCCTCTGTCATCTGTGCGGAAAGGGTGATGAGAAAATCATTAACATCCTTTGACACTGCCCCGCTATTGCGGGGAAGCGTCTGGTACTGCCGGACAGTAATTGCACCAGTGAGTAAGACATATTGGCCAAGGGCGTGACTGCGGTGCTCTCCGCTTTGCTGTCACGCATAGGCCCACAAGGAGACGGAACGGGATTACCCAAGGAAATATTAAGTAAATAAATGAATAAATATTAAAATGTATTATCAGTTTTTATTTCTTAAAAGTCGTAAGGCATATCTGCTGCCAAAAAGCAAAAGTTTCATCTTCTGTGCGTTTGAAATTTAGGATCAATTTCTATCGCAATTATTGAAAAACGAATGCTTCTGAATAGAACTGAAATAGAAATTAAAAATTCGTACATTTTCGAAAATTGTTATCTTTTTCCTCATTTTCTTTCTCGTTTCTAATTTAGAGATACAAAAATGACGACCCTCTCCCTTATTATTATTCGAAGTATCAAAATTCTCATATATTTATACGAATAGAACTTTTCTGCATCGTGAAAATATTAAAATGTATTAGCATTTTTCATCTCTTAAAAGTCATTAGGCATATGTGT
This sequence comes from Melikaiella ostensackeni, assembly GCA_032362435.1. NCBI lineage: Eukaryota > Metazoa > Arthropoda > Insecta > Hymenoptera > Cynipidae > Melikaiella > Melikaiella ostensackeni. Next base: position 1,089,880 of record JAUMHM010000086.1, read on the forward strand.
GGCAAAAAAGCAAAAGTTTCATCACCTATGCATTTTTAAATCTTAGAATTGATTCCTATTGCAAATACTTGAAAAAATGAATGCTCTTAAATTAAACTGAAATAGAAATAAAAAAATGGTAAATTTTCGAAAAATATGATCCTTTTCCTGCTTTTGTTTTCCGTTAGGGATACAAAAATGACTGGCCCCCTTCCTTTCTATCATTTACTAGCTTCTTATATGTTTAAATATTTCATCATTTGGTTTAAAATCCTATAGTTTTGTTGAAAATTGAACAAATTTGTTGAAAAGTCAACTATTTCGGTAACAAATTAACTTTTCTATCAATAACTGATATTTTCGGGATGAAAATTCAAGGGTTTTGTAGAAAATTCGTTTCTTCGCCTTCAAAATTGAAAAATTCGGTTGAAATTTTTCTTATTCTTGACTGAAAAATATTTCTTGGTCGAAAATTCACTTCTTTTGTCGGAATTTTCATCTTCTTTGGTTGAAGGTGCAACTGATTGATTGAAAATCAATCGGCTTGGTTTGACCATTCAATCGTTTTGTTTCAAGTTTTTTTTTTTTAATTCAAAGATCAGCTATTTGGTTGAAAACCACTATTTCTGTCGGAAATGTACGATTTTAGGTTGATAACTAAACTGTTTTGTAGAAAATTGAACAATTGGGTTAAATTTTTTTTCGTGACTCAGAAATCGTCTTGATTGAGAATTCAACTCTTTTGTTGAAAACACGTCTTTTTGGTTTGGAAATTCCTGACTTTGGGATCATTTAAAGTGAGTCGAAATAGAGTAAAAGTTGCTAAAATTTAAATTTAGAGTTTTTCTTCTGTTAGGAATGATGAAAAGAAAATTCGATTTTTTATTATTTGAAACTAAATAAAAATTTCCCTCTATTGCGCTATCCATGGCTAAAAAATTTGTTCAGTAGTTCAATCTTTCATTACCTTATTCAGTAATAAACGAATAGTAAAACAGAAGAATTTAAAAACCAGCAGAAACCCAAAAATTTCATGTTGAACGGAAGGAAGGACAATATTAGGAAGCTACGTACTTTATTATTACAAATACATTCAGAAAACTCTTATCAACCGACAAATAATACTTTCATGCATCGTGAAAAGCATAAAATATTTTATCAGTTTTCATTCCTCAAAAGTCATAAAAGCCATGTGTGCTGACAAGAGCCAGAAGTTTAGAATTTAAAAATTAATCTCTATTGAAAATATTTATTTGATAGATACTTTTAATCTGATATAATAATACATTCAAAATATTTGCATTGTGTTGAACTGTGAAAAAAATTATTTATACTCATATAAAAACAAAATAAATCATGTATTTCGAGAAACGAATACGTATTTATTCTGTTGAAATCCCTTGAAATCTCATAATTATTACATTGTATTCACATTCGCTGTTGAAAAGAAGAAGCTAAGAGCATTAGTTTCCAAAAAAAGCTTGGCATACAGCTTTTAAATGGAGATTGGAGAGATGTCTGATGAATTATTGTTGAAATCAAAGTAAAATAAAAATTTTACTGTAGAAAAATTTGGATTATTTAACATTCATTACGCCTCTAAAAAAGAAAATATCAATATTTTATAATTTCGCTAATGGAAAATTAAAATTATCAGAAGTTCATTTCACATACTTGAGTCAATTTGTGAAAATATTGAATAATTCTTTAGTGATTTTTATTAGTGATCACTCATTAAACTTCATTTGTCAACTGTTTTTTCATATAAAAAGGTGCACGTGAAGTAAACAACTTAACGCGTGTCTAATGTGTGATTTCGTGTAAAATAAATTAGATTATAAGTTTGTTGATAATTATATTTTTCCACTGTAAAACAACAGCTTGTATTCCATATGCGTGTAACCGGTGGAGCTGACGTAGCCTTATTTCACAAGTTTCACAATATTGCCTTCTAATTGTTTCAATTAGGATGAAAATGTTACAAAATAGCGTTCTTTCATCAAACTTTTCTAACTTCCACGTTTCCCATTCCTATAATCTAATTTTAAGTAATATATACGGCTGTGAATAAATTCATATATTTTCACAGAGAAATTTGTAGTGACTCATTTAAGCGTCAGAACAAAATTTCAGGAGAGGGAAAAATGATGTAGCTTTTGTGATTTTGATTTTGGGAGTAGTACATTTACAAAAACCGTTTTCTGTGCTCACGAAGCTGTACTATTACATCATTTAACAGCAATTGAGACTATAAATAATAAAATGGCAAATATTTTAGCATTTCACTGGAAGGGAGCGTTCATTTATTACGTAAGGAGCGAAGGAATAAAAAAGAGAAACGTAAACATTATTTACTAAAATCTGATAACGATCCCAATATGACATTTATTCTTTCCTTCCCTTATGTAATAAATAAACGCTCCTTAACGGAATAGTGAAAAAATCACAAGTTTTCAAACAATGACTTATGAATACGTTAACTCTTTGGTGCGGAAGAGGTTAACGCAGCTTATTTACAATTTCGTAAAATTTGACACAATCACTTTCTTTTAATAGACTTCTCTATTCGTCACATTTTCTATTTTCATAACCTTGACTGCATAATATATACACACAGAACCCTCAATAAATTCATATATTCATTTTATTTCTATTTCATTTCAAAGAATTTGAAGAAATTATCTAGTACAATTCCAGAGAGAATCTCAATTTTTCCAGAGATTTCGAAGATTTTTGGATACTTCAAAAAGAGTGATTTCGATGGATTTCTAGGATTTTCAAGGATTTGAGAACGATTTCCGTGGATTTGAAAAGATTCAGAGCTATTTCAAAAGAAAACACGGGATTTTAAAGGATTTAAAGAGATGCCGAAGTATTTTCACGAATTCTAAGGAATATCAGAGGATTTTAAATGGATTTCAAAGATTTGAATGGAGTGAAGAAAATTTCATAAGATATCAGAAGATTTCAAGGGATTTCAAAAGATTTGCGGAGACTTCAAAGTATTTTGGGGAATTTCAACGGATTTTCAGAGATTAAAAGTGGTTTCGTTGATTTCGCGTTATTTGCAAGGACTTTAAGGGATTTCAAAGATTTCAAAGTACATATATTCACGGATTTCGTGAGATGTCAAAAGATTTAACAAAAGTTAACACCCGTATTTTTTCAACAATGTGCTGCTTGATAGTCAGCAGCTTTGACTTGTTCAATGTGTGATGGTGAATCCACATTTTGTGAGCGAACTTTTGGAACTTTATCGTAAAAGGCTTACCAGATGTTATGTAGTCAATCACATACTGAATACGGAACGCGTTCTGCCTAGATAAGCCAATTTTGTTGTTCAGTTGATGCAAGCGCCTTTTGGTCTTTTGGTCTATCGTCGGCTATAACCTTCGAGTTGAATCGACCAAAGCTCTCGCCGCATCATAAACTGAACAAGTGATGGTCCAGAGGTCGGACTCCTCCGAGAGATTCTGACGAAGGACATCATCCATCTCAGCCAGATCTTGCGGCTTAGAAAGAACCTGGATGTTTATATTTCTCTTCGTCCTGAAATCGCCATCATCTCTTGGGGGATGCCTGATTTCCGCGGTTGGTCTTAATATCGCTTCCACTTCTTCGTCTGCGGCTTGTTTTTGCAGCGGTTTGGAAAGCGTTCCGCGTCTATATCCTGTTCGCAAGAGGTTGTTGCCGCAACCTCTGTTGCGAAACGTGGGAAAGCTCTGGATGTTTTCGGCACCATAGATTGTGTAAGTGCGCCATGTAACTCCTGCGAGCAGGGATGATTCTGGTATTGTAGCAATCCAACAAGTCTTCTCTGAGTCGATCCGTCCACTCAGGACGTCGACCGTCTCGCTGATCCTTCATCGTGTCTCCATCAAAATTATTTGCAGCACCCCGAACTCTACGGTGATCGGCACTGTTTGCAGACCCATTGTCGGGTGCTGCGCACGTTCGATCATTTTGAACCGCATCCACAATTGGATTTGGAGCTGTCATAGTTGTTCCCATGAGAGGTTAGGAAAAGGGTTCGTCTACTCTTGCAGAGCCCCGCATGCAAGGGTAAGGCTGATACTCTAACAGGTCGACCGGTATCTCAGAGACACCGTTCAAGGACACGTGACCTAGGTGCCATTCAGCTTTCGGCACGGTTGTTTACGTCTCAGCTTGGGGGTTTTTCCTGCGGGACCATCCCTGAACAATTGTCCGCGACTACTTACTAACTTTTGTAATCGTATTCAACAAAAATCCTCGGCACAGGGACCCTCTATCCGCAACCTAAGGGCGCGTTCGGTGGCTTTGCCATAGGCCCTCGAATTCGATTCCAAAGAAACCGAACCCAATATATAGTTAAAAAATTAGGTCATATAACCACCGCAGGGTCCAACTGGAAGCAAATGCCATAGAAATGACATCAGCCTCCAGCAGAACCGCGGTAAAACACACCCACGGCCACGTCTCACAACCGTGAGATGGGTGGTCACAGGGTACGATGAAATTATAACGACAGGCTGGCGAAACCCTCGTGTATTTTAAGAACGAGGAGCGAACCAAGGATGACCTCCTCCACATTGTTTGTTTAACAAGTTCTACATTTCAAAAATAATTCAGCTAAGAACCAATATGGAATGAAATTAAGTTTCTGAAAGAGCTCTACTTTTTCAATTCCATAATCTTATTGATTATGCAATCATCTCCAGCCTCTAAGAATTTCCAGGAGGAGCTTATAAATGCTTTGGTGGCTGAAAATATTGGTGCGATGCAGATTAAAGGAGATACCCAAACTTTCCAGAACTTCAGGCCACGTGAAATCTACAAATTTGAAATAAAATGTATCGTGCTCATATACGAGTACCATTTAAAGTCGGATGAATAAACTCCACATAGACAAACCTTATCAGGTGAAAACAAACTTGAAGTAAACTTATCTCATTGAAACACGATAGTCCAATGCGTAATATTTTCCTCATGGAGGAAGGTGAGCCCATCAACCAGCTACACAAGCCCAATACGAAACTCAAGAAATAAAACAAAAACGAAGTCATTAAAAATAAATTGAAAATTTGTATCCATCAAAATCATAGAAATCTGTTTAATCTTCAAGCTCTTTTAAATTTCCTTAAAGCCTCTGAAACCCTCGAAATAATTAGAAATGTGTAGGATTCATTAGAAATAAAATAAATTGAATTTATTTCTTAAAGCTCTCTAGGAATCTCGTGACATTTTTTAATGTCAGGTGTTTTAAATCGAATAATATAAAATTAGAATTGAATCTAAGTTGTTCAAATATAAATGATTTTGTATTAAACATTATAAAAACGTAAAGACTTAAAATTTAACAAAATTTAAAAGTGGAAGAAAAGGTAAACGATTGTCAAACTGAAACATTCGAATTTTATGATTTTAAATTGTAGTCGAAATTTTAAGTAGTTTCCACTTAAATGAATATATGAATGAACTATGAAGATCAATATCATTAATCAGGTCAATAGAATCAAAATCAGGAAATTGAGAGCATATTAAAAAATTGTTGTCAGAATATTGAAGATATTAAAATCTTACGAGATTTTTAAAAGTTATGCATATTATCTACATTACGACGCAAAATAACTTTTTGCGATTTCTGCAAAGCTCTGAAAATTACGATTTTCTAAAGTCCATTCAATTCAGGATATGGTCATTTTAATTGCCAAAATTTTCAAACTTTTGTGTAAGTAAATTTTAAGGGCGAAAGAGTTTCTGTATGCTCGAAATTTTTTAGAATAAATTGCAAAATTTTTAAAAATTATTTTAGTTGAGAATTCATCTTTTATGGTTAAATATTGTATTATTTGGTTTAAAAACTGATTATTCCGTTAAAAATTCAACAAATTTGTTAAGAAGTCAATTATTTTGGTAAAAAAGTAACTTTTTCATCAATAACTCATATTTTCGGGATGAAAATTCAAGGGTTTTGTAGAAGGTTTATTTCTTTGGCTTCAAAATTCAAAAATTCGGTTGAAATTTTTCTCAATCTTGACTGAAAAATATTTCTTGGTTGAAAATTCACTTCTTTTGGTAGAATTTTCATCTTCTTTGGTTGAAAGTGCAGCTGATTGATTGAAAATTAATCGGTTTGGTTTAAGGATTTGACTATTTTGTTGAAAATTCGTCTTCTTTGCTTGAACTTTACTGTCTTTCAATTTAGGATTGAAATCTTTTTGATCAAAATAATGAGTATTACATCCTTTCTTGAAAATTCTTTTTTTTTTGTTAAAAATTCAACTACTTGGATGTAAGTTAAACTATTTTATTTAAAATTCATTCTTTTGTTCAAGGATTCGTAATTTTAGTTAGAAATTAAACTCGTTGGTTGTAAATTCAACTGTTTTGTAGAGAATTCGTCTTCTCGGTTTGAAAATTCATCCCTTCCGGTAGAAATTTCATTACTTTTTGGTAAAAAGTACAACTGCTTGGTTGATAATTAATCTGTTTTGATTGGGGTCTCCACGTTCTTGTTTAAAATTTGTCTTCTTGAGTTCAAAGTTCAACTATTTGTTGGAAAACTAACATTTTTGGGGAAAATGCACATTTTTAGGTTGATAATTGAACTACTTTGTAGAAAATTAAAAAATTTGTTTCAATTTTTTCTTCATGTTTCAGAAATATTTATTGCTTGAAAATTCAACTCTTTTGTTAAAAATTCGTCTCTTCGGTTTGAAAATTCGTGACGTTGGGATCATTTGAAGTAAGCTGAAATAGACTGCAAAGTGCTTAAATTAAAATTTGAAGATTTCCTCTTGTTACGAATGATGAAAGAAAAACTCGATTTTCTATGAATTAAAACTAAATAAAAATTTTTCACTCATTGTGCTACCTATGTCTGTGAAATTTTTCTATTAGTTGAATTTTTTATTTCCTTACTCAGTAATAAACAAATAGTAAAACAGAAGAATTCAAAAACCAGTAGAAACCCAGCAATTTTATGTTAAACGGACGGAAGGACAATATTAAGAAGCTACGTGTTTTATTATTACAGATACATTTAGAAAACTCATATATTTCGACAAGTAATATTTTCCTGCATCGTTAAAATAAGAATATGTTTTATCAGTTTTCATTTCTTAAAAGTCGTGAAAGCCATGTGTGCTGCCAAGAGGCAGAGGTTCAAAATTTTAGAATTGATTTCTATTGAAAATATTTTTTAAAATGAATAATTCTAATCTGAAGTAAAAATGAATTCAAAACATTTGCATTTTGTTGAACTGCGAAGAAAATTATGTACACTCGTATAGAAATAAAATAAATAATGTATTTCGAGAACCCAATACGTATTGATCAAATGTAATTTTTGGCTAGTTTGGAATTCACCTATTATCAAAATACTGTTTCCGTGATTGAACAAGCAATGAAAATTTTTTCTAACATACGCTAAAATAGTTTACACCGGAGAAATCTGTGAACGGCTATCCGGTGAAAATAAAAATTTATTTGATTTAAAAAAATTTCTTAGATATTTAAAAAAATTTAAATTAAAGAATAATTTCTTTGTCTTGGTAATTAAATGAGTGGGTCAAATAAATCGATGAACTTATTCATACAAAGCTTCAATTTGTTCTAAATGAAGCACTTATGACCAGTAAACTAACATTTAATTATCACATGAATTGTATTTATATCAGCTGTTGAGAATAAGAAGCTAATAGCATTAATTTCCAAAGAAGCTTGTCATACATCTTTCGCATGGGGATTAGAGAGATATCTGATGATTTATTGTTAAAATCAAGGTTGAAATGGAAATTTTACTTTAGAAAAATTTGGACTGTTCAACACTAATTACGCCTTTAAAAAATTAAACAGCAATGATTCAGAATCTCACTCATGGAATGTTAGGAAGATCACAAGTTTATTTTACATTGTTAAGTCAATTTGTGAAAATATTGAGAAATTCTTTAGTGATTTCAGTTGGTAAACACTCATTAAACTTTTTTTCTGAACTGTCTTCTTATATAAAATAGCGCATGTGGAGTAAACAACTCAACGCGTGTCGGATGCGTGCTTCCGTGCAAAATAAAGTAGATTATGAGTTTGTAAATAATTATGTTTTTCCATTGTAAAGCAACAATTTGTAAATGCGTGTAACTTGTGGAGTTGACGCAGCCGACCTTTCTCTAAACGAACTCCCAGGCCCAAATCCAGTCAATTACAAAAACCTCGTTCTACACTGATTTTTTTTTACAGGCTTTCGAGCAGCACAATCAACTCAAAACTCCAACTTTCATCTTGTATCTTATTCAAATTATTCCTAATAACCTTATATAATAGTCTGCTAATCTGATAATCTATATAGTAATCTGATGCGACGGCCTCGTAGATCGATTCTCTTCTTTCGCACTCACTATACGTGTATCTTGAGCCCATTATTGATATTCAAATTTTTCCCAAAGAATATCATTTTTTGCTTTATCTAGATATCGTTTAATTATATAATCTCAGAAATGAAACAATTGACAACTATAACAAACTCATTATAGGATGCATGGATATATCAGACGATTGCAATGTGGGTAATCTCAAATTTGATCTCAAGTCGATAACTCATTCAGTTCAAGGAATTTATTTCATTTCTAATCAAACGTACAATATTGACAGATCTTCATCGAACAATAATCCATTTTTCAAGGAAGTTCTGAAAACATTTGAGCAATTATAAGAAAATCATGAAACTTCTAATTATTTTCTCAAAGATAATTGATTTCTTATCCCTAGTTTGATCTCCCAAAGATTCACGGATCTTTCTGAAAACATCTCAAGGCTCGAGGACTTCCACGACTCAGTCGATTTGAACGCCAAATTCAATGACTCTGCTTTTAAAAATCTCACAAAAGATCTACAAGAGACCATTGACTCATGTGTCTCTCATTCACGGCACCTTGTAGAAGCCCTCACACACACAGTTACAAACAAATTGCAGCTCTCTACATCTTTTTCCTTTAACATAGTTCCATTTTCAACAATTTAACACCTTATGGTTGAAAACTATTGAATTTTCATTTCAACTGCACATGTACCTTCTTTGAACAAATTTCAACTATTTCAGCCATTTGCGTTTCCCATATTCTTTAATGCCAATGATAAACATACCTTGTCAATACAACACAAACATCAAATTTCTCATCTTGCCTCTTCATCAGATAATGAAAACGATTCCATAGCAGACGACCAGTTCATTAAATCATGATATCAAACTAATATTGAAAGCTTTTGCTATGCCGATTCTCCAATGGTCAAAACTAAAGAGAATCCTATTTGTAAAAATGCCATTGCCACTCAGGCTAAGCCTTATGAATGTCAATTCTTCGTTACGGAGGTCTTCTGCATTCGAGGTTTTGAAAAATCGATTTTTTGGCATATTCCGAATGTAGGAGTCATGAGAAATGTGCCCTATAAGGGGTTTTGAGGCATTCACTTTAGTTAACGAGTAATAGGACGTCCTTCACGGCCGCTCGCGGTTGTTTCACGCTTCTCTGTGACAGGTGGCTTATGTTTAAATGCGTTTTCTCAAGAGTCGTGTTTTTCAACAGTTTCGGTATGACTTTGACTAGAAGTATTTGGAGTATCGGGTCATTTTTGAAAAATTGTTCGGCGCACATGTCGCTAAGTCAGAACACAAGCTTTTTCAAAAATGTTGTTTCGTTCAATTTTTACAGCCTTCATTATAAAAAAAAAACAGTCGGAAAAAATTTTTTTGTAAAAAAGTCTGTCATTTTCAGAGAATTCAAAATGTTTGAAAAACCTTACGTCTTAATCTAGCCAACATGGTGACAATTAATGGCATATTTCACTTTTTGTTTCGGGCAACCTAAATGGCCGAAGTCTTACCACCCGTTTGACTGTGACGTTTTCGCAGAGGCGCGGTCAAGGACGCACCAAGGTCGCGGGTGTAAAAATTTTTTTTTTTTCAAACTGATATTTTTGAAAGTCTAAGGATGTATCAATAAAAGGCAAGAAACCGTTTCTAATTATAATGTGTAGTTCTTTCGCGAAAAATCTGAAAGATAGGCTCGAAATTTTGGCCCGAACGTGGAACATCCTCTTAATATTAACAAATATCATTCTTGGAGTCCATGACAAGCTCATTATGGCTGGCTTTGTCAAACTTTTCTTCCCTAATGATTTCAATTATACCGCCCCAAAAAACTAGATGTTTTTGTTCATGACAAAAACAGTGTAATATTACAGCAGAATTCAAATTCTAAACTAAACCCTGAAATAATATCTTATTATACAAATGAAAATTTGAACATATTGGACTCTTCCATTCCAATACAAAAGTCAACGCTTTCACTCTCATCCATCAGCTATTTGCTATACAATTATTCTATCCAACAACCTCATCTACTTCAAAAAATACTTTTACATTTCGAACATAAGACAAACCTTTACATGTCGAAATGAAATTTTAGATTTAAGAGAAAATAGATAATAAATTAGATTTGAGATTATATGATAATATATCAAAATACCGTACAATAAAATGAAATATAATTTGAAAAACTATAAAAATCCATAAAAATATATATAATGTATTCAAATAAAGAATTTCACAAAATGCATGAAAATTTAAATTTCTTGTACAAGAATAGTATATCATAGCTTCCAAACATGTTTTCTTACTTATATTTTAATTAATAACAAAATTTATCACCTGATATTATAAAATTTCAGTCATAAATATACAAAATAATAATTTATAGTTTAGAACTACTTACAATTAATAATCGTACTAAAAAATTTCTTCATCTATCTCCAGAATCACTTGATTCATGCCATTGAAATAAAAAATGGACCAGACATTGAACAATTATCGTAGTGAACAAACAAAAATAAACCATAAATTACCATATTATACAATCTCACTTCTACAATCTCGATGTTTATTATCTTATATCTCCGCTGTTTTAGAAGAATAGAATCCAGGCCTAAATTCTTAAACATCGTACGTAACACTTTTTTATCCATTTCTATTCCTTAACTCGTTTGCATTAACCAGTCCCAATGCATTAGGACTGTCGTTTCCTTTAAAGAAACTTTCTGAAATTTCTAGGATAATTTCCAAATTGAATTTTGACCGGTCCATTTCTCTTCGAGGATTTCTAATCTGAAATTGTGATAAAAAATAATCAAAACCATTTCTCAGAACTAATTTTATTCCAAACTTACCTCGAAAGCCTTGGAGCCTTGGTGCTGCCATCTTATTCCACCTGAAGTGAAGGGTTTCTTGGTATCTACACTTCCTTCAAACGTTTCGAAAAGAGGCTCTGGAAAATCAGCAACTGTCGTTCTTCTTGCACCTTTTCATTCAGGCGGAATTTCAATGGCTGATTGTTCCAAGGACATATCCAAATTTTTTCTTACTTTCCTCTGAACATTATTCATCCAGCGGAGTAATTTTGAATCTTCAAGCTATAAGTGATCAATTTGAGAAATGAATTCTCTAAATGCTGAGCAATAATATACCAATATTCAAAAATCCTATACACAGCTTACCTTTTTTAATTTTCCACTGGACGCGAAATGAAAATTTTCGTCAATATAGAAGGCGCCATCAGTTCCATGTTTCCCACATTGATTTCTAACCCTATTCATCCGTTTCAGTTTTTCTTTTGTCTCCAAATTTTTCCACTCTTCTGGACATTGAATATCTATATCTATAGAAGATGATATTATCTTTCCTTTTTCCAAATCCTGGAATAAATTATGGATCCTTTCTATTTCACTATTTCAAACATTAGTTACAATAAAATTGAACACAGGTTTCATTACACTCACGATCACAATTCTATCATTTGATTCATCTTCCATTAATCTATTATTATCTTTTATTCCGCCACTTTCATTACTAATCTTCACGTTATCAGTAGAATTCTCATTTGTCAGAAGAAATATTTCATTTTAAAAATCTTCAAATTCTTAATTCGCCGATTTTTCCGAATTTTAATTTACTTCACATACTCTTTCTGTATGTATTTTCAAACCGACCTCTTCTTCTCTAATTTTATCAAACTCTTCATAACCTTCAACATAAAAAGAATCTACTTGATTCGGATCCTGACTCATGATTCAATTTCCTTCTATAATCACGAAGAAACTCTACTATACTAAACTCTGGATTTTCCGCAAAAATAGAGAACCCGAGAACATAAGAAAATGTTGGGAAACTCTATACAAAATTTTACGACTTTTCCAACTAGTTCTCAACCAGTTGTTTCTGAGCATTTTCATTTAGTTGACCATTCATATCCCTTCTCATCATAAAGGTTCATACGTTCTTCTCCCGGACCTACCTTAGCAATCTTAGTCATCTTGATACGGTTTTATTACCCTCTCCGTATAAAGTACGTTCCAGACCCACAATAAGTACTCGGGTTTTTCTTGTAGCCCTCAATAGATAATTTTGCTTAACTTTTATACTCTAATACCAGTAGACGTAAATTATGTTTTTACTTCTCTCTATACTAATATAGTAGATGGATAGTTCTTGCAAAATATTCACTTTTGTTGACGTAAAAACTATTTTTCTAATGAGAAGTTGTATAATTTCTTCTTTTAAGTAGTTACTCACCATGAGAAATATGAATAGGATGAATCAAAATATAAAAAGGGGAGTATTTTTCTAGGAAACATATCATAATGCAAAGCTCGTAGAAGCCGAAAGGATTCAGTTTCGAAATCTGATCGATCCTCATGTAGCTTCCGAATCCCCACATCTCATGAAATGTAATATTTGTCAAGATCAATTGTTAACGGCTCGACATCGGGCACAAGGCTGTTCCACATGTGTGAGGAAATTTATTCAAAGAATGAATCTAAGAAATAATAGAAATGTGCCCGATGCGAATTGGGAGATATATTCGGATACTGAAACCGAGAGATAAGAACTGGATGATTAAAAGTTTTAGACTGTATATATAACAATCTGTACATAGTATATAGTTCATAGTATATATATGTCATAGCATTTATGATATAAAGTTCAAGTACGGTCTTGAAATCCTGCAAAATCTCTGGATCGAAATACTGTGGATACTCTGGATACTCTGTAATCTCTGGATTACAATTACTCCCAACAACACGCACATACAACTTAAACGAGGAATCTAGCTAAAAGGGGCAGTATTTATGTTTTCTGAGGCGTAACAGATACTTTGATAACAATCCATTATTTTTATTATACTATTCGTCAAGCGAAGCCAAGTGAGTTAAATAATTCAACACAAGTTCTGCAAAGGAAGGAAAATAAGAAAGCATTTGAGTTCGCGATACCAGGAAAGAACTCATGAATAGAGAAACTCGTCAACAAATTGGTTTAATTATGGAGATACTAAAGCAATGCGCTGGTCCTGCTAATTATGAGAACACATCCAGAAAGTTCTTCGAAAATTATAAGGCGATTTCTAAAATTATTGTCTTTGATGAAGAACGCTCAAAAAATTTTTACATACTGTTGCAGCTTTGAGCATCTTGTGAACCTATCGATACAAAAAAGTTGCGTGAATATTGTCTAGAAACGGCAGAAAGGTATGTACAAGTTCGTTTGATGAGTCTGGTAAAAAAGCAAGACAATTTTTGTTGTTGAAAAGATTGCCTTTATTTCTCAAAATAGACTCTTTTGAGAGCTACACACTTAGTCCAGCGGGATTTCAATTTTCTCATCCCTTCAGAAAAGTGAGATTTCTCGAGGTCTGCAAAATACGCATTTATGGCATCGATTACTTCTTCACTGGTCGAGAATCTCTTTCCACCGAGCCAGCTCTTTAAGTTGAGGAACAGAAAGAAGTCGTACGGAGCCAAGTCTGAAGAATAGGTAGGATGAAGAATCAATTCGAAGCTCAGTTCGTGTATTTTTGCCACTGCGATTAAGGAGGTGTGAGCCGGTGCATTGTTGTGATGAAACAGCACTTTTTTGTGCGCCAATCGTGGCCGTTTTTTGTAGCTCGGTTTTTAAACTGTCCAATAATGATGCGTAATACGTTCCTGTTATCGTTTTACCCTCATTGAAGTAATCAATAAGGATCATTCCCTTGGAGTCCCAAAATACTGTGGCCATCACCTTCCCAGCTAACAAACCAGTCTTCGCCTTCATCGGCGCACTTTCACCACGCAGTACCCACTGCTTTGACTGCTGCCTTTTTTCGGTGTATAGTGATGCATCCGCGTTTAATTTACTGTTAAAAATCGACGCAAGAAGTTTTGTTCTGTAACACAGTACTAAAACGTCTTTTTCTTTGCGCTTTGGATCGGAAATCAGCAATCGCGTCAGTCATCTTGAACACACCTTTTTAACCTCCAGTTTTTCGTGCAAGATGTTATGGACTCGTTCAGTGGAGATGCCTACAGCCTTAGAAATCTCACGCTCCTTGATTCGGTGATGTTCCATAACCACATGATGAATTTCTTCGACCACATCCCATGTGGTGACCCGAATTAGGGGTCCGGAGCGCGCTTCATCTCTAGTTGTGGTTCGGCTACGTTTCAATCCGCTTATCCAGGAAAAAAATGATTTTTAACGAAGGAGCAAACTCCCCGTGAACTTCGTCCAACTCGGGTTTGATCTGTACGGCCGTCCAATTTATGAAATATGTTTCATCACTGCACGGAACTATTCTTTCTCCATTTTTTCGAAAACTACTGATAAGCTCACTTCAAGCGCATGCCAAAACTGACGTTCAGTCTGCGTTTGGCAAAGGTCAGCTTGAAGAGTGCCTCCCAACGATTTATATGTGCGTTACAGCTGTAATTGCAGATAGGTTTTACTGTCATTGCGACTAGAAAAACATTCTAACAGAAGAACAAAAAGGATGTAGCAAAAACTCAAGGGGCAGTAAGGAACTAGTCATCATCAACGTTGTGGCCACGATGCAAGCTAGAAAACAAAAAAAAATTGCACATGGCTCACATTGACTACAATTAAGCAATCACGTTCAGCGTTGAATCCATTGGGCCAAACACTAAATAGCATGTATCATGGGATTAGAATACATGATATCGAGCATGATCATCGAAAGTCCCATCTTCTGTACATGGATGACCTAAAGCTATAGGCTTGTTCAAACCACAAACTGAGGCACGTGATCCAAGTCACAAATTTGTTTTCTAATGATATTCACATGGAGTTCGGAATAGATACATGCTGAACAGTACATTTAATCAGACGAGAATTAGGGCCGCAAGATTGGAGAACGTTTTCTTTCGGGCTCACGAAATGGTCGAACGCCGACCTTGAAAGGATGAACAGAACCATCCGCGTTGAAATGACCAAGCATTAAATGCACCACAGTAATTCGGCGATTCAAAGGATAGTTCTACCACGACATAGAGATGGTAAAAGCATTTTTCAGATGACAAGCAACTGTGTTTATCAAAATTTATATAGCTTCGAGACTATTTTAATAGTAAGCGAGAAGCTGCGTTTTACAAAACTATCTGTGAAGCAAATCTCAATTATGCGCCCTTGAACTTGTCCACAGCGGAAGCCTTGAATATCAGGGCAGAAACTATAGAGGAATTAGAAATGCAATGCAGGCAAATTGCTATTCACGCCGAGCACCCAATAATATTAGATAAATTAGGTCAATATGAAGTAGACAGAGAGGCATCCAATATTTAGCTACCGAATGGCGTTATATTTCTAGAAACGCAGGGATTCGTGATAGCGATTCGGGGCAGGGTTTTCAGCACCAAAAACTATCTCAAGTACGTATTACATCAAAACGTGGTTGACAGGTGCCGATTGTGGGGAGATACCAACGAATCCAGCGAGCACATTACTGATGGTTGTCATGTAATGGCTCAGAAAGGGTACACGCACAGAAATAATGATGTAGTAAGCATCATACCTGTACATTAACAACTTGCCCTAAACCTATGGTTCTTAACAGAACCGATTGCTTTTTTTCAGAAACATTCATGTGTCCGTTTCAGAAAACGAAAACTACATCTTATACTGGGATGTTACTATCCAGGCGAATCATTATATCCGAGCTAGTCGATCCGGCAACGTGATGCGTGAGAAAAAAAGTGAAAGCCTATATTAAGATCCATAAGTATAGCGAGCTAAAGCATGAAGTAAATACAATAGGAAGGAATGTGAAACATGCATCTATTCATCCTATTGCGATTTTGGCAAGATGCAATGATCACGCAAGATGCGCTAAACATTTCGAACATCTAGGAGTCAGTAGGTTACTGGCAGCGGCTCAGAAAGTGGTTTTATTAAACGTGTGTCGGATTGAAAGAAACTTTCTATACCATCAGGAAGTAGGCGACGTGAAGCCCTATAAAGTAACAGAATGTGGCTCTGAAAAAGCATCCAGAAGGCGATTATTGTCACCTTCAGTGCTTTCGACCGCTGCTCAAGGTAAGCAGCGGTAGACGACAAACTCAAAACTACACCATAAACCTAATTTAGTTCCTCATACAATATTATCGCAACAAATTTCAAACATTGCATTGAATTCTCAACATCTTTAACTTATCAGGCACGCGACTCAGTCCGTGGCTGATGATGCAACACCGGGTTCACTCGAGAAAAAAGTAAAAATGAAATAAAAATGTTTCTAAAGATAAAGAGCGTGGGCGTAGATATCAAAATGTCTCTCTCATATGAATGTGGTCATCAATATTTACGCCTCACGCTTTTATTTCTAGTTACATCATTTGTTTTCTTCGCTCCGCCTTATGCATATTTCGCCTCGGTATGTGTAGCCGGCTTATTGGCTGGCCTCCCTCCGTGAGTGAAATATAACATAATTTGACTTACTTGTTTTAAAGAGATAGGTTCTTCAAGTTTGTTTTTATGTAATAAGAATATATAATCCGCCCTTGTTGGGTTATGTATCCGGTTTTGCTTACGCATGGGGGAAAGATAGTTTGTATATAAGCCGCGACCAAAGCAGCTAGAGGTAGTCAGGAATCAATCAAAATGAATCTTGCAATTATTGCCTTCTTCACTCTCATATGTGTGGCTCTTGATGTTGAAGCTGCTGGTGCCAAAAAAAAAACCTGTGCAGAGATAACGAAAAAAATTGGTGATGACTGTAAAGTGAACACGGATTGTTGCACCGGGGTTTGCGATCTTGACGGTAAGTAGATACATTATTAATATGTACTTCAATTACGAAATTCACTCAAACAATTCTTTGGCGAAATATATGAAAACTACTTATTTTATTAGAGTATACAGTTTTGAGGAATAAGGAGTGACTATATTAACATATGCGGGTAGTTTGAATCAAATCCATTTCAAATCAGGCAGATTCTACACTTCAATTCGCAGAATCTCTCAGCGAAGAAATATGTTGTTTCTTCTGAAATCCATCTAGAAAAACGCACGAATGTTTTTCTTTTAAATTCGATAGTTTTGTCTGTATTTTTGATTATTTCCAAAAAAATGATAAAATTTCATTTCATGAAAAAAAAAGTTTCTCTTAGACACAAAAATGGTTCAGACCGCATAAAGTCATAGAATGTCTCCCTCATATAAGAATTTCAAAGAAAAAATATGTGCTTTCCTGATACTGAAAAACGAAACATTCATTTAAAATTTCCAGATAAAACCGACAAGTATAAATGCCAATTATCTTATGTCCCCTGTTCAACGAAAAAAATAGCGGGTGATCCCTGTAAGGCCACAACAGAATGTTGTTCTTTGAAATGCGATCTTGCGAAATGTAAGTACAGAAATTATTAATAAATACTCGAATAATGAAATTTTCTTGATCACTTCTGTGGTAGAATACATAAAAATTACTTGATTTACTAGAATACAGATGATTTTTATGATTCAAAAGCGATTATATTATCATTCAAGGATAGGTTAAAATAACAGTTGAAATATTATATTGAATAACAAAATATAATTATATTTATAATTTTCAACAGCGCAAAAATGTCTCTAACTGATGATTAACTTGGTGCGATACAGAGAGAGGGAGATCTGAATTTTCTTAGAATTTAAGGTGGCGGATTATCTACAAATTACAATATACTGCTTTTTAACCACATAGTTCAGCTCTCCGGATATAATTTAGTGGAAAATAAATAATTGAAAGAACTTTAGAGCATCATAGTCATTTCTCAATACCCAGTGATTTCAATGTATTTTAAGGGATTTTGAAGAATTCCATGTGATAACGTGTAATGAAATGAGATAAAAACGTATAAAGTTATTAAAGAGAAAAATATCAGTATGAGTGATACAAATCAGTATAAACTACACTGCGAAGAAGTCGTGCATTTGGTTTCTGCACTTAACTATTCAAAACAATTTTCCTATTGGTCTAAATATTATTGCGAATTTTTGGCAAAGAAAGTTTTCGTTTTATGTATTTGAATGTGCCCTACTTTCTTATGGCTAATGTAAAATGGGCAACAACAAAAAAACCAATAAAATTTATTTACTACTTTTTTATGCACACTTCAGTGTGATGTCTTTTCATGTTGATACTTTTCTGCATCTTAAAGTCTCTTCATAATTTAAAGAAATATTTGAAAAGAGAATGATCGTTGTTTTTGTGTTACAGAAATATGACATATAAATTCATTAAAATTCAACTATAATGCGTGATTCATCTGCAAAACTTTATCATTATTTCAACTTCTCAATAGCATATATGTTATTTTCTCAAAATTTTATAATAATTTTTTTTAATAATTTGTGGATGACGTACCAATTTTACCACCGTTTAATCAACAGATAAACATAGTTACACTCTCTAAAGAAATAGGGATATATTCACTTTCTTTTCTTTTGGCAAGGCAAATCATGCACTTCAAAAATTTTCCGGGAATACTGAGAATGTTGTAAAAGTAGAAGAACAGCAATTTTCTGGAAGTCAAAACATTCCAGTCGATTTTTTTGTCAATTATTAGGTAAATTCTCAAAATACGAGGCTAAACTTACAATACTTGCGGCGAAGGGGGTCAAGCCATTCTATTTTGATCTGTTACGGAAGGGGCGGCGCTGTATTTAAGTTATGTATACGTAGTTTTCTGGAATTCACAAAAGAAAAATATAATTTGTGTACACATAATTTTCATCAATTTCATTTGGGCGTTGTTCTTCCAAGAAAATGCGGAACGATTCCAAAAATCGAGCTCGAGTCTATTTCTGAAACAGTCCAAAGAAAGTTCTTAATCCTCTTCAGCCCTTCTCAATTCGTGTGTCAATTCGAAATTCAATCCGAATGATTCTCAGGCTTATCTGGAAAGACTTTTCCATCTTTTTGAATACGTAAAATCTCTGCAAATCCAATCTGATTGAATTATGCGTCTAAATCGACACCAGTTCGAAGGAACCAAAGTGATTCTGAAGCCAATCCGAATGAGTTCCACACCAAACCGAAACAAACTTTCATTTTTCCTCAATCTAAATGAATCCGGCATTATCCCGAGCAACTTTCAATTTCTTTGAATTAGTGCGCCCAATCCGAATAAATCAAAGGCCCATTCGTAGTAAATGAAGAATTTTCCTGAATCCATGCACGAACATCAACGTTAATCCGAACCAATCAGAATCAATACGCACCAGCCATTCAATCATTATCAATCTGAATATATCCGTCCTCTTTTAGAAAATCCTTTAAATTTTAATAGATTTCGCGTATCTACATATGTTTTCCAGAAATCTCATTCAAAAAATTTGGCCAGTATGAATACTGCATTGCTTCAGAGTCGTCGAAGACCATATCCCTCTAGAAAACGCCTACATTCTTCAAAATTTTTTGCGTAACTTTTACCGTTTTCGAGATAAATCACCATTTATATATTTCTGATCAATATTGAAAATCTTTTTCTGGGGTTAGTTCGGATAGTTAAGGACCACCCTCCTTTATGAAACTTTGAAAATGTTGTCAGTTTTCACTTATCTCTCGGCGTTTTCTACTACCCCTGGTTATGAAACCATGAGTTTTTTTAGTTTTCAGGTAACTCTCACGGTTTTCGAGAAAAATCAAAACTTTGACTTTATTTTTTTCTGGAAATCTTTCCATTAGGTTAGTTTGAGTTGGCCGAGAAGAATCACCCTCCATAATAACCTGAATATTTTATCAGATTTGATGTGCCTATTCCACCCTTTTTTTGATGCTTGAAATTTGGATTTTTTCGTTTATATTGCAAATTTTTTACTGGGTTATATCGAGCCGGCCGAGGCCCATCGCCCTTTACCAAACATTAAAAATTTTGTCAGTTCTGCCTATCTCTCCCGCTTTCGAGATAATTCAAAATTTTGACAATATTTTCACTGGGTTACTTTGGGGTGACCAAGGACCACGTTCCTAAATCAGAACTCCGAAAATCTTTTCAGTTTACACGTATCGCTCACCGTCCTTGAGATAACTCCTTTGAATTTGCGCCTACTTGAAATACATTCAAACCCCGGTTCAGAGACCGAGACGAGGGTACCCTCCATGACCTCGATTTTTAATTCGGGGTTCTCCAAACCGCAAACAATCAGGTACGTGTGAACCATTTCCTAATATTACGCGATCTCCGAACGTGAGTTAAATCCTAAGTACGTTTAATATTTAAAAAAATCAGGAATGAATTTTACCTCTCAATCTCAACTTTGTCATAAAATTGCAACTTTAAGGGTGTTAATTTCCATCTTTGAAATTGTTTCATAATGAACAAAATTTAAGCTTCACACGGCACCTTGACGAAGAATTTCCTGCATTATATAGGACTACATAGTTGAAACTGTATAAATAAAAATTCAAAAACTCTAAACAGTGAAATTTTCAGCATGAAAACCTTCTTAGAGCCCTCTAAATATTTTTTTAATGAGCTGAAAAAAATAGAGGATCATTCCCTCATCAAAAGAAATAAATTTTCGAAGCAAGGCTTTAGAAAATTAAAAAAAATATATTAGTGACTCCAGTACTATGACTCTTGTATATGTCTCAGTATATGTCTTCGTATATGTCTCAGTATTTGAGCGAAAACCCTGCGTGCTGGAGAAAGGCAGAAGCTCAATCTTCTACCCATTCAAAATTTTTGAATTAATTTCTATTGGAAACATTTTTTTCAAATAAGTAAATTCAAATTGAACGAAAATTAAAGGCTGCATCTATCCGTCTCGAGAAAAATTCGCGCAGCTGGAAGAGGGGATTTTCGGGATGACTAGTCTAACTTATGAAAAATATTTAATTATGGATCGGGAATTTCGAGACGACGGCACAAGGCAGAAGTTTAATCTTTTATGCGATTTCAATTTTATAATTAAGTTCCATTGCGATTATAAAAAAATGTAGGTTTCTGAATCGAACTGAAATTGAATAAAAAAATTTGTAAATTTTCGAAAACTATTATCCTTCTCCTCACTTTCTTCTTCGTTTTTAATTTAGGGATACAAAAATGACGGCCCTCTTCCCTATCATTATTTATAATATTGAAATACTCATCTATTTCCACAAATAGAACTTCCCTGCATCGTGGGAATATTAGAATGTATAAGCAATTTTTGCTGTTGTTCAAATTGAACTGAAATGAAAATAATAAATTTGTAAATTTCCGAGGAATATTATCTTTTTCCTGCTTTTGTTTCTCGTTAGGTATACAAAAATGACTGGCCCTCTTCCTATTTTAGCCTATAAGTTATTATAGCTCCAGAAATTAAATTATGTTCTGTTAATTATATTTCAGATAATTTACAACTTCCTAGGACCTGGAGGGAATGTTTTATAAATTTTTTTATTCCGGTGTAGGAGAAAAATTCCGATTTTTTATGTATTTGGCTATAAATTTCTTCATCTCTGGAAATGATTTTTCCCCTTTTAACAAGGGGATCTTCAGATTTGGAATTTTTTTAAATCTCGTGAATTCGTCACTGAGATCCCATTGGATGACTATTAAATCGCCAAAAGATTATTTGCCAATGGCAAATCCTTCAACCAAGATACGCATTTTTTTGATGGTCTAACAGTTGAGTTTTTGAATGTTGAAAATTAAAGAACTTTCAAATTTTAATTTTTAACATTCGAATTAGTATAAAGAAAACAATTATAGAATAATCAGCATCAGAATCAGCCATCTTTTGATATCCTTTATATCTTTGGAAATATTTTTAAATCCATGAAAATCTTTGAAATCTGTTAAAATCCATAAATCTTGAAAGTTGAAATCTCTCACCCCTCTTGAATTTCTTCGAAGAGAAGGTAAACGATTGTCGAACTGAAAAATTTTAATTTTATAATTTCAAATTGTAGTCGTGAATTTTAATAGTTTCCAATTAACTGAATATATGAATCAGCTATAGAGATCAATATCGTTGACCAGGTCAATGGCATCAAAATTAAGAAATTAAAAGCATATTCAAAAATTGTTGAGGGAGGGCGGGAAACGGGAAGTGAATGAAAGGGAAAAGGAGGAGGCTAACCAAAATACAGGTGATACGGTGGGGTTTACGAAAGACAAGAGAAATTGAATGCAGGGGAGAAAGGAGAGAAATGCAAAAAAGAGACGCAAAAGTAGCATTTTGGAATGTGTTAGGGTTGAAAAACAAGGACAAAGGATTCTGGTGTGAACTGCAAAAGTGGAATGTGGTAGTGATGAGTGAAACCTGGGTGGATGAGAAGGAGTGGAAATGTATGAAGAGAACTTTACTGAAAGAATATGTGTGAAATATGCAAGTAGCAGGAAAAGATCACGTGAAAGGGAGACGTATGGGTGGCATGGTGTCAGGGGTAAGAAAGGAAATGATGATAGAGGAGGAAAAGGAAAAGTATACGAAGAAAAAGGACGGAATAATGG
>JAUMHM010000086.1:1112746-1137978 GCA_032362435.1 Melikaiella ostensackeni
AATCACAGGCATCGTAGAGAGTATATATAAGAGCAACATAACCTGAAGCTTCAGTTTCAGGTTAGCCCTGAAGAAGTCAACTGCAATGTTCATGAAACGTCGGCAAGATTCGTAGTTTTGCACACGATTGAAACCCGAAACACCGCTTTTCAGCATAAAAATATTTGTTCAAATACCGTTGAAAGTCTTATTAAATTCTGCTTAAAATGAGCTCTAGTTAAAATGATTTAGATTTGTAAGCGTTAAATCAACACACGAAAAATACGAAAATAAGGTTCCAATTTTTATGGAATTTTGTACTTCAATCATTTGAGCTGTTGAACATTGAAAAATCTGCATGGGTCCGGGAAGAATAATTTTTTTGTGCGAGCATGCTAAATTTTAAATTCCATGGAGGATTCATCTATATTGCTAAAAATGCGCTTTTATTGTATGAATTCAATTACTTTAGATTCCAAATTAAATTTTTTTATTCAAATATCAAATATTACATTTTTTGTTGAGGATTTGCCTTTTTTGGTTCAAAATTCAACTACTTGATTGAAAGTAGAACTATATTGTTAGAAAATCGTTCTTTTGGTTGAAGATTTATGATTTAAGATGAAAATTCATCTTTTTAGTTGGAAACCTAACTATTTTGTAGAAACTTAGTTTTGCTGTTGAAAATTAATTTTTTAACTGCAAATTCAACAATTCCTTTTTTGGTTGAAAATTTATATTTTTTAGTTGAAAGTTCAATTGTGTGGTAGAAAATTCAAGCATCTTGTTGAAAACTCACCTCTTTTGGTTGAAAATCGGACTACTTTGCTAAAAATTAATTTTTTCTGGCTGAAGATTTACCATTCAATTTGAAAATTCTTCTTTCTATTTGAAAAATTAATCATTTGGTAGAAAGTACACATATTTTGTTGGAAATACGTCTTTTTAAGTAAGAAAATTTTTTTTCTGGTTGGAAATTCATCTTTAAGAAGATTCAAATATTTTGTTACAAATTGAACTATTTTGCAGCAAGTTAGTTCTTCTTGTTGAAAATAATTTTTGAACTGAAAATTCAACTATATCATTTCTGATTAAAAACTTATCTTTTTTAGTTGAAAATTAATCTTCTTGTTCAAACAAGAAAAGACGAAATATTTTTACACGGGACATAATTTGCGGTTGATCCATGATATATAATTAATACGTTAATGAATTCAGGACTTATATAATATTTGTCCTTGCAGGTTCCACAAGACCTATTGCATTAACCAATCTCGGATATTTCGAAGATAGTGTAGGTATGGCATATCCAATACGAATAGGTGAGAGGTATAGGGTAGGAGTACTGAGAGGTTGGATCATTGTATTTATCCAACCAAGTGGACGGTTGCGTCCATTGCTTGGAAGGGATCGTCAAAGTAATGAATTTGGGAGAATTAGAATATACAAAAACGCCACTGACATTGTTCAACCAGTTTGGCGCAGAGATGAAAATATCAGTATTTACTACGGCACTACGGCAAACTCATATCAGAATGTGAAGATCTAGAAGTCTTTGACGCCGAAAGTCCTGATTATCGAGGAACTCCTGCTCCCCCTAAGCATAGGAGACGGATTCTCCCTGTTTCAGATTAAAAAAATCTGCCACTTAATTTCAGCATTTTTCCAGCTTAGCCCCAGTTCTTATTGGACTCTGACACATTTCTGGTTCGGCACTAATTGCATCCTCATTATTGTATTCAACAAACTTATACTAATACCTTATTTGAAATAATAACGTATTCAACATTGAATACGTTATTGGTCATTTTGAATTCCTTTGCCAAATCGTTATTCTTCTTTATTTATAATGTGCTACATTAAGGTACACATAATTTTCGTTCCTTCACATCTTTATGACATCCTTATCCAAACATTTATTCTAGCTTAGAAAGAGAGGGGAAGAGCAGAAAAAGGGCAGCCGCATTTTCTATTATTATAGTTAGGGCTGAGACCGAAAGAGCCCATGACGCTCGTTAATTCGGTTGCGTCCCCTTCTAAGATTATGCGGGAACCCAAAGCTCTCTCCATACGGAGAGGACCGCAGCCATATTTTGGCGGATGTGTCTGACTCACTAATGCAGTTACTGCCCGTAAGTGCTGGACGCTTTCCTACGATTGCGGGGCAGTGACAAATGATATTAATAGATGTCTCATCTCCCTTTACGCACAGGCGACAGAGAGGGCTGTCTTCGAGCTCTATCTTGTGTCTGTGGTAGCCGAGGCTTCCAAGCTCCATAAACACTTTTGTTAAGACCTTGACATCGTTCTTACCGAAGCTGCGTCTTACCGCAGCTTGTTTATAGTTTGAATTTGTACACATGAGTGTTTCAGCCAGTCTGCAGCTAGTGGCTTTATTCCACTCCTTCTGATGTTCCTCAGTCAGCCAACTGTTGATTTCTTTAGTGATTAGCCTACTGGAAATGCGTACGACAAACGGGACCTCTGAATTCATCTCTTACTACTAGTTTTGCTAGCCTGTCCGCGATTTCATCGTCTTTAATGACACTGTGTCCAGGGATCTAAAGTAGAGTCACACGGTTTATCATCACCAGATTACTGAGTGCCTGGAAACACTCCCTAACTAGTAGCAACGTAGTCATTGTTCCATTCAGGGCCATTGTTGCAGTCCAGCTGTCTGAGAAAATGCGTATATTTCTTCCATTACCAAACATCTATGCCTTAAAGGCACATTGGACCATGGCCATTATCTCAGTTTGTAGGTCTGTGGTGTAGGACCCTTTCGAAATTGTGAAACTCATTTCACTTTTCTGCAATAGATACAGCACTTGCTATCTCCTTGTTCTTGGAGACATCTGTGAACCAGTCGTCCCCATCACTAGGCAGATATGCCTTGTCGTTAGCTTGTTCCTCTTGCGTCGATGAGCTCAGTCGATACTTCTTGTCAAAGAGGTAGCGAATAGGCGTTTTGCCCCTGACCATGCTCAAGGTCGGCCTACTATCGGTTGGGATCCGCAATTCTGTCGAGTTCCTTCCGCCGCTTCTCATGTTTATTCCCCAGGCTACGTACGCAGTCATGGCCTTGATGATTAGATGGAGGGTATCTAACCCTGCTAGTGCCCCCGGAGCTGCCGCATGTGCCGACTTCTAGGCACCAGTGCCGCCTCTTAGAACCAGTCCTCTGATTCTTTCCACTCGAGATTTCACAGTTGATAGTTAAACCCTGCTCCACCAGACCAACGCCGCATAGGTTAGCCTGGGTCGCAGGATCGCTGTATAAATCCACATCAGAGTTTTCCGGTTCCGCGCATCAGTTTTTGCCTATGACTTTTCTACGACACTTGTTTCAAAAGTAAGTTACACTATTTTTTTCGGCGTGGTTGGCAGGAGAAGTCAAGGAATCTCAAGGAATTTGCGTCTGGGTGTTGTGGCAGCACTGTAAATTTCTATGCACGTGCGTCGAGTGATCCGGCATTCAGGCTCCAGCCACTATGGAGACTCCACTTGCTTCTACCGCCGATTGCGAAGTTCGTGGTGTTATTCGGTTTTTGGCAGCAAAAAATAAGAATGCTACTGAAATTCATCGCGAGTTGTGTAGTGTTCATGGTGAAGACGTTTTGTCAAGGCCAATGGTTTCTTGTTGGTGTCAGTCATTCATTAACGGGAGACCAACATTACACGATGAACAACGAAGCCGTAGCCCGCACGCTGCTCATCTTACTCAAGACCTGCTTGAGGGGTTTCGATGGGATGTTTCCGGACATCCGCCTTACTCCCCTGACCTTGCACAAACTAACTACGACCCGTTTCCGCAGCTGAAGCAACATCTTAGGGAAAGACGCTTTACAAACGAGGATAATTTGGAACAAGAAGTTGAAAGATGGCTAACCAATATGGCGGCAGAATCGTATGACACTGGACTGGAAAAATTTTTCCCACGGTACCAAAAATGTATTGAAAAACAAGGCGACTATGTAGAAAAGTAAGTGTAATATGTACTTTTCAAATTATATTTTTCAAAAAATTTTTACTTTTATTTATTCATTTTTTAAAGTAGTGTGAGTTACTTTTGAAACGAACCTCGTACAAAGCCAAAGGGCCGCTGTGAGCTTCTTGTACTTGTTTTTCAAACGCTTGTTACATAACAGCTTCTTATCCAGGATGACTCATAGGTATTAAGCTCGTTTAGTGGTTCAAATTTGTTGTTCTCCCAGTTTCAGTGTACTCGTAGTCCTGCACTTGTACCGCCTAGTAAATTGAACCACGTCCATCTAGCTCAGATTTACCGATAATATGGTCTTCTTGCACCAGGCATCCACTATCCTCAGTGCTTGCTGCATTACCCCAAAGAGCGTATCTAGATGTAGGCCGCGCGCGATGACCAATAAGTCGTCCGTCCGTTGCTTATAGCGTGGCAGTCCTGTCTCGTGAGTAGATGAAGCAGTTCAAAAACTACCAGACACCACAATAGGAGCGATAAAACGCCTCCCTGCTTACATCCCGAATTAACAGTCTCACATGAAGTAGTATCACCCATAGTTGTTGTCAGGTTCCTTTCACTCAACATTTGACAGGTCCCTTCTACGACTGCTCTCAGCACAACATGTGCAATCATGACCGCCCAGATCACCACTCTAGACGTGTAGTGGAAAGCTTTTTTGATGTCCATAAAGATTTCAATCGCTAAGTTTTTCTGGTTCAGTTGTTATTCGCTTTGGCTTACTGCACCGCTTAGAGCCGTTTCGATCAAGTGACCAGAACTGCAGGCGTGCTGCTCTGTGTGTAGTAGCCTTCTTGACAAGATCTCGTCGCGGATAAATCTATCTACAAGTCTTCACACCGTTTCCATTAGGAAATATGTGAGGCTGATGTGATGGAAATCCTTGATCGAAATATAATCGATCCTGCCCGCTTACGGAAGCAAATCATACCAGCGGCCTTACGATGTACTTCTCCGAGCTCCCTGTAAGAAGACCGGGTATATCTTATCCGGACTAGGGAATTGTATGGGCTGAAGGACTTCTGATCTGGGACTGAAAAATCTGTACAACTAGAAGTTGTTCAAGACTTCCCGTTGTGCTTACCTCCTGAGGCCATGTCTGACGATTTGCCGGGATGATGTCCTTAGTGAGGGGTTAAATCGCTCCAGGCGTCGAAGGACCACGGGCGAATCTTCCAGCTTACTTTATCTAATTTCATTCTATCTAATATATCTCTCTCACAGTTCCTCAATCCCCTTCCTCTTAATCCATCTCCATATATCTGGCCCATAGCCTGATACAGGCCATGCTAGCGTATCAAACAACCTTATTTGACTATACCCATCTTTTTCGAATCTCTTTCTCCCTACTTCCCATATCTGTTCCGTCGCTTTCTTGATCCTTCTCCGAGTTTGCGCCTCATGTTTCCTATCCGCTTGGATGATAAAACCAAGATATTCAAATTTCTTCACTTCTTATAACTTTTCACAATTTGTTGAACCCAGCAATTAAAACCATCATTCCCTTCTCATTCTCCGCCAACGTCACTATATTATCAAGAGTTTTATCTATGTCTTCCCCGTCCGATGAGTCAAGCACCGCATTCAAATCCACAAACATTGCTGTCATGCTCCCTTTCTCTCTTTTGATCCTTCTATTTATAATATAATTCAGCACAGAAATATTATCTATCTCTACCATACCTTTCTCGAATCCTGTCTGATTCGGTGGAATCATCTTTTTTCCCTCACTTCTTCCTTTAACCTTCCTGAAATTATTGTCACATATACCTTTTATAATGTTGGCATCAACTTGATTCCCCTCTAATCTTGAACCCCTTCCCCTTTTCTTTTTTTCCACTATTATTACCAATATCACTTCTTTCCATATTTCTGGCCAACCTTTCCCTCTCTATGCCCTGCTGTACATTATCTATACCCACTCCTTAGATTCGTGGAATTAGAAGAAACTTTAGACTAACAAAAGAACAGTTTATGATTCTACAAAATATAAGGACAAACAAATAAATAAATATAAAGAAAGAAATAAATAGCAGCACACCAATAGAGATACATTTTTGTGTATAATATTTATTTACTATGACGATTAAAGAAAAGTATTAACTGTGTTTTTGGTATTAGGAAGTTTTTCCCCACATGAGGAGCGAATATTCATATTTGATTGGTTTGAAATGTTCCTTTTTCTAGTTCTGAAAATGCCACAAGGGGGGGATGAATGTTTATGAGACTATTAATATTAACAAAGTTCAACGATGTTTTGTACGTTTTCATTGAAATAAATCAAACGTATCGTAACTACACGGTATTTTAATGCTTACAAGTAGCAACTTTTTTTATTTGTTTTTTACACACAGTCGAAAAGCAAAAAAAAAGGCACTGAAAGTCGGTTGTCTTTAGTGAACCTCATATTAAAAGAAAATGATGCTAGTAGCTAAAAAATATTGTTTTCTAACATGTTTTTTCACACGATTACAAAATACCCGGTCTAACCTTATCCGCAAGGCAAAAGTGGGTACCTTACAATTTTACAAAAACCATATTATTTCACCTAACCAAAATTTTTTAACAAAGATAACTGATGATCAATGCTATTTTTTTTGGTTTTTGATTTCGGGTATGAAGCTAAATACGAAAAATAACACGGCTCCAATGTCTATCTATAAAATAAAATGAAATTAAGAACCAAAAAATTACTTTTCGATTACAAATTCATTACGTTAAGTGTTGCACTTATCAAACATGTAAACGTGGAAGATGATTTCATGGGTGAAAGCGTTAAAATATCCATTTTCCAATTTTATTTTATTCAATGGATTCCGACCTAAAATATTGCTTTGAATATTGAGAAATTAACTCTAGTGATTTTATCACGTTTTTTTCGCTTGCGCTTCGAATGTTATCTTGCTTTCCAACAAATATTAATCTTTTCCAAAGATAAGTACAAAACAATGTCATGAATCTAAAGTATTTTTACAAGCTCAGCGTGTGGAACAAACTGAATTTTGAAATGCAAATAACGAGTGAGATAGCGCCTAGTATAAAAGAACCTGAAAAATTTGAAAGGATATTCATTTGTTACACTCTTGTAAAAATTATTCAAAAGTGGGTTCCCTTTATTTAAGAAAATGAAACTCGTAATTTTGATTCTCTGTTTGATCTTAGTGGTTATCTCCGAGGGTTTCACCAATCCTTGTCGTAAGTATAATAATATTTAATCCTTTACAGCATTTTTAATTGTCTCCTCTCAATGCGCAGTAAGTTACGCCTATCTCGTGAGAGAAAACTATTCTTATATTGCAGAATAAAAACTACGATTAATTGAATTAATTTAATATATGCACTACCGACAGATGGTATCGGACCAGTAAACCGGTCACCTACTAAAAATGATTTTTGACTTTGAAAGGTGATAGCGCCGTCTAGAATATGGATAAAAATATATTTTTTTACCGTTGAAAATCCGATGAAATTCTGCTTAAAATAAGGTGTAGTTAAAGTAATTTGGATTTTTAAGCATTATATCTTCTTTTCAAAATGCGTTTTTATTGCATGAATTCAATTACTTTAGATTTCAAATTAAATTTTTTCTGTTTGAAATATCAAATATTACATTTTACATTGAAAATTTGTCATTTTTGGTAATAAATTCAACTACTTGATTGAAAGTGGAACTACATTGTTGAAAATCATTGTTTCGGTTGAAGTTTTATCATTTAAGATGAAAAATCATTTTTTTTATGAGAAATTTATCTATTTTGTAGAAAGTAATATTATCTGGATGAAAATTAATTTATTAACTGAAAATTTAACTATTCCCTTTTTGTTGAAAATTCATATTTTTTAGTTGAAAATTCAACTCTTTGGTAGAAAATTCTTGTACCTTGTTGGATATGCATCTTTTTTTGGTTGAAAGTCGGAATACTTTGTTAAAAAAATTTTTTTTTCAATTTAAAAATTCATCTTTTTATTTGAAAAATTAACCATTCGGTGGACAGTTCACATATTTCGTTAGAAATTCCTCTTTTTCAGTAAGAAAGTTTCTTTCTTGGCTGAAAAGTCATCTTTAACAGTAAATAATTCAATTATTTGGTTAAACATTTCATTATTTTGTTGAAAAGTCATTCTCTTATATTGAAAATTATCCTGCTTCAGTTGAAGATTTAACTATTTTGTTACAAATTCAACCATATTGCAGCAAGTCAGTTTTATTTGTTGAAAATTAATTTTTGAACTGAAAATTTAACTATTTTATTACATTCTCATCGGAGAATGTATTAGATTTGTGTAAAATTTGACCTTCTTCTATCTTTACACTTTTCAATCATCGACATTGTTGTCATGTCCCCTTTTCCTCTTTTGATTCTTCTATTTATAATATAATTTAACACAGAAATATCATCTATCACTACCATACCTTTCTTCCAATCCTGTCTGAGGTGGAATCACCTTTTTTCATCTACTTCTTTTTTTAGCTCCTGTAAAACGATTGTCACATATACCTCATATAATGTTGACATCAACGTCATTTTCCCATAATCTTGAACCCCTTCCCTATTCCTATTTTTTCACTATTACTACCAATATCACTTCTTTCTATATTTTTGGCCAACCCGCCCATCTCTAACCCCTGTTGCACAATATCTATACCCACTCCTCAAATTCCTTTCCCTCATATTTCCAAACTTGTTTCGGGATTTCATGTATATCTGTTGCCTTCTTCCTTTCTTCATTCCAATGACCCTGTCACCCTTGCTACATTCTATCTTGTGATATCGTCCATTTCATCATTTTTCCTTCCCTCTTTATCTTGTTTTATAATCATCTTCTACACTTTTTTCTCAAACGTATTCTCTGATATTCTTTTCGCTTTTCCTATCATTATTTCCACCTTCTCTTTTACATTCACCTGTGTCATTACCACTGTCTTTATCTTTCTTCTAAATTCGTCTTTTCCCTGTGCTTACCAGTAGCTTTTTCCTGCTTATATTTCTGTCCTATTTTCTTTGGCCTTGTTGCATTCATCTATGTTCTCTATTTCTACTAGCACTACTAGTCGGAGATGATCCAAGTCTACGTCATCCGCTATCTTTAACCTTCCTATATTCTTCCTCACTTCCTCGTCTGCAACAACACAGACTATTACTGTTCCTTTCATTCCCCCGTATGAGTGTTCTCTCCCTTCTGATCTTCCTTTATATTTCCGCTTAAAATAAACCATCCTATCGCCTGCAAAGTATTCAGTAATATCCATTCACTACTTTGCCATTGGAACTCCTGCCAGTCTCATCCCCTTCTTCTTCCCATTATTTTCCTTCTGTTCTTGCATTGAAGTTTTCCCCTCTGATTGAATTCGCTCCTTCTTTGTTGCCTTCCATTCATTCCCGTAGTTCCTCGGTTTTCCACTTCAAATCTCCATTCACATTTGTTCTCGTTCCGATGCTAAGCGCCAGCATAACCTAAAATTGGTCAAAGTTGTGAATCCTCTGTGAAATATAATTTTTGATGTCAAACGCCACTATGACCTAAAATTGTTCAAAAATAACAAATGACGATTTCAATTTGCGACGAAAAGCAATAACAAAATCGAAAATTGTTCAAGCTTGTAAATTTTATCATGCGAAACAAAAAACATTGGGATTAAATCTAATGATTTTCATTTGGAAATAACAATTTCATATGAAATACGCCATCACAATCTAACATTTTTGAAAAAAGGAAAATATTCCTTGTGATTCAATATTTTTAATGAAAAATACGAATAATATTCGGAAAAAAACACTAACATAACATAACAGAAAATTGTTCAGCATTGTCAATCTTCTCCGAAATCTACTGATTTTTGTTTTAAAATACCTATTTTTCTTGTAAAACGCTAACGTAACTTAAAATTGTTAAAAAATTATGAACTTCAAAAATCTTATAACCTTTATTTAAGAATGTCAATTTGCGGTATAACACGCCAAAATAACCTTAATTATTAAAAATTGGGAATCTTGATGATGACTTTAGTAAAAAAAGGTTAATTTGCAGTGACAAAAAACTGAAAAAGCCTAAAATGTTGAGAAATTTAAAGCCTCCTTCGAAATTTTCTGATTTCATATTAAACATTTTTTCAAACACTAATATCCTGAGAAAAGCGATGAAATAAATCATGTGTAATATTTTCAATAATTTATCAGATAATTTGAAAGGTTTAACTTAAACGCACAAGGATATTAACAAGCATCAATATTTCTTAATTCGTATAAGGTTTTCTATGACATGCCAAAAATTCGGTCTCCAGGAAAGAGAAGTCTTCTATAATTTTAAGAAATGAAATAATATTATCAGTCATGTCATACGAAAGAAAAAATGTTATTTTCTAAGAAAAAGGTTGAAAAGTTACGATAAATAATGATTTTAATAATATTTCTCATGATTGATTTCATTCTTACCCTCGCTTCTTACCAATTTATCAAAAATGGTGGCATTTTGATAAATAGTGGCTTATTCTCTTAAGGAGAACATTACCTACAACAGCACTGTTTCTAATTTTGAAAATAAGTATATAATCTTCAAATATAGTTATTCGCTTGAAAGAATGTTTTCTTTTGATAGAAATTGTTTTAACGATTTCAGCCATAGGAAAATTTAATTTCAAGTTTGGAAAAAGTAAAGTTGTAAGGAATGTTTTTCCCAAAGAATAGGTCATCATTTATTAAAATTAAACAATTGTTACTACGAAAAGTGAATAACTCCTAACATATTGCAACCACGCAAACACTCCGGACCTCTTAGAGTAAAAAGCATACGCATCCCCATCAGGGCAGGCGTTTATACGTCAGTTCCATGTTTGATTTCGACGCGCATATTACACGCTTACATGTATTCACTATCTCTTGCCTTTTCAATATCAAATATACCAGTTTTGTATCTGAGATCTGTGTTTTACTGTGTTTAATGATCCCGGAAATAACATTTTTTGGTCCTTTGTGCCGAATTTT
Organism: Melikaiella ostensackeni; assembly: GCA_032362435.1. Lineage (NCBI taxonomy): Eukaryota > Metazoa > Arthropoda > Insecta > Hymenoptera > Cynipidae > Melikaiella > Melikaiella ostensackeni. Next base: position 1,123,709 of record JAUMHM010000086.1, read on the forward strand.
AAAGTCAGTGAGTGAAATACAATCCGAAAGTAAAGTGTGTGTGAGCGTGTTACAACCATGGCGTCGCAAAAGTTTCACAACGTAACCGAAGTAGAAGAGTTACTTGAACAGTGTACAGTGGAAGTGCTCCAAGGATTACACGTATTTTTGTACGGAACCTCTGGAAGAGAGAATTTACTGAAACGAAAGATTCGTGAATTCCGCGGGTTCAAGTTCAAGAAAGGTGACGTCAAGTATCAAAAGCGTGTCGAAATAGTGCAAAGGTCCGTCCGTAGTGAAGATATTTCAACCATTGTGAAGTTTCTAAATCTAGATTGCGATGCAGAATATTCTGTGGAAAGAATTCTGGACCGGCTGATTGAGTTATTACCGCGAATTGTGACAGGTGCACAGAAATCTCAACGATTAGATCAACGTAGTTTACTTTCGTCAAAATCAAGGAGAAGTGCATTATCACATGCTAAAATTGAACTTCATCTTGCCAAAAGGGAATCAGAAATTGAAGAAAAGCTCCCTGCTCTCAAAGAAGAAATTTTCAACCTTCAGGAAGTAATAATTGATCTCGACACTGAAATCAAGAAACTGGATCTCATAGATACAACACCAGCGCACACGATTGTCAAGAAAAGGGGAGAGCTGGCAAAAGCGCAGCAGCGCTTACAATTGAAGCGGTCCCGCTTAGAGGTGCAACATAAACTTTTTGAAAAACGGAAGGTTATCGCGCAGTGCGAGGCTGATGAACAAAGAAAGTCGATAATCGACGAAGAGGAGGACGAAAACGACGATTCAAGTCACACATCACAAGTCAACGAATGGCTTAATAGACAGAGCTCTCACTACGGAGAGGACCAACAAGAGGGCGGACCTAGGGTCTTATCCCCACCACCATCAGAGGAAAATCTACGACCACTGGAAAGGAAACAAGCAAGCGTGACAAGGATGGATGATCTCGCGGAAAATATCAACCGAATGCTGGCGCGCCAAACAGTAAGAAAAAACCTCGGAAAGTTCGATGGGACTTCAAGTCTTCGATGGCCAATTTTCTTGTCACAGTTCAAGACGTCGAGTGAACTATGCGGTTTTTCACCAGCTGAGAATGTTTTAAGATTCGACGAAAGTTTGACAGGTGATGCAAGAAAGAAAGTCGAGATGCTTCTAATTACAGCTACGGATCCAGAGGAAATTATTCAAATTTCGAACACCTCCTATGGTAAACATGAGGTAATAGCGGAAGAAATAGCAGCACGAACGAAAAATATATCAAAAGTCGATAGCTCGGCAGCTTTTGAGGATTTCAGCTGTGAAGTTCGAAATGTTACGTCAGCTTTGCAGAACATCAAGGGTGAGTTTGTTAGCAAAAGAAGATTATTGTCAACATTGGTGAGCAAACTACCTTCTCATTTAACGACCCAGTGGGGCAGTTACCTCATTGAGAAAAAACTTGAAGCCAACGAAGTAACTCTAAACAATTTTTCAAAATGGTCCCAAAATATGTCAAGCATGCTTTTCAAAATTACATTTTTAAAAGAATCGCTTCCACATAATGGTGAGCAAAGTAAAAGAAATGAAAACAATGAAGGAAAACAGGATAGAGGAAAGCCCAGTGCTTCTGAACCAAAAGTTTGTGTCATCTGTAAAAACGGTCACCATTCTCTGGATCAGTGCTCATCTTTCAAAAGAGCGGAGATCAAACAGAGATGGAAGATGGCAGAAAAAGCAGGCGCGTCTTCCTGCTGCTTACAGAAGCATAGCGGAAAATGCCGAGCAAGAAATTCTTGCGGTTTCAATGATCGTTCAAAATTTCACAATAAATTATTGCATAAAATTATTGTGAATACGACTTCTAGGGAATCAAAAAATTGCACTGAAGTAAGATCAACCGGAGCAATTTTAAAAATGTTGGCTGTTCGTCTGCGTGGATCATTAGGAGAAGTAGAAACCGTGGCGTTTTTGGACGATGGAAGTACAGGATCTCTATTGGATGCAGACTTGGCAAAAAAGATAGGGCTGACCGGTCCTTTAGCACAGCTATGTTGCAAATGGACAGGTGCAGCCTACAGATACGACCCAGACTCGAGAATATATCTCTTCATCGCAGGATTTGGAACCGATGAATTCATCGAGATGAGTAATGTACGAACCGTACATGACTTAGGCCTAACAGGACAATGTTGGGACGTGGAGAACTTAAAGAAGAAATTTCCATACGTGGGACAGGTGAATTTGGCAGCAGCCGAACACGGGAAGCCAGTGACAGGCACACGCAGGTTTAATCGTTTCAAGAGAAATTATTCAGCCACATAAGAATGCCCCTATTTTATCGAAGACGGACCTGGGTTGGACTGTCCATGGCCCAATTGAACCAGAGCAGAGCTTACTGCAGAACGTGGAGAGTATTTTCACGTGCTGTTAACTATCAAACAGTGTTCACGAGGAGGACAAAAAGTATTTTTCTGTCGAGAATTTCGGGGTTGCGATAGATGAAGAGAGAAAATCGGCCAGCTTGGACGAACAGAGAGCGATGCAGATAGCTTCGACATTAATCAAGAAGCTTGAAAAAAGGTATGAAGTTAACTTGCCATGGAAGACTGAGGCTTCACTAGTCAGCGGAAGCCAAGAAATAGTGTACCAAAGACTAAAATGTCTTGAAAAGTAGCTTCTCAAAGACGAACAATTGAGAAAAATCTACCAAGAAGAATTCCAGAAGCTCATTTAAAAAGAGTATGCAGTGGAGGCCGATCCGCCAGAACTTGTGGATAAGAAAAAAGTGTGGTTTCTGCTACACTTTGGAGTCACCAATCCCAACAAGACCTGAAAGGTAAGACTGGTCTTCGATGCAGCTGCAAGTTAGCGGAAAGTCGTTAAATGACTATGTTTTCACTGGTCCAGATTAAATTACGTTCTTATTTGAAATAATAGAAAAATTTCGGCAATATCCGATTGGTTTTGGTGCTGACATTCGGGAAATGTTTAATCGGGTGAAAATTGCAAAAGAGGATAGCTACGCGCAATGCTTTTTTTTGGAGAAATCTCGATACGAAGATGCCAATTAAAATTTACAGGATGACAGCAGTGATTTTTGGAATGGCTTCTTCGCTGTTCCTGGCTCAATTTGTGGAAAACCATAATGCTGAAAGATTTCAGGAGAGCTGCCCAGATGCTGTGAGAGCCATCATCAATAATCATTACGTCGATGATTATATTCACGGAGCCAACAGCGAGGAGAAAGCTGCGAGACTAATTAACGATGTCATCAGTATTCACGAGGAGGCAGGATTTGAGATGCAGAGCTTTGCGTCCAACAGCAGTGAAGTATTGAGAAATATTCCAAAGAACCTTGTAGCTGACCATACACTCATGAACATGGACGAGAAATCAGCTGAGCAGCGAATATTGGGAATGATCTGGAACACACATTCAGATTGTCTAACCTTCTCTATGAACTTTGGCAGGATAGACAAAGCTCTGATAGAAATGATTTGAGTGCCTACAAAGCGGGAAGTTTTGGAGGTTATCATGTCTGCTTACAACCCTATGAGATTTTTATCGCCCATAACTGTTAAAGGAAGAATGTTACTGCAAAAAATCTGGCGTTCTGGCATAGGATGTGATGATTTTTTCACAGCACAGATGTTCAAAAAGTGGAAACAATGGCTGCTTGAACTTGAGCGAGCAAAGAAGGTTCACATACCATGATTTTCTTCGCAGAAATTTATTGTAGCCAAAAATATCCACATGCACACCTTTTGCGATGCCAGCGAGTTGGCTTATGCTGCAGCAGTTTACCTGAGAATCCAGGATAAAGATGGAGTGGAAACGATCCTCATTGCATCCGAAGCTCGAGTGGCACCAATACGAATGATGACAGTGCCAAAATTAGAACTACTAGCAGCCGTGCTAGGTGTTCGACTATCGAAAACAGTGAAAGAGTCACTTGAATTTCAGGTAAAAAAGAGTTGCTTTTGGTCAGACTCAATGACTATTCTTAACTGGCTTAAGACAGAAGCAAAATTACTAATGTTCTAGGCCGCTAGAGTAGGGGAAATACTGGAGTTATCCGATCTTGAGAAGTGGAAGTGGATTCCTACAAAAGAAAACGTCGCAGACAATTGCACCAGAGACACACCGACAACTGGTTTCACCATGCAACATCGATGGTTCAACGGACCTGGTTTTTTGAAGTTTGATGAAAGACACTAGCCACAAATGCCATCTGAAATCAAAAAAGCAGGTCATAAAGAAGCAGAAATTACTATGGCTCTTACTGTGACTTCAAAAGAACCAGACAGATTACCCAGGATAAAACCTCACTATACGTGGACCCAGCTTTTGAGAACTACAGCATGAATGAAACGCTTCATTGATAACATGAAAGCTGGAAGAGGATCCCCTGATATGAAAACTGGACCACTTGAGGCTTCAGAACTTGATTGGAGTGAAAAGAAATGGTGGAGAGCCGTTCAGAAAAGTCATTCTCCTGAAGAACGAGAAGATGCTTTGACCAACCGAGTGAAGAAAAATGGGAAGCTGAAACGAGTTGACCTGGAAATTGACAACGATGGACTGCTAAGGATATCAGGACGAATCAGCAAAATCGACAACATTGATGTGCTCACTAGAAGCTCAATATGTTTAGATGGAGGACACGAGTACGTCAAACTAATGATCAAAGACTATCATCAAAGAATCGGACATCAAGGTCTTGAAACCGTGGTAAATGAACTACGTAAAAGATTTTGGATACCAAAGATTCGTGCAGTCGTTAAGAAAGTGGTAGAAAAATGTATATATTTCAGAAAGAGGAGTTGTAAACCAGCTCAACCAAAGATGGCACCTTTGCCAATAGAACGTGTTTTATTCAGCGAGAAATCGTTTACCGCAACCGGAATGGATTATTTTAGTCCGTTTACGCCAAAGGTAGGAAGGAGACTCGAAAAAAGATACGGTGTGCTCTTTACATGCCCAACTGTTAGAGCAATCCATGTGGAGGTTGCGCACGCCCTCAATACAGACTCGTGTCTTTTGGCCATTCGCCGATTCCTAGCTCGACGAGGAGCGGTACAAGTCATCTGGTCAGACAATGGAACGAATCTAAGGGGAGCCAATCGAAAGCTACTGGAGGCATTGGAAGAGTTCGACGATCGCCAGCTGAAGGATGAAATGACAAATCGTCGAATTGAATGGAAATTCAATCCGCCAGCGGCACCACACATGGGAGGATCCTGGGAAAGGATGGTAAGAACCGTCAAACAAGCGATTCACGCCATCTTGAAGGAGCGACACCCGACGGACAAGACCTTATGCACCGTAATCACCAAGATTGAGGACATCGTAAACAGTACGCCGCTCACTTACGACTCTTCGGACAGCAGAGATCCTACAAGCATATCGCCAAATGATATTCTCATTGGCCAATCTATGAGTATAGGTACTCCAGGATACTTTACTGAACGTGATGAGACTGCGAAAAGGCAATGGCGTATATCTCAATACTTAACCAACCTATTCTGGGAAAGGTGGCTCAGAGAATATTTGCCGACATTGAATTATCAAAGAAAATGGTTCAAAAACGAGCCGTCTTTGAAGAATGGGGAGATTGTTTTAATCAAAGAGGACAACTTGCCACGAGCAACGTGGCCGATTGGCGTGATCCAGCAAACCTACCAAGGAAAGGACGAAAAAGTTCGTATGGCTGATGTTAAGACTGCAGCCACTGTTAGAAAAAGACGAGTTAAGCATCATCGACTGGAATTGCATGCTGATAACAGGGAATCAGCACCGGGGGAGGAAATGTTGCTACGAAAAGTGAATAACTCTGAAAATATTGCAACCACGAAAACACTTCGGACCTCTTAGATTAAAAAGCAAACGCAGCCCCTTCAGGGCAGACGTTTATACGTCAGTTCCATGTTTAATTCCGACGCGCATATTACACCCCTACATGTATTCATTATCTCTTACCTTTTTAATATCAAATATACCAGTTTTGTATCTGAGATCTGTGTTTTACTGTGTTTAATGATCCCGGAAATAACAACAATTTTTTTAAAACTAGTAAGAATCGATCATAAGAAAAAATTCAATTGCGAAACACACTGTTAAAATGAATTTTCTCTGTAAGTTTCCAAATTTTCTCATTAAAAATAATGTTTTTCATTCGAAATGGCAGCATCAGTAATATTATTTTGATTCTTAAAATCCTAGCATAACTATTTGTTTCAGAGGTCTGATTTCTAGCACGACAACTACCTTAAAAGGGATGATTGTAGATTCAATTTTCAAAATTTAAAATTTAAAATATGAAAAAACTTCAAGAAACGAAAAGCCAGTGAGGTTTTCAACAACAACAACTCGAGTGTTTTTTGCAAAAATATTGATCGTCGCTTTGTGATCAGCAGCTTCAAGCTGCTACGTTTTATTATTCTGCATGTGTCCACGCAAAACCCGGTACCACCCTATGATTCTTCGAACTTTTTTGTTAAAATAAATCAAACATATTGTAACTACACGGTATTTTAATACTCTCAAGTAGCAGGTTTTTTATTTGTCTTTCAAACACAGTGAAAAAGCAAAAAAAAGTGGCACTGAAAGTCGGTTGTCGTTAGTGAACCTTACATTAGAAGAAGATGATGTCAGTAGCTGAAAAATTTTTTCTAACATGTTTTTTACAAGATTACAAAATACCCGGTCTTACCTTACCCGTAGGGCAAAACAGGGTACTTTACAATTTTACAAAAGCCATATTATTCCGCCTTACCAAAAATTTTTAACAAAGATAACTGATGGTCACTGCTATTCTTCTGCTTTCTGATTTCGCGTATGAAGCGAAATACGAACAAGAACTCGGTTTTACGTCTCGGTTCCAATGTCTACCCATAAAATAAGATGAATTTAAGGAGCAAAAAATCAATTTTCGATTACAGATCATTACGTAAGAGGTTGAACTTGTTAAGCATGTAAACATTGATGATAATTGCATTCGCAAAAGCAGAAAGAAAAATTCATTGTCCAATTTTATTTTTGTCAATAGATTTGGACATATAATATTTCTTTGAACAATGAAAAATTAACTCAAGTGATTTTATGACACTTTTTTCGCTCATGCCTCAAATGTTATCATGCCTTCCAACAAATATTAATCTTTCGATTAGGCAATAACATACTCTGTCCTTGTAAAGTGTACAAAATTATGTCATAAGTCTGAATTATTTTCACAAGTTCAGCGTGTGGAAAGAACAGAGTTTTGAAATACAAATAACGATTGAGATAGCGACTAGTATAAAGGACCCTGAAAAATTTGGAAGAATATTTCTTTGCTACACTCTTGTTAGAATTATTCGAAAGTGGGTTCCCTTTACTACGAGTATATTTAAGAAAATGAGTATCGTAACTTCCATTATGTGTTTGATATTAGTGATTGTCTCCGAAGGTTTCACCAATCCTTTTCGTAAGTGTAATAATATATAAAGTTTTAAAGCATTTTTAATTGTTTCCTCTTAATGTGCATTAGATTACGACTGTCTCGTGAAAGCAAACTATTTTTTATAATAAAATGAAAACTGCAATTAATTTAATGTGAGGTTGGATTTGGTTGACTCTTTCTTTTTTCTCCCTCTTTTTTCTTTATGGTTTGTGTACATGTATTGTGCACCTGTCTCTAATGAGCCGGAAAAGCGGGTAGTCAAAAAGTCCATTTTTGATTTGTGAGATTTTTGGCGTGTTTTGGTGCACACAAAGTTTTCATAGTGGAATGGATTTTATTTCGATCTTTTGAAATAATTTAATATAGACACTAGCGACGGATAGTATCGGACCGGTAACCAGGTAACCTCTTAAAAATGATCCTTGACTTTGAAAGGTGACAGAGCCATCTAGAATATAGATGCAAAAATTTTTTTTAAGTCCATTGAAAATCTGTATAAATTCTGTTTAAAATAAGCTCCAGTTAAAGTAAATTGGGTTTGTAAGCATTAAATCATCACACGTGAAAGACAAATATGAAGTTCCGATTTTTAAGGAATTTTGTACTTCAACTCTTCGCAAGAGGTAGGAAAATAAATTTATTAATTTAATATCTTACAAAAGTGATACATAGGATTTTTCCTCTCACTTGAGCCCTTGAACATCGAAAACTCTGCATGGATTAAAGGAAATAACTATTTTTTTGCGAGCATGCTAAATTTATGATTCAGTGGAGGATTAATCTATTTTGTTGAAAATCCGTTCTCATTGTATGAAAACAATCACTATAAATTTCAAATTCATTTTTTTTCATTGAAATATAATATATTACATTTTTTGTTGGGGATTTGTATTTTTTATTTAAAAGTTCAACTAGTTCTTCAAATATTCATATTTTCGGGTCGAAAGTACTATCCTTTTGTAAAAAATTTGCCTTGTCGGCTTGAAAATTCAACATCTTGGATGAAATTTTTTATCTTCATTAAATGGAAAATCTGGCTCGGTTAAAAATCAAACTCTTTTATTGAAAGTTCATCTTTATGGATAGAAATTCGTCTATTTTGTTGCAAATGCAAAACTTTCACTTGAAACTTCAGGGAATTGAAGCGTTTCAATTAGAATTATTTTTAGCTTCATTACAAAATTTATAACGTACTAAATTACGCATTTTCTTGAAGAGAAAATTCAATTTTGGACCACTAGATGAAATTCCTGCTGGACTTTCCTCTGAGTTATAATATATTTGTATTTATTAATATTACTTTGCTAACAATTTTAGTCACGTAAGATCTTACTATCTCCTCCCCAGCCAACGATTAAGAAGCAGTACTAAGATTTTACCAAATCGTCTTACCCCATGCAAAAAAATTTCGTCTTGGATTTGTCTTCAAGACATTGAAGTGTAGCACCGTCACATAAACCAGACTTCATAGACAACAAATTATGTATTACGCTTATGGTTATAGCTCACAATGGCAGAACGAACTGAGCTTATCTTAAGACATAAAGATTTTGGTTATATCTTGGTTAAAGGCCAATAATAGAGGAACCAGATAATCTGGACTTGAATTTTAAAATGAATATTTTGTTTAATTCCTGAAATAGCTACTTGAAAGTGTAAAAATCAGAATTTGTAAATCTTCACGACAATAGCTATTTAAAATTTGTTTAAAAATATTATTATTGCAGCTTTCTATGAGGATCTCCTAAACCGTGAGAAATACGGGAAAACAGACAACATTTTTGGAATTTCCGCCAAACAAGTGTAATATTTAGAACAAATGTAATAAAAAGGATTCATTTAATATGCATATAGTATAATAAATCTACACCATTGTTTTAAACATATGAGAATTAACTTTTATGACGGTATACGGATGACGCTTTTCGAAAAAGCTGTTAGGAATTGGAAACATTTTTCCTTGTACAAGAGATGAATAAAGTCTGGCTGCGTTTTATAAGCCGAACTATCAAAACATGTTCAAGAGGTGTTGAAAATGTCTTGATCGCCTGTCATCAAGACAAAACCCAAGACAAAATATTTTCACACCGGACGCAATTTGTGGATGATCCATAATGTATAATTAATACGATAATTAATTTACCACTTATATAATATTTGTGCTTTCAGATTCCACAAGACCTATTGCATTACCTAATCTTTTGCGTTACGAAGATCGTTCAGGTCGGCCACATCTGATACATGTCGGTGAGACGTATAGGGTAGGAGTAGTGAGAGGATGGATCATTGGATATATCGAACCAGGTGGACGGTTGCGTCCATTGTTGGTTTGGAATGACCAATCGAATCGTTTTATAAGAATCAAAATATACAAAGACGACATTAGGAGAGTTAAACCAGTACTGGACAAGGAAGCTCATATCAGTAATTACTACGGCTATCTGATATCAGAATATGAAGGTCTGAAAGTTTTCGACGCCGAAAGACCCGAACATTCAGCAGCTCCAGCTCCCACTGAACATAATGGTCAGATTCACCATATTTCTCATTAAAAAAATCTGCCACTTAGTTTCAGTATTTTTCCAGTTCAGCCCCAGTCCTGTTTTAACGCTGATCCATTTCTAGTTCAGCACTAATTCAATCCTTATCATTGTATGCAACACATTTATACTAATACCCTATTTGAATGAATAAAGCATTTAACATCGGATACGTAATTGATCATTTTAAATTCCTTTCCAATTCATTATTCTTGTTTATTTATAATGTGTTCCCTCAAGGTTTTTCATAACTTCCGTTTCTTCACATCTTTATGACATCCTTATCCAAACGTCTTGCTTAGAGAGAGAGAGAGGAAGAGCAGAAAATGGGCAGCCGCATTTCTTATTATTATTGTCAGGGTTGAGACCGAAAGAGCCCCTGACGCTTGCTAATCCTGTTGCGTCCCCTTGTAAGGTTACGCATGACCCCAAAGCTCTCTCCATACGGAGAGGACCGCATCCACGCCTTTGGCCGATATATATGACTCACTGATGCAGTTACTGCTCGTAAGTGGTGGACGCTTCCCCGGGATTACGGGGCAATGACAAGGGTTATGTATAGATGTCTCCATCACCCTTCACGCACAAGTGACAGAGAGAGCTGTCTGCGAGCCCTATCTTGTGTCTGTGATAGACAAGGTTCCCATGCCCTATAAACACTTCTGTTAAGAGCTTGACTTCGTTCTTAACAAGCTTGCGTATTTCCGCAGCTCGTTGAAGGTTCAAATTTATAGACATGAGTGTCTTGGCCCGTCTGCAGCCAGCGGTCTTATTTCACTCCTCCTGTTGTTCATCGCTCAGCACTAGGCAGATATGCCTCGCCATTAGCTCATCCCTTTCTTGTGGTTACGCTCATTTGATACTTTTTATCGAAGAGGTAGCGAATAGGCGTTTTGTCCCTGACCATGCTCAAAGTCGGCCTACTATCGGTTGGGATCCGCAATTCTATCGAGATCCTTCCGCCGTTCCTCATGTTTATTCTCCAGGCTACGTACACAATCATGGCCTCTGACTCTTTCTAGTCGAGATTTCACAGTTGATAGTTCAACGCTGCTCCACCAGGCCAATGCCGCATAGGTTAGCCTAGGTCGCAAGATCGCTGTATAGTTCCACATTAGTGTCTACGATTTCGGGTCCCACTTCTTCCCTATGGCTCTCCTACAAAGCCTAGGGATCGCTGTGAGCTTTTTGCACTTGTTTCTCAGGTGTTCGTTACATAACAGCTCCTCATCCAGGATGACTCATAGTGATTTAGCTCGTTCAGTGATTCTCAGTTGTTGCCCTCTCAGTCTCGATGTACTCGTGGTCCTCCACTTATACCGTCTGGGAAATTGAACCACGTTCGTCTAACTCGGGTTTACCAATAATATGGTCTTCTTGCACCAGATATTCACTATCCCCAGTGCTTGCAGCATTACCTCGAAGAGCCGCGCACGATGACCAATATGTCGTCCGCGTAGCATATAGCGTGGTACTCCTGTTTCGTGAGTAGATGAAGAAGTTCAAAAACTACCAAGCACCACAGTATGGGCGATAAAATGCCCATTTGCGCGCATCGCGAGTTAACAGTTCCACATAAAGTGGTATTATCGAAATTTGTTGTTAGGTTTCTGTTGCCGTCGGGACATACTCTAGTGCCAGACTATCCCTAGCACATCTCACGAGCAGCCTTACGATGTACTTCTCAGCCTTCTCTGTAAGAAGACCAGGTATATGCTATCCAGTCCAGGAAACTAGTATGGGCTAAGAGACTTCAGGTATGGGACTCAAAAATCTGCACAACTAGGAGTTTTTCAAGACTATCCGTTGTGCTCACCTCCTGACGTCATCTCTGACGAGTCGCCAGGATGATGTCCTTAGTGAGGGGTTATGTCCCTAGAGGCGCCGAAGGACCACGGACGAATCTTTCAGTTTAATTTATCTAATTTCATTGCATCTAATATATCTCTCTTACAGCCCCTCAATCCCTTTCCACTCCCTACTAGTGGGAGACGATCCAAGTCTACATAATCCACTATCTTTAACCTTCCTATATTCTCTCTTACATTCTCGTCAACAAGAACACAGTCTATCAATGTTCGTTCTTTCCCTCTGTAAGTGTTCTCTCCTGCCTCATCTTCCTTCATATTTCCGATTCAAATAAACCATCCTAACTCTTCCAACCTATCCAGTAGTATGCGTTAGAGTGTCCCTTATTCATACGTAGTTTAAAAAAATTTCAGAATTTTTTTGCTTTCACTCCTCAGTTTTGTTTGAATACCTTGAAAAATTATTTCCTCTAAATTATTGCCAAAGCGATTAATATTAACCCGTGCCTCAAACACCATAAAGTTTAGCACATGTTTCTTGTGGAGAAAAATCATTTTTTTGTTAATCTAAAATTTCAAAACCATAAAATCTTACAAACTATTCCGTCTTGCGGTATGTTGTTCAGATTTCATCAACAAATTAACTTCAGTCATAAATTTTGAAGTTGAGTTATTCATGGTACTCTTATTTGTCTTCAAAGAATACCTCATAATTTGCAAGATTTTGTAGCTCTGAAATCTTAGATTAACAAAAAACTTCTTTTTCCCCGTAAGAAACATGTGATAAACTTTATGGTGTTTGAGGCACGGGTTAGTATTAACCGATATAGCTCAAATTCAGAGATCATTTTTTTAGGTATTCGAACAAAACTGAGAGCTGAGAGTAAAGAAATTTTAAAAGTGAAAAATAAGGGCAACCCGAGTATCCGTTCACTGCCTTGTCTTTCGAATTCCTTCCAGTCTCATCTCCTTCTTCTTTTCATTATTTTTCGCCTTTTTCTACTATTCGTGCATTGAATTCTTCTGCTCTGATAAGATTCACGTTTTCTTTGTTCCCTTCCACAATTCCCGTAACTCCTTGTTTTCCACTTCAGATATCCGTTTACATTCGGCCTTATCTCGGCTGAGTTCTGGCTTTGGTGTGTGAAACAAGATAAAGAAAGGTTGAGAAAAATGAGAGGGAGAATGTAAAAAAAATAATGGGAAAATGAAAAAAATATAGTGACAAAGAATCTAAGACTAGAGGGAAAGGAACTGAAAGAATGAATGGAAGAAGTGCTCAGGGGTATGGATGCGAATGTAGAGATGGAGGCTAAAATATGAGAAAAAGTTTGGATGGTAGTCAATAGAAAGAGAAAAGAAGGAAAAGAGTAAACCAGGATATTGAAAGGGTAGAATGAAAATCATGTTTTATTGGAAAGACAAAGCTAATAAGGTTTATAAAAAAATAGGGAAGACAAGAAAATGGGATTGGAGATAAAAGGGAGTGAAGTTAGAAGAAGTGAAGACGTTTACTTTATGGGATGTGGCCTGCAAACAAACGAAGAACATAGAACTCAAATAAGAGGAAAAATCAGAAAAGTGGCAGTAGTAATGGAATGGATATGGGGAATAGGAAAAAGGAGGTTCAAAAAACATTTGAAAGGGAAAATGTGATTGTTTTTTATACTGGCATGGCGGGTATTAGGATATAAACCAGAGATATGGTAATGGAGGGAAAGGGAAGAGAATGAGCGGTTACAAGAACGGTATATAAGGTGCACACTAGGGGTAGACTGAAGGACACCTAGATTTAATAAAAAGTGTTTGAGGGAGGTTAACAAAAGGAGTGGGAGAACACTATAATTAACAAAATGGGAAGAATAAAAAAGAAGTTCTTCACATATGGTGATATAGGGGATGGAACTGGAGTAAGCTAGGAAGAGTCGGAAAAGAAAGACAGAGAAAGACAATTAATAGAAATATGGGGGTTGATTGAGGAGCCAGAATATGATAAATGTTATGAGTTAATGAAAAAGTCATGAGTGCCAAAGTATTTAGAGAAGGGTTGGGGAGAGATAAGACGCATGAGAATAGCAAGATCCATATTGGGAAACTAGCTCAGAGGAGGGATCTATTGGGAATAGGAAGTTAACAGAAAGTGCAAAATATGTGAATATGAGGAGGAAAACATGGGAGCATGTATGGGAAGGATGTAAGAGTAGAATTGAAGATGAAGGAAGCTGGTAAGAGAATGTGGTAAATATTTTAAGGGAGGAAGGATTGGATGAGGAGTGGATGAAGGACTTGGAGGGGCTAGAAGAGCAAATCAGAGAGAATTAGAGAGTGATTGTGAAAAAAAACAAGGTTTAGATAGAAGAGAAGTGAAAGAAATATGAAGTAAATAATTGATATTTAATAGTATAAGTAGCTTAAGATGCGCATTAGGGTGGGCCGAAAAAAAATTTGAATTTTGATTATGGCTAGCAAAAATCTTTTTCTACATATCAAAATGAGTCT
>JAUMHM010000086.1:1138078-1160870 GCA_032362435.1 Melikaiella ostensackeni
AGAAGAATTGAAATCGGCCGAACGAGAGCGCCACACGGTGACGAGTCCTAAAACTTTTTGATCAAGGTGGTATTTTCGTCAGCTAAATTTTTCTCTTGCGTCAGATAAATTTTGTCCTTCGCCAGATAAATTTCATCTTTGAGTGGATAAATGTGCTGCAGCGTTTCCATCTAATTTGAACATAGAATTTATTTTTAGAGTTTACTGTGGACCGATAATAATCTAGAAGATACACAGAAGAAACTAGGGTTTCAATTTGATTTCAGATCATACTTTTTGACATGCTGTTTTGCTCTCTCATTCATAATCACATTGACTCCTTGACTACCATGCGATTCATTCACTACTCCTGACCATAGTGCGAGTCCCGGATGCACGATTAGGTTACTATACACATGGTAACGATTAGACTGCATTTATGAATAAATCTTCCATAGAATTTGCGTAACAGTTTTCTAATCTGTCACTCCTGTTTCCGTCATATCCATACAGCATGGTTAAAATTCCTTTAAACGTTTTCTCCGCGTATCATTCTTGAGTCGCAATGTTTACGGCATCTTATATCTGTGCGGGCTCGGGGCTCAGCTGTTGCATTCTAAATTTTAATAATGTCGATTTTTGACATTTTCCGTTTATTTTTTCCCAACCTCTTGAGGAATCTTTAGATCCTATATGTGCTAAACGCTTTATTTATTATAAAGGCAGGAGTATGTAGGAACCTTCATTGTTGTGGAAAACGTAAGTAAACAGATTTTCTATTAATAATGTTATATAATGTTGTCACGCGTGACATGCATATGTCGTAGCCACTTTGTGTAATTAGATTTTTCATGCAATTTCTAGACACTTCATAAACTGCCAGCGGACTGTAGTAATCGACAGTGCAAATCGAAGCAAATTTTATATATTCGTAATTATAAAAATCCGTAGATTCTGATTTTTTACTTTCGAACCTCTACTTAGGAAACTGAGAAAAAAATTAGTTTTTAAGCTTTCACATCTGGACATTGCACTGCAAGCTCTCTACAAAAGAATCTTTTTTACCTGGATGACGAGTGGGGTCTTCTCTTTCAAGGCAGCTTCAGTCATTCCTCGCTATTCATGAAAATTTCGATTAAGTTTACAAAAACAAGTTTATGAGCCTTCAGAAATTTCATGAAGGCCACTTGGATATTCAAAGGTGCTACTTGTGTACTTGTAGAGAAAATCTCAGAAAAGTGACCGAGCCTGAGAATATTTAGAGAATTTCCAGTGAATTTGTATCGGCAGGGATAGGCATCAGGCATTTTCATCCTGCTTTGCATGCAAGTAAATCATGATTTCCGGGCCAGGAGAGGCCAAAAAAGGACAAAAATTCAAGGTTACGTCGGATTTACATTAGGTGCCGCATAGGAGGTTTTTTTGGGTCGCTGATGTAGAGTCTGATGTCAAAAGTCAAGAATTAAAAATGGCGGAGCCAACATGGTGGACAAAATTGATTCTCTTCGGAGATCCCTGACCGAAAAAAGTCTCAGGAATATCTCAGGTAAAAACATCATGCTAGTTCGGATCGAATAAGTGGTTTGCCAGGATTTGTAAAACTGACTCCTCGCTGCCCGCACGCACTCTCCAGCCATCAAGCTGTAACGGCGGCCATATTGATACCGCATCTTCAGTCTCAGTGCTTATGCAGTATAGCTTAAATGCGGAAAAATGTCATATAGGTAATTGTCAAATTGAAATCAAACTTGAAGTCCCTGTAATATAACATTAAATTAGAAATTCTTACTGATTTTTGTTCTTATTTAATAAATACTCATTGTCATCCTCTACAAAATGGTTATATTATTCTTGCATTTTTATTTCGGGATCTCTCTTTTTTTAAATACAATTTTACATATCGCTCAGATGCACTGCAATAATGATAAAATATTTTGTCTTTTTATTCTCAATTGCGTGCATTAAAATTTTCCGAAATGCTCCCTCTGGATTTGTAACTGTTAGATGTGATGCAATCAATTTCCATTATGAAAGATTACATTCTAAATAATAATAATAAGATTGCAGCTGCCGTTGCTTAAGTTTGCCTACAATTTGACAATCACCCATATGCTGTATGACAAAGCTCTACAGCACAAGAAAATAGACATCATTTTTACTTACCACAGCGAAAATGTTTACTGCCAACTTTAGTATGAGTTTTCACTTCCTTTTTTTGCAAATCCTTGCGATTAAAGCGTTTAATCCAAAGCGCTCTTTGTCGGATAGATAGTCCCAGAGTTTTACTGCACTGATTTCTTAAAATAGCTGGTATTTCAAAAAGCGAACTCCTGGATTCTTTGCCGGTTATTCAGAACAGCTAAATACGGCACAAATGGCCATCGTGGATACAAAAAATTTGAAAATTAATATAATAAAAGTGAGAAATACAATCACTTTACATACAAAACGAGAGCGTACGCGGTATCAATATGGCCGACTAGTCAGTTGAAAGGCAGGAGGGTACAGGCGGAGGGCGCTGTGACGTCACGTGCATACCACCTACAAGTCAAATTCAAGGTATTATTTGAATTATTTCTCCTCCGGAAAAATTCTCAGGGATTTGGGTCTTTCTTTACAACTTAGTTCGTGGCAGTCGAACCAAGTTTATGCGCCTTCAGAAAATTTATGAGGGCGACTTGGATCTTCAAAAAGTTCTCCCTGGGTATTTATAGGGAAAAATCTCAGAAGCTAGAGTGAGCCTGAGAATATTTAGTGAATTTCCGGTGAATTTCTTTCGGTAGGGATTTGCGTAATATTTAGAAGGAAAAGCTTTTTCTAGTCGCTGATGCTAAATCTGATGTCAAAAACTAAGAATGAAAATCATCGGAGCCAATATGGTGCCCAAGACTATCTTTTTTATAGATTTGCATAATACTTTGTATAAGGAGGTGTTTTGGGTTGCAGATGTCGAATCTGATGTCAAAAATTATTAATTCAAAATGGCGTAACCACTATAGCTGCAGAAATAGAATCTTTTCCATAAATTTGTATATCAATTGTTACAAATAGCTCTTTGGGGTTGCTGATGCCGCATCTGGTGTCAAAAATAGAGAATTCAAAATGGCAGAAAAAATATGGCGAACTACACTGAATGTTTTCTATATATTTGAACTGAAATTGGTACAGGAGGGTTTTTCAGGGTTACATATTTCAAACTGAATATTAGGTAAAAAAATCCAATATGGTAGCTGAAACTGCATAATATTTACTGATTTGCTTGAAACGGGGAATATGAGTGGTTTCTTCAGTTGTAAATTTCAAATTTAATGTGAAAAATTAAACATTACTCAAGTAAATTGATATAATGCTCTCTTCGACTTGAATATCGTTGATTCTCTTTTTTTTTGTGTTCTTTTTCACGAATCATTCAGTTCTTACCATTTTAAATAACTGAAGAGGAAATTGACGAACTGAGCGACCAAAAAATCAAATTGAGCGGTATTATTTCACCGGCTTATGTGAATTTAAAAAAATCAGGTGCTGCTAATCTTACACGTGGAGCATGCAAAACTCGCATGCAGAATTCAGATAATAAGTGGGTTCAATTTCAGAAGAAGCATAAAGAGGTACTTTCCTAACGAACAAAGGAGGATTAGAAGTTGCCCTACTTCTCTAAAGACATTTTTAGTGAAACGGAGGAATTCTATTTAGTCGAGATAGGTAAATTTTTGGACAAAATGGATGCCTATGATCAACTACCAGCTTCCGGGGATGATCAAGGAGACCCAGTTCAACAAGTGAATCACGGCCATTGTCCGGACATTCCGAAAAACAAGCTTCTCAAATTTTCGGGAAATTTTTTGAATTGGCCGAATTACTGTCATTTATTTCCTGAAATTGTCGTGGCAAATCCGAAAACAAAAAATGTTGTAGGATTGCACTATTTAAAAACAAGTCTATCTGGAGAACCTGCTCATCTCCTCAGCATCATTTAAACTACTGCTGGAAACTTCACCCGAGCATGGGATTTACTAACGGAAACATATCAAAAGACTCGGTTGTTGGTGAGTTCTCAGATTGCCGCTTTGTGTTCTCTACAGCCTGTATCTATGGAGTCTGCCTCAGAGTTGAAGAAGCTTCTGGCTGGAACGACAGAAGCCATCGGTGACTTGACTGCACTTAAACGTCGATTCGAAACGTAGGACGATTGGTTGACCTACTCTACAGTTCAATGACTGGATCAGCACTCCCGCCGGGACTGGGAATTCTCTATTGGAGGAGAAGTGGAACCACAGACGTTTGATCAGCTCGAAACATTTTTTACAACCAGAATCGAGGTACTTGAGTCCATAGGATGTCCATAGGTCCATTCAGCTAGTCCTCAGACCAAATCAATCTTATCAAAGAAGCCTGGCAGAAAACATTCACCTAACGTTAGCTGCACCCTCTGTCAGAAGACTCATTACTTGATTTCCTGCGAAGGATTTAAGGCTAAATCTTTTGCTCAGCGCCAGGAATTCGTCCGTTGGATAGGCATGCGAGAACTGTTTTGAACCACATAGAGTTGGAGTCTGTCACTCTAATGAGGTGTGTCGTACCTGCCATGGTCACCATCATACCTTAATTCACGACCCAGCATCATTACCAGGGACTGGATCCAAACCGGTTTTTCCATCTGGATCTCCCACGCACAACAATTCAAGGAACGATAGGAATTCGACATGACAACTAATAAATTTTCATGTTACCTTTAGTGCCTTTGGTCCAAGCCTGCTCGCAACAGCATTCATAGTTGTTAAGAGCAAGGATGGACGCTATGCGCTCGCACGTTGTATGATAGATCCATGTTCGAAGGGTTATTTTATTTCAGAAATCCTCACACAGCGTATTCGATTACCTCGCCGGTTGGCATCTCCCTTTTTGTCCGGTGTTGGAGCTTTTGAATCTAGAGTATCAAAGGGTATAGTCAATCATCTCATCTTATCACGATTGCCTTCCCGCTCCACTGTGGAGACAGAGGCTCTGGTTATACCTCGACTTAACACTTACACACCGTCACATCAAGTTGCCTCTCATCCCTGGCCCGAATCAAATGGGCTTGATCTTGCTGATCCAAAACCTTGTGCGAACTCAGCTATCCATCTTACTTAAAGCTTCTGGAAAAAAGAGGAGATAGCTCTACCTGTATTCGCATTACTGACTGCAGCATAGCAGTTTTGTGAACAACGCTATGAGATAAAGCATCTTCGTGACCCTGATGGACGCTACCTTGTTCACCTACCCCTCAAAGGACCTATCAGCTAACTAGGAGACTTCGTGGCTCAAGCTGAAATACTCCTCTACAAGTTGAAATGTCGACTACTCAAGAATCCAGATCTCCGTGCTGGCTACGCTAAGTTTATGTCTGACTATCTCTCTCTAGGTCACATGGAATCAGCAGATTAAACTTTGTCTCCAAATGAATCCCGTATATATTTACCTCACTCCCATCCGGGAGTGTCGGATGACCACCGTTACATTTGGACTATCCCCGTCGCCTTATTTAGCGTAACGTACGATCCAGAAACTTGTCACGGACGAAGGACATCGGTGGCCTCACGTTGCCTCCATCCTCCCCCGTCATGTCTATATTGACGATGTTTTGTCAGGCGACGACGTGGAATCGCTCTTAACATTGCAACAAGAACTTATTAATCTGTTGCCATCGAGCGGATTCCCCTTACGCGAGGGGGCATCCAACGAGATGGCACTCGTAAAATTAGTCCCGGAAGATTGGAACGCGAAATCTCAGTTCCGTCCATAGCAAGACGGAGGTGAGTTTCATACTCTGGGATTGACGTGGCAGCCAGTAGAAGATGAACTACTATTTCGTACAAACGTAGCCACCTCTACAGCACCTTGTACCAAGAGTTGAGTCTTATCAGACATATCGAAATTGTTCGATCCTCTCGGATTGATATCACCAGTCATCATGGTCTTTAAGATTCTTATGCAGAATCTCTGGCTTACCAAAATTGGATGGGACGATCCACTTCCAGAAGAAATCTTCCAACGATGGATTTGCCTATTTGAGAATTCACGGCATCTAGATACTATCAGGATTCCTAGTTGGTTGGGTTATTTCAATGGTCTTCGATTGGTCAAACTTCACGGCTTCGCGGACGCTTCTCAGGCCCCGAATGCAGCTGTTTTTTTTTTATCTGAGAACCGTCTCACATCAATGTGTCGTTCGTTCATCTCTTATTTGCTCTAAGTCGAAGGTCACGCCATCAAGAAATTATCTATTTCAAAGTTAGAGCTCTGTGGGACCCAGCTTCTCGCCCGTATTTCCCTTTATATCCAGAAGACTCTCTCCTTCGAAGATGTAAAGGTGCATCTCTGGACTGATAGCACGAATGTGATTACATGGTTAAGATGTCCTCCTTGTAGTTGATAGACATTTATGGCTAATCATGTATTATATACTCATATTCAGATGTCTGTTCCAGATGCTTATTGCAATTACATACCTGGGATCGAGAATCCTGCGGACTGCGCTCCTCGAGGCCTTTCTGCCAGGCAGTTCGGAGCTCACTCGCTCTAGTGGGTTGGTCCAGATCGGCTTTCAGAGTCCGATCTTTCCTGGTCCACCTTTGATTCAAATCTTGGAGTCGATACTGACTTGGCACGATGTGTTATCATCCACCAGACGACTCTCGAGTCCTCAAACCTGCTGAGCTCAACCATGCTCGACTGTATTGGGTTCGAAGCTTTCAGCAGACCCACTTCTCTTCCACTGTTTCTAATATTTTGGATAAAGAAACGAGAAGTTGCCAAAATGTGACCCACTCATCATGCTTAATTCTTTCCTAGATGCTCAGAAGCTGCTGAGAGTTAGTGGCCGTCTAAAACATTCCGATTTGGATCCTGATGAAAGGCACCCATATATCTTGCCATCGACGTCTCCGTTAACAGATCTGGTCGACGATATTTGCCACGGGCGTACCCTTTATGGGGGTACCCAGCTCACTCTCGCCAACCTGAGACGTCAATTTTGAATTCTGAGAGGTCGTCAGGCTGTAAAGTCTCGCACACTACAATGTGTGGTATGTATTCGTCATCGTGCCGCCACCGCCATGCAGCTCATGGGAAACCTGCTTTCTACTCGCCTGCAGCGCAGTCGGGCCTTTCTCCACAGTGGCGTGGATTTTGCTGATCCGATAAATACGAGCAGCCCCCAGACGTAGGCAAAAATCGTATGAAGGCTACATTGCGGTTTCTGCTTGCACGTCTACTCGTGCTGTACATCTTGAGTCGGTGTCTGATTATACTTCTCTGTCTTTTCTAGCTGCCTATCAACGCTCTACGTCAGAACGGGGCATTTGTTCCACTCTCACAAGTGACCAGGCCACAAATTTCGTCGGAGCCGATGCTGAGCTAAGGGCACTCATCGTGGAGGCGTCAGGTGCTTCGCAGGACATCATCGATGCTCTGGCCAGGGACCAAACCACTCGGCTCTTCGTCCCTCCATCAGACTCACATTTCGGTGGTTTGTGGGAGACCGCCATTAAATCTACCAAGCATCATCTCAAAAGAGTTATCGGAACTTCGACTCTAACTTTTGAAGAGATCTCAACGATATCATCACAAATCTAGGTTTACTATGGTTTAGTTTTGAAGACTTGAACGTAAAAAATACATTTTTTAGTCTTTTAATTTTTCATTGTTTATTGCTTAAGTCAGAACGTTACAAATTTAGAAATATATGATTTTTAATGCATAATTCCTAGTTTGAAGATATTAAATAATAACAAAATTAATCTCGTACATCAATTTGTGAAATAGCCAAACTCGGAATTTCTAAATTCATCACAAAGTATCAAACGTTTTCACTTTTGAAGTGCATAATTTGTAAAGACTCGAATCTGTCGAATTTTTAGGAAGATAAAACATAGTCGCTAATCTATTTCAGTATAAGTTTCTTCTCATTATTAGTCGTATATACCTATTTATTTTATTATTTTTCAAGGTTTCACTAGAGTCTTATTGGAAAATTACTAGTAATAAGTAGAAATTTGAGAAAAACCGCAAGAATTCTTAGAACTCACTTGTACACCTTCAAATTCTCTTAACGAATTCATTATTGCTCTTGGAATCATGACAATACACCATGAATTATTTTGGATAAATCTTAGTTTTCGCATTCTTTGAATTCTTCTTGATTCTTTGAATTCTCCGAATTCTCTCAAGTTCTCCGAAGCCTAGTTTTCACTAATTCACGAACATAATTAAATGTTTCGTCAAACACAACCGACCAGGATCTTCTTCTCAAATGAAAATTCTATCAAACAAAAATATCTTGGGGATTTCTTACGCATGTGGGCACCATTGAGGCCCGACCCAGTCCTAATTAGCTTAGATGAACCTTAATAAACTTTTAATAAACTTTGATTCAATAAATCTTTCAATTTTAATCTATGACAAATGGGTCACTGAATCAATAAAGAAAGTAAGGATTTTCATATATTTATAACGCAATTTCACTAATTGAAACAGCTAGGAATGGCTCAGTGAATTAAATTAGTCAGAATCGTCACTAATACTCGCTAAATTTTTACCAATTCTAATTGAGGGAGTAGAGAGAGAGAGAGAGAGAGAGAGAATTAAAAATAAATAATAATAAAACAGGACAATGAAAAAGTCTTAAAACTATGTACAGAATGAAAGCCGAAGGAAAGAAACTCTTGGTTAAAAACTTTTCAAAGTTTTCCCTTCATTCGCAGAGTTTTTCTTATTAAATTTGCATATCTATGAATGTGAGGTTCCTGAAAGCGTACTTATTCTTATTTCCTTAGAATAGAATAATCTTATGATTGGCTTTACTTCTTCCTTTCCGAAAATAATCACAAGTTTCGTCATTTTTAAATACTCAGTCATTTTCAAATCACGTGATAAATTTCTAATATTTACATGAGAAAAAAATTATTTGAACGAAAAAAACGTTATTCAAAAATATACGAATTTGTTACAAAATGAGGTAGTAATATCTGATTGACGTAGATATTTAATAATAAGCGACAAAATGGACCAAATTAAAAAAAAAAGAGTTTTCCACCTCCTTCCAAGAAAAAGTTACAAGTAAATAATAATTCACTGTTTAGACAATTGCTTAAAATTGTAAAATTGTCAATCTTAGTTTTTTTTTAAAAGTATTTTTGGGGCCCCATAAGGGGGGGGGGGCTGGGGGGTGTCAAAATTTACAGTAATTCAGCAAAAATTTTTGGTTGGCAACTCCCCAACAAATTCTCTTAATATCCTGCAAGCTGAGCTTAGACGCAGAAACGTGAATCTCATTTTTCCGAAAACAAAAATTTTCCTATGTTAATCTTATGTGATTTTCCGTGTCTTTGCGGCACGTCTTAATATAAGACGATTTGGCTCAAACTTGGAGGGGATTGTCTCCCGGGAACCTCACCAAACGGCGGGATGACTTGCCCTCTATTTAAAAAAAAAATTTCAACAGGTATGATTTTGGACCACTCATATGCATATAGATTTGGAATTTGGAAAATTTTTTTTGGAAAATTAAGAGTCCTATCAAAAAACCAAGGTTATCACTGGATTTGCCTCAGCAATATTTCTGGGGGTGTTCTGACTTAGACCAAAAAATAATTTTTCAAACAATTGCATCGTTATATAGGATTGGGTCATTATTATAAACAAATCTATCAGTCAGAAAATTTCTTTCAAGAACATTAGCACATTATTTAAACAAATATAAGGTTAATAGCAATTTTTATTGTTTTTCATTGTTTAGCGTCCAAGAATGTAAACTAACACTATCCTGAAAGAAGATCACAATATTACCAATTCCCACCAACCATTCATAGTCAATAATCATTAAATTAACTATTGTTACTGTTGTTGTGTCTTCAAAACAATGACATTGCTTAGAATAATTACAGAATTTTCGAAAAAAGTGTATTATTTTTGAGAAAAATGAGATGACAGGTATTCTGAGATTTTCCAAAATGATCAATTTTACACATAATTATTTTTTTCTATGTGCCAAAAGGGTGTTAGATTTCGATTAGATTTGACAGAGTTATAACATTTTTAAGGTTTGACTTAGTTTTCCCCATGTAAATACATGGGAAATTGTTGATCAGTGGGGGCACCTCTAAATATTATCTGATTGAGCACAAACCTGGTGGACATCTTCTTCTTGTGTAACCTCATGAAATCGTCTACATGAAACGCAAGATTTCCCAGAGAAAATTGTATCCTACAGAATAAGGACCACCCTAGTTCACGCAATTATTGAAAATTACCAATTAATTTTTTTTGGGAACACATTTTGGATCATTAATATCTCTAGGCGACCAGCATCTTCTTCTTAGATAATTATTCGACCAAAGAAAATGACCTTTTTTTTAATATCAAAATTTATTTAGCACCCATTTACTAAAAGTTGCAATTTAATTTTTTCAGGGTTTGATTTTCAACTGTAAACACATCTTCGATGAATAACATGATATAAGTATCGAAGTAGTTAATAACAATTGATGAAACACTAGTATAATGGTTGAACTTGTCAAACAATTTAATTATGAAAAGATTTTTGGTGGTAGGAAGCGCTCATGTTTCCAAAGTTTGAATTGTGGCTTATCGCAAATCTAATAGAAGGATTTAAAATCAAAACCGCTTATAACAATCGATCAAAAAAATTAATTTATTAGTTAAAATTAGGTAATTGTCTAGAATTACTTATATTCCTTCCGACTCCAATATGAATAATCAAAAGGGGGAGATCAAAAAAGTTACATATATTTCCTCAAAAATCACCAAAAAAAATGCAAAAAATTAAACATCTGTAAAAACACGTGCATAATTATGATGAAAGGAGGTGTTTCGGGTTTAAATCGTGTGCAAAACAACGAATCTTGCCGACGTTTCGTGAACATTAAAGTTCACTTATTCAGGGCTAACCTTAAACTGAAGCTTCAAGGTATGTTTTTCTTATATGTACTCTCTACGATGCCTGTGATTGGCCAGAGCGCCCACCGTGGGGACTGGTCGAACCTAATTGTGGAAAATATTTTTTCAAATTTTCGTATCTCGCAGCGAATTTGCCGTGTGAAGTCACATCAGTAACAGTCACAACCTCCTGAAAATACGAAAAGCTACAGTTCGAACTCAATTGTTTTCGCACACACTCTTGTTAATGACACACAAACTATCGTCCATCTAACGCGTGCTTGTTATTGGTTAGTTTTTATTTATATATATTTTGCGAAAAAAAAAAATTGTGGGAGCGATTTTTCCAAACTTTGAAAGTTTAGTTATCAAAGAGAAAAAAAATTGTTGATAAAAAATTTTATTTACTCTGGGGTCGTTAAGCATTTAGAAAAGTGTAAAAGAGATCCTACAAAATGTATGATTATAACTGTCGAATCTACAAAGGTTTCTCTACTCCTTTGGTGCAAATGGTCTTTGAAGAATAACATAACTGAACTCTTCTGCACTATTTGGTCCTCGGATGATGTGCGGATATTTCTGATATGAAATCACGAACATCGCGGGAACGCTTTTATCAAAAAGCCATTTTTATGTTGATTTTGTCAATTTTTGGATTCTAAATATGATAGGCTACTTTCCTTTTGAAAACTAAGTTAAAAATTACTATAAAATTAGGTTCCAAAGCAAGAACTATAATCTACAGAAGTTTTTGTATATTTGAAAAAGACCTTTTATCAGACAAAGTTGTTGAAACATTATTTATTTTACTCACGGGTTCATCACTGGTTGTAATTAAACAATGCTTGCATAGTAAAAAAAAATTCAAAAAGTAAAGTTTGAAATTTTGAAAAAAAAATTTGTATAGAGATTTTTTTTGTTACGAAAATAAGTTGATCATAAGGCAATATCCGGTAAATATCATCTCACTTCAAGGACCTTTCGGCTAAAGTTGGTTGAGACTCACCGTGCAAACCCATATATTTATTTATTTAAATAGTATATTTTTCTCTTTAAAAATATTATTATTTATCTGAATTCGGATTCAAGTGTTGAAAACTTGTCATCGTCAACTAATTCCTTGCTATAGTACAACAAGTATTTATTTTAATTCGAATGTATAGTAGGGTCTTGATTCGACTTCAGATCACAAAAAAAAATTATATTTCAGTTTTACATTTTCTGTTAAATGAACTAATTGTATCCGTGTCTATCTAAAAATCCCAGTATATTTAATATGCTTGATGATTTGCTTGAACATTTACTTGATGGCTCACGTGATGGATTACTTGATGGTTTAATGGTTCTCCTAAATTCTGCTCATGTGCATGGTTTAATGCTTGAATGCATGCATTATGTATTGCGTCTTGGCTTATTTGATTGTTTGGTTGATGGATAAGTGGATAGTTTGGTTGCTGTTGTGCTTGAAGGTTTCCGTCTTGATTTTTGTGTTGGGATGCTGGCCGGTTTACTTTATGTTGATCAACTGCAATATCATGGTCACGAGCATCTTTCAACGTATGATCCACACTCAATCGCAGAAGTTCTGCAGGCCACAGTTGATGAAGCTTGTTGTGTCGTGTATCATATGCATGCTCATTCTCATCAAATAAATTTGATATTGGTCTAATTCAATGATAATGCAGCCATCCTATAATGACATAACCCCTATGTATGAAAACTGTATTCTCATCGAATGGATTCATTCTTCCATCAATGATGCGTCGGTTATTCAGAGCTTTAACCAAAAAACCTGAAGGAGCACTCAAAAATGGAAGGGTCTGGACAGGAGGCCATTCGTCAAAGGTACTTTCAGGAAATAATTCCGATAAACTCTGTGAACTTAATTCTGTAAAAAGAAATAGATCAATTTCAATACATCTAGTGTAATGTAAATTAGAACGATTAAATCGGGAAACGCATGCAAAACATTTGGCTATCATGAAGTATAACTGCCTCCCTCACTGACAACACTGTTAGAAAAATTCAGGGAATGAAACCAAACATGCAGTTTAGTTTTAGTTGTTTTTGAAAATGGATGGAGACAAACTATTTTCACATCGTTCGGTGAGAATAAAAAACAAATTCTTCGTGTTTTATCGGACCGCGAACGATTCGCGAAGCGGTTTCTTGACTTTCTGGAAGAACGCAGTGAAGTTTGTAGAGAATTAATGAACAAATGAAAGTACTTTCAGTCAAAGCATTAAGAACCGTTAATGTACTTGGTTTTTTTTTGTTTAATCGGTTCGGGTTGCCGTTGGGTTGCGGTCGGGGAACAAATTAAAGAGAGGACGGAAACATATGTATCAGTCATTTATTGAAACGTTCGCTCTGAAGTATTGTTCCTATTTTATAACATTTGAATAATTTGTTTTATTAGGTTTTGATCTTGCTTTATTCCCCGAAAAAAATCTGACTAAATTTTAATGAACATTTCTAATGAACAGTGTGCATTAAAATTCATACACGATGATTTCAAACTACGCTCGTTTTAGCTCCGACTCTAATAATTAATTTCAGTTTGAAAAATGGTCTGATTCAACGTGGATTTCCCTTTGATCAAGTTTTTTGGACTTTGTAGGTGAATTATTTGTCCCAAAATCATGTTCGAATCCGAAAATGAAATATACGTGTAGTGATAGGTTAGAACGAGATTTTGAATTATACCTGCATTATTCTGTGAAATTTATACTTTAAAATATCCGTGGATTATACTATGATAAAGACAACACAATTTTTTCCATATGAATAAATTTAAAGTATTAGATTAACATATAAAAAATAGGATAAAAATGATTTTCATAAACGAATTTTTAGTAACAAGTGCATGAAAATCACCTTTAGTTACCAATGCGAGAAATTCAGTCTTCATCTGTAATTCGAAAATTCTTAAATTTTCAATAATCTTCTAACAATAAATGAGAGCCGCGGAGTTTCTGGTAAAGGGCGAATCTCCTTTTCAAGTTTTGAATGTTGAAGAAAATGAATTACAGGACCAATGTTTTCTTCCTTTGAGAAACTTAATGTTTGAAGCTTCATTATTTTATCAAATACTGGAAAAACATGGTAATTTTTTACAGGTTGTGGAATTTTTTGTTTATTTTGAAAGAAAATCTCATAATGGTAATCGTCAAATTGGTGGCAAAATTGAAGGCCCAGTATTCTGAAATTAGCTAACTATTATAACTATTTATTATAAATAACTATTATAACTATTTGTTATAACTATTTGAAATTTGTTCAATAAGTACGTACTGAAATTTTCATGGGGTTTTCATATGAAAAAGAAAACCACATGCGCGGCGTCCAAACCTCGGTCTGTGCGCAAATGGAATTATTATTTTCTTTTATTAATCGAAAATCAAAAAGGTGTTTTCAAGGAGGAGTTTCGCATAATTTATGATATCATCTCACCAATCTTAACTTTGTTTGCGGAAATTGTCATGGATGATCTGGAAGAGACATGTCTAAGGAAGTTAAAAAATATTTATGATTGAGTTCCTCTTTTATATTACAGATATGCCGATGATACGATCCTATGCGTCAAAAAAAAAAAAACATGTTAATGTAGTTGTCAAGACCTTTAATTCTTATAATAGAAATTCACAATTTACCTTCGAATTGGAACAGAATAATAGTATATTGTGCGACTAGTGAGAGAAGGAGAAGATTCGTAATTTTTAATTCGTAATTCGAGGACTCTTTTCTTTCGACCACTAGTAGCACACAATATTTTATTCAACTACCGCGAGAAATATTCTATTTCGCGGCCCTGTTGAGAGGGGAAAAGATAAAAGCTCATCTGATTGATTGACGCTAATATAGCCCTCAGAGTTCTTTTGATGTTTTAATTTTGAGGTTGTGGCAAAGTGGTAGTGTTGAACAGTGTTGCCAACATAGTCCGCGTTCCAAAACTTTATTAATACTGAAGTAATGAAATTTCATTATTGTACTAGTGTGAAAACATGTTGATTACTCATACTATTTGTCAACAATCAGGTAATGTATTATTTTTCCCACTCGAAACAGGCCCGAGAAATGAGAAATTTCTTGCGGGTGTTGAATAAAAGTATTAATTTCTTAGACATGACGTGTATAATAAATGATAATCGTATTATCACTAATTGGTATTAAAAACCAATGTCATTAGGCAGACGATAAACTTCCTTTCACATCATCCTATCCAACAGAAAAAAAATATATTGTCTACAATCTACTTGACAGGGCAATATTATTATCTCATAATAAGTTTCACTTAAATAACCCAAAAATAATTAAACAGTTACTGATCAATAATGATTATCCGATTTGTTTCATTAATAAAAACTTAAAAATCCGCATGAATAAAAAGAAATATCACTCTCACAACAAGGTAGTAAACAACAATCAGATCCGTTCACATGTACACCAACTCAAGGTTTGCCATCTTTTTCTGATAATTTTACAAAACTGCCCAAGGTTAATTACAATATTGCTACGATCCCTACAATTGAAAAAAGTTTGAGTTCAGTGCTAAAATTAGGTAAAGATATCTAAAAAAATGGGTTGAAGCGAATGTAGTTTATAAATTTTCCTGTGAACAATGTCCTGCATCTTACGTGGGTGAAAAAAAGATCTTTAAAGACTGGTAATAATGAACATATTATTAAGAAGAAAAGGGAGTTGGTTGTGTACAAACACCAATATAATTTTAGTCACGCATTTGATCGGGATAACGTAAAAATTATGGATCGAGAATCTAACTAATAGAAAAAGACTGATTTCAGGGATGATCCATATCAATAGTAGTTCGAATAATATTAATAAAAAAGAAGATAATTATGCTCGCAATAAAATATATTTTCCTTTTTTACAGAAAGTAAATTTGTGATTAACTTTTCAATAGACAGGTGGTCATTAGTCTGTATTATTTCTCAATGTATGTGTGTGTGGTATGTTTATATATATATATATATATATATATATATATATATATATATGATCTCATTCACGCTTTGTCTCTTTAGTAGACTTTACATCATCAGCTCAAATGAACCAAAAATGTGCTTTGACCCTTTCTAAGGGATATTATTGACGGTCAATAACAACTTTCAATAACGATCAATACAACTCCCTAGCAACGGTATATAACAACCTTTAGCAACGACTGATAACATCTCCTAGCAACGGATAAGAACACCTCTTAGCAACGATTAGTAACCCTCAGCAACGGTCAATAACATCCCTTTGCGACGGTCAATAACCACCCTTAGAAAAGATCATCACTACTCCCTAGAAACGGTCAAAAACAACCCAACTGTCCATAAAATTCCCAAGCAACATTCATTAACGACCCTTTGCAACGGTTACTAAGGTACGACAGACGGACGTACAACCGTCCGAAACTATGAGGGTTTCTGTTTGGGGGCTACGAAAGCGTAAAATTTATGATTTTCTAACTTTTTCCACTGAAAAGTTGGATTCAAGCAAACAAAAGTTGCTTACACGATCAAGAATTACTTAAAACATACATGAAATCCTAGCAATTTGTCTATTCATGAGTATCATTGAAAAGAAAGGAAAAAGTAATGAATAAGGCCAATATCTCGCAAAACTCTCGTTGCACTTTTATTGGGTGGTTTTTGGTGCGCCATAAAACGGGTTTACTGGGGTTTAAATAAAAACTTATTTATGGGTTCGAGTTTATCAAAGAGGTTTTATGAGATGATATAAGAATTGTCTATATTTTATGGTACATTTCCTCGTTTTAGACGGAATTTATAAAGACATACTTAAAATTATAGATGTGACATTATCTTATTTTATATTTACCAATAGAATTAAGGAAAACGGCGGGAGCAATGAAAATAGTCCTGAAGACAATTCTCCTTTTATAATATCGATGCTACTGATTTACGCACCAATTCGCTAACGGCCTAAATAATTAATATCCTGCAAGATATTGTAAATAATTAATATCTTGCAAGATATTTCCATATATGTTTATGCACGTACATATACTGGTCACAATCTTACTCGACCTTCTAACTTGTAGCCTGAATAGAAATAACGTCAAAGATATGTTCATTCGAAACTATGTGCCTACAGATTTTCTGTTCTAATTCGTAATACGTATGTCACAGAACAAATTTCGTCATACAAAAAAGTATTCCACCATATGGTCACAGAGTACAGACTTTTATCGGTTCAACGTTATCTCTGCGGGAGTTTCAGTTTTCGTACATATTTGCAAGGCGGATTCATGACTTTTCATTGGCTAAACAGTTCTTGTAATTCAAGATACAGAACCCCGTAAAATGTTGAGTAAAAAAATTCGAAGTCAGTTTTTAAAGTATTCAATCCGCAAAGTTCAGTTAGTAACACAACACAAAAAAAGCGTCTCGTTCAGGTCCCACAAATGTATTTTAATCCCTTGAATGCGAGTCCGATAACAAAATCCTTCTATGAGGACAGGTTTTTGAGAAAATTGTTTTAAAACAACACAGGGTGCGAACCTGATGTTCTGGATACTTATAGCAGGACTCAGAATAAAAATGAACCTCGTACTTCAAGGTAGAGCTACTTTAAAGTACTTTAAGGTACTCTGAGAAAAAATTATTTTCTTTTGTTATCTTGAGTGGTAGCAGGTTTTTGACCAAATATAAAATTATTTGAGGCTATATATAATTTTAAAAAAGTTTATGGAAATAGTTAACGTGAAAAATATATAATTTTTATAGAAGGACGTGACTCTGTAACAATTTCAACTTTATTGAAACAGTGAAAAGGCAATATTGTGAAATTCATAAATAGGCTATGTTACCTCGACTAGCATAACGTATTTTACAAGCGATTGGATCAAAACTCTTATTAACTCACAAATTTTCAACTTAGCATATACTTTTTATTAATGTACACATTTAAGTTAAATCAATGTTTCCGAATGAAGACTTTTCAAATTTGAAGTATTGTATTCACGAGCGGTCAAATTAATTTTTTAGGGTTTTATAGCCCAGGATAGAAACCCTTATAGTTCCGATCTAGTGTCCGTCCGTCCGTCGTACCTTAGCAACTGTTGCTAAGGGGTTTTATTGACCGTTGCTATGGGATTGTATTGGTCGTTGCTGAGGGTTGTTACTGATCTTTGCTACGGGTTGTTATTAACCATTGCTAGAAGATGTTACCAACCCTCAGCAACGGTAAATAATAACCCTTAGCAACGGTCAGCAACCACCCTTAGCAACGTTCAATACTACTCCCTAGAAACGGTCAATAAGAACCCTGAGCAACTACCAATATAACTTCCTAGCAACGGTCAATAACGAGCCCTAGCATCGATTGCTAAGGTACGACGGACGGACGGACAGCCGACCGAAACTATAAGGGCTTCTGTCGGGGGCTATAAAACGCTGAAATTTTTTATTCTATAACTTTTTACGCTAAAAAGTTGGATTTAGGCAAACAGAAGTTATTTGCACGATTAAAAATTGCTTAATAAATACATGAAATCATAGTAATTTACCCATTTATGAAGATCATTGGAAGAAAAATAAGGAAAGTGTGATAAATGGGGCCAATATTCCGCAAAACTCTCATTGCACTTTCATTGGGTGGTTTTTGGTGCACCATAAAAGGGGTTTAGTGGGATTTCAGTAAAAACTTATGGACGAATTTTTGTCTTCGAAGAGGTTTCATGAGACGATGAAAGCGTTGTCTATGTTTGATCGTATATTTTCACGTTTTAGACTGAATTTACAAATACACTTTTGAATTTATGAATATGCCATTATGTTAGTTCATATTTACTAATAGAATGAAGCAAAACGGCGAAAGCGAAGGAGAGAGTCCCAAGGAAGATCTTCATTTTATATTATAGATGTTACTGATTTATGTACAAATTCGTTAACGGCGTAAATAATTAATATCTTGCAATATGTTTTCATGTATGAATATGCACATACATACAGGTAGACTGGTCACTATCTCACTCGACCTTCTAAATTGTGGCCTCAATAAAGATAACGTCAAAAATATCTTCATTTGAAACTATGTGCCTATATATTTTCTTCTCTACTTCGTATTATGTATGTCACGGAACAAATTTTGTCATACAAAACAGTATATCAACATATGCTTACAGAATACAGACTTTTATTTGTACAACGTTATCTCTGCAGAGGTATCAGTTCTCGCACATATTTGTAAGGCAAATTCATGCGGAAAAAATCATTTTTCTGAGATTTTTCTATCTCCTCAATCTACGGACATGGATTTATGATAACATATACATTGTGCAATTTCGATCGATTACAATGCATTTTAATATACATACGCATTTTTTATTCCAAAACTCTCTAAAAGTCAAATCATTCAAAACCATTCTCATTGGCTAAACAATTCTTGAAATTCAAGATACAGAACCCCGTAAAAAGTTATGTAAAAATAATCGAAGTTAGTTTCATAAAGTACTCAATCCGCATAGTTCAGTCAATAACGTAGCCCAAAAAAGAATATCTTGTGCAGAACACGCGAATGTATTTCAATCCGCTGAAGGCGAATCCGAAAGCAAAATCTTTTTATGAGGTCAGATTTTTGAGGAAATTTTTTTCAAACAACACAGGGTGCGAACCTGATGTTCTAGATACACTGTGAGAAAAATCATGGTAAATTTGCCGAACATGTATGGGAAATTGTTAGCCATAATATTTTCTTTTAGAAATTTTAATATTTGTTGGAAAATCTATTCTCTATTCAAAATTAAAATAATCCGTTGAAAGTTGCATTTTCAGGCTATAAATTATCTTCTTTATTGAACTTGGTGCTTTTATTTTTAAAAATTAAGTATTTAGTTCGAGATTAAAATTTTTACTAACAATTCATCTACTCTTGTTCAGTTGGAAATCTATCTTTTCAGTTGAAAAGTAAAATATTACGTTGAAAGTTTCTTTTCATCGTCGAAAATTGAACTTCTTTCACTTGAAAAGTAATTACATTTTCGAAAGAACGAAAAATAATTTTTTTCGTTGCTAAAAGTTTAAATAATCTGTAAAAAATTCACTTTTTGTATTCAAAATTTATATTTTTTGTCAAAAAATTCATTTTTGTTTCCTTCCAAAATCAACTATTTCGAAATTGAAGTATCTGGTGCAAAATCCCTGTTTTTCGTTAAATATGTATCTATATATTTTTTGTAATTGTTTCAAATCAAACTAAATTTTTAGGAATTAAGTGCCTATTCTTTCTCTGTTTTCGTAAAAAATCAGCTTTGAGAGCAATTTGTGTTATGAAGCCTATCTTTGACATTTCCCATTGAGTTAATATACGCAACGTCTTTATCACCTCACTTGTAGAAACGTAATATAATTTTCACAAAAATTTTTTGTAAAATTTTTCCTTCAGTAAATATGCAAAACAGGTAAAATATTTAAAAATATGGGAGAAATGACAATTTACACGGTTTAATTATTTTGACTTTAGTGGTTCAAAATATCCTCTTATTTTATACACAGTTTGTCTCTGCTTATAGTATGATAAATTAATGCGAGGCACTACGCTGCATTTAAAAAAAATACGATGCAATAATGTTGATCATTATTTAGTGTTGTTCGAAATTAACGTTGTTTAATCGATCAATAATTATTAAAAAAACTTTGTGTTTATGAAATTAACGATTTCGGCTCGTTTTTTAATAAGTTTTAATAACCTTTTTCAAGGTCTTACCTAAAATAGCATTTCCGTAGCACGAGGCAAAAAACTTGTAATACAGGAATTTAAAGTTACTCCGAAAATCCTTCACTCTAAAATATTGATCGCTTTTCTTAATTATTATATCTCTCAAATCAATGTTAGTAATATCTGTGTATCTTGAGCATTCAGAAATATTTTTGAATATTATTTCACAATTTTACATTTTAAAATGTGTAATGTAAAACAGCAGTGTCACGAGATATTTCGCGTACTTTTTTATTTTTAATTTCTGAACGAAGTCCTCTGAAATTTTAAAACTTCGCTGAAATTTGCTTCGATATAAGTACCTTATTGAGATATTCTTAGAAAAAATTTATTAATCGAAGGAAATGTGCAAAATGGCTGGGACTTGAAATGGTCAACTTTTTGGCGATCACCTGCATATTTCTCTTTTGAATATTAATGAGTTTGATGTAATAGAAAATGCTATTTTTGGGGACTTCTTAAAATAAAAAAATATTCTGAAGGCCTAATAGATTATCCTAGAATTTTATGAGGCTATACGAAACTGTGTTAGGACTAAAGTTTAGGACTGATTGTGATTATTATTTTTTTCTATTTTTTTATTAGTTTTTATTATTCTGATTACACTACTCTTCTACTTTCGTTGGAAGTCAAGAGAAAACTTAAGTTTCCGACGAAAGAAGGAAAGGAGCATGAAAGCAAGAAAATTTTAGAAAAGCATATGACTTTACTAAAAAATCGGAAAAATTTTGATGACACTTCAGAGAGTGATAAGATTGACATACTTGATAAGAACAATGGCATTTACTTGATCCAAAATATTCTTCAAATACATATAGAGATAATGCAGTTTTTAAAATTATTTATTTCCTAATTATTAGAGTGTGATAAGTTGGATGAGCTGGAAATTTATGACACACATATTCTTGGTGATGGAGAAGATAACTTCCATAATTGAAATAATTATGGTCTACAGTTTAAAAATAATCTTTTCTTTGACCCTATGATATTTTGCGATTCTGTAAATAAATTTTTTATCCTCATGAAAGAGCTCCTCTGACTTTTCGATTTCCGAATAGAGAACATGTCGGAAATCCTTAAAGAGCTCCTCAAAGAACTCCTCTAAGAACTCCTCCAGTTTGCCGATTTTCAAGATCTTTAGGAGAAAGAGGACTTTTTCTAGCTATAGAAAATGATATAGATTTCGAACAAGTACTTATCACATCATTTATCAACGTTTATATTCAACTCTCAACAGACCTGTTAGCGAGTCGCTTTTCACGTTTTTTGAACGTTTCTTCAAATGTTTTGAAAATTCAATACTTTGTCTTACCAAGTTTTTATTTTGAAAAGATTCTTCGGAAGAAACTATTAGACTACTATATTTTCTTTTCATAATATTCGTTACAAACGCATGATTTTACATGCCGAAAATGAAATATCAAAATGAATATGAATCTCTTTCTGACTTCGTATTTTTATTTATTTTTCACTAACTGTAAAATTGCTTTTTTCCGAAATTTAAATTCAGCCACTGAATAATAATCGTAGGATAATTAAAATGATGCCTACGTTGGAAAAAGCTTTCCAAATTTTGTTTAATTAATTCATAATTAATTGGGTATCTTTACGTAGAAAGAACCAGGGGTACTATTCTCCAGTATCGTTCAACTTTCTCAGCATGCTAAAATTTTAGAGCGGTCTTTTAGAACGCTACAATTTGCAGAGCGCTGTTGGTATTCTGGAGCACCGTTCTGAACGGTTTCAAACGAAATAGAATGAAAAATGGTGCACTGTTTGTAGAGCGACGTTGTCAATGTGTACGAGGGTGGGGTGAAAAGTTTCCGGCCTGACCTAGAGATGGCGCCAGCGGGTCTAATTTTTAGCTTGTCGTCTATAGTACTATATCTCACTAGCTTCTATATCGATTTTCAAGCCGATTTCTCCATTAGTATACATTTGAGAGCCTACACTGGAAGACTCTTCTCCATCATATTCGATGGTTAAACAGTGGGCTTCTGAATTTGAGAAAGGTCGCACGAGGACTTCTGACGAACCACGTTCAGGAAGCCCCGTTGAGGTCGCAACTCCCGAAATGATCGAAAAAATTCATAAAATGGTGATAGAGGACCGCAGATTAAAGGTG
>JAUMHM010000086.1:1190065-1208747 GCA_032362435.1 Melikaiella ostensackeni
CACCATTGAAGCTCAGTTTCTACATCATTTGATAATTTCATCGACTTGTAAAAATTTCCTTTAACTTTATTTCAGTACTAAAAATTGTTTTCGTTCCTCTACGTTAGTATATAATGACCTATATGTTACATCAGGATAAGCGGAAATTTGAATACTAATACAGGGCGGCAAATCTCTGATTCAAAATTTCATTTTCAAATGAAACTGTTGCGTCAATTTTAGAATTTTTTCCTTTTTCTCCAAAGGTAATTCAAGTATCCAATTTGGAATATCAAAGATGAATCCTAAAAATTTACAATCATGCGAAGGGTTTAAGCAAGATATATCCAAATTAATTATAAAACAAGAGTTCTGAAGTTGTTTTTGTTACTGAAATATCTAATAAGCAATCTTGTTTACTTCTTGATATTAAAAGACTTGTTATTTTTGTAAACTGATATGGTGCTGTGCGGAGACCAAAAGGCAACCCTGCTTAAAATGCCAAATAGAACCCGGATAGAATCGGGACTCTATCCGGAGTTAACTACGGGTTTTGTACTCGGTTTGTATCCGGGACTCATACGAGACTTATGCAGGACACTAAGAGATGTGTATCCGGGTCTATCGAGAACGTATACGGGGCACCAGAAATGTCTTTCCGGGTTTTATCTGGTCTTAGTTGGGGTTTATGCGTGACTTATACAGGACACTCAAAATATCTATCTGAGTAAGAGATCACGGATAGACCTGGTTCAACATACACTGTAGAACTTGTTTTTTTTCGACTGTAAAGTCCCAAGCAGGCTCCGGATAGACCCAGATAGATGCTTCTATTGAACTAACACTGAATGAATTTCTGTTTCCGTGTTTCAAATAGGTTCCGGATAGACCTGGATGAACATACACTGCAGGACTTGTTTCTTTTTCCGACGGCAAACTCCCAGACAGTTCCCGGATAGATCCAGATAGCCGCTTCTTGTGACTTACAGTAAATGAGTCTTTGTTTCCGTGTCTCGAATAGGTCCTGGATAAACCCGTAAAGATGACGGTTTTGACTTGAACCAAATTAATTTCTGGTTCCGCTGCCTGGATAGATTCCGAATGGACCCGGATAGATGGCCAGTCTGGACTTTGCTAAAATACACGATTGGTCTGGTGTCCCTGTTAGAACCCGAATAGATTCATTTGATTTCCGGATTGGGAAAAATTGGCCGTATAGAGCCCGGATAAACCCGTATACAAAAAAACTTATCCGGTTTCTATCTGGGTCGTTTCTGGTTTCTATCGAATCCTATCTGGCATTTTGAACAGGAAAACTATCTTCTGACTAAATCTATTTAAAATCCGGCAGGCAGTGCAACTTGAAGTCACAGAATTATTCGCCTCTTAAATATGTTGATTTTTAAAGAAAATAAGACGACGCGTATTTTAACGTTTTGAGACAAAAATCATTTTCGCGAAGTTTTGAGTATTTTTAATTTTAGGGTTGTGTTTCAAAAAAACAATTTTTTTTCTTGAAACCTTTATAACTTTTAACCTAAATGAGATATTGAAGTTTTCTTTCCTTACTTTAAAAGTGTTAATTTTCGTCTTTCGAAATCCGCCGGAATATTAACAAAACATTGAGATTAACAAAATGGCGGCGGTTTTCTAAAAAAATAAAAAGTTGATTTCTTAAAAACCCAACCTATATTTTTGCTCAAATTTAATATAAATTATGAAAAAAATATATAAATATAAATTAGTACTTCTATAAGGAAGACATTCTGTGAGTTTTATGCGGGCTAAACCAATTTTGTGGCCACGAGACTTTTTTGTCGAAAAATTGAATTTTCGCATTTTTCTTACAAACAATGACCGATTCGACAAAATGCAAAGAAGAAACTTTGCTCATTCTAAAAGTTTTTACTAAGAATACCTTCTACTCTTTTATGATATCTTGCATCGTTCGCAAAAAAAATTTAAAATTTTAATTTTTCCAGTAAAATATTCCTGTGGCCACAAAAATGATTTGGCCCGTATAAAACTTACAGAATGTCTTTTTTATGTGAGCACGAATTGAAAAAAATATTAGAGAAGATGGCTCGAACATTGCATAGGGCTCGAATATGGTACACTTGGATTTCTGACAAACTAAAACGTGTACCCTGTCGGTAATAGTGGAAGCTGAATGCTCTTTAGTGTATTAAAAAAAAGTATAAGTTTCATTGTTCGATATGCAATATTCTGAATTAAGAATTTTTGTTGACCCATCCTAATTTACAAAAATAATTGGAATGTCAGATTTACTGCTTATTCGCGAGTTAACTTATTTTACTCATGCTTTATAATCTTAAGTTTACGAAAACGTCTCGAGTTCTTGCCGGTGAGAAGGCTTGCATTGAAAGGTATTAAGCATTTTCAATCCCTAAGAATGCCTTTTCTGTCCTCCATTTTTTAATCTTTATTAGGCAGTGAAAATGTTAAGATTCCAATCCCTTTCAAAGCCGACCGAAGCCAATACCTTTAAATGCATGCCTTCTTACCGGGTTGTCTTCAGCTTCTCTTGCTTCTGGTACTTCTTCGCCTGATCCATTTTCATTGATGGCAGTTCGCTTCTTAAAGCTTTCTTCTCAGCAACCTTTTTTTTGCAGTGTTTGCGCGTCTCTTCATCAGTTCTGCCTCTTTATCTGCCTTTGTGTCGACAAATGGGAAATGAACGAGAAAATCGTTATCACCATTTCTCGAGGTCGGTCAGTGAAAAATGGAGCTTTGTAAAAAATTGTACCCGATTGAC
Organism: Melikaiella ostensackeni; assembly: GCA_032362435.1. NCBI lineage: Eukaryota > Metazoa > Arthropoda > Insecta > Hymenoptera > Cynipidae > Melikaiella > Melikaiella ostensackeni. The sequence continues at coordinate 1,192,821 of JAUMHM010000086.1, forward strand.
CGATTATTTATTTAAGAAAACAATAAATGCAATTTTTTCAAATAATATATTTATTTGAAAAACCGTTTGATTCATCCTAATCACTGCCGTAGCATTTAAATATAAAGAGTGAATCAAAAAGAGACCAAATTTGTGCTTCAAAATTTCTGATCCAGCCAACCTAAAATATTAACCAAATTGCAAATTTCCGTCAATTCCATGAGGGACTCTATTACAGATATTAAATTCGGGATGAATTTCTCTTCTAAAAATATGGTGTTTTGTGTCTGTAGTTTAGAGTACCTGCATTATTATGATACTAATTTAATTTTTATTTTCATTATAACTCACTATTTATCATGAAAAATCTCTGTCGATCCTCGATAATTTGTACACCCTCGGTAATTGGTTCCTTTACCCTATATTTAAAAGAGTTTGTTTTTAGCAGAAAAAAAAACGATTTAAATTTATCCTTATTTTTTGTTCTTACTTTAACTCACTTCAACCTCTTGTACCATGCAAGAAAGAAATTGTACGAAAGACCGGGGCTAGTTCGCCCACTTTTCATTCCAGAATGTTTTATTTTTTACTGTGAACAATTTTCAAATCAATGTTGTAGTTTTCAAGTTTCCTATGGGGTCCAGTATGTTCATGAATTTTTTGAACCCATTTAGATTGCAATCTCAAGTTTCGGAAACCTTTAACCGATCAGGTACAAAGTGGGCGTTCTGACCCTGACTGCGGGATAAGTTCGCCCACCCTTTGGGGCAAGTTCGCCATAGTTTTTTTTCGGATTCATTGTCATAGTGAAGTAAATATATCATATATTCGATTAAAATGATGAATCACAGTCCGAAATAATTCATTACAGTTTAATCTTCAACTGTTTATTCAAAAATTAAAATAGATTATATTTTCTATTACATGAGTTTTTTTTCCATCTTCCCTCTTTTAACCTCTTTTTGAGATCGAAGAGATTTTCTTACTGGCGAATCAGAATTGTCGTTCGATTCCTGTAATTATCGCTTAAAGTTTTTCGAGGGATTTCGTAAAAAAGTGCTGCTTGTCGTAAACTACGTGTCCCAGAAAAAACATCTCGAATCGCTAGTCGCATGTGACTTGTCGGAATCTGGCCTCGGGTAGTTTTACGCTTGTAATGGCGCATTGTTTTTCAGGTGAATGTATTGACTAAAATTTAAAAAAAGTTTTGTAAAGGCTCCGACGCATTTCACGCGTTGGTGCGTATATTACACTGATCACACGAGATGCTATTATCATTTCATCGTATAGTATAGATGGCGCCATATAGTACCTCGTTTTTATTTGAATTCAAACATAGGTGGCGAACTCGCCCTTATGGCGAACTAGCCCCGGTCTCCTCTTCAATTATGCTGATGATTCGCAGCGATGCTGAAGAATTTTAACTTTAAAGAGAGTCCAAAAACATTGAAAATTGTTTATTATTTCAGACATTATTTATTTTTTTTAAATGTAATTCGCGCTACTTTTGCAATATTTTCTTTAAAAATTGACAAAATGATTTCATCCTGGGCTCATTTTATTCAGAATTCAGATGGTTTTCAACGTATTAATGATACAAAATTTAAACTTTGAATTATTAAAAGTAACAATGCAAAATGAAAAAATTTTAAATGATAAAAAATGGGTGTCCACATACTAAATGGGGGTAGTGAACACCCCCCCCCATGTGCCATATTACCCCATGTGTCATATTATCCCATATGTCATATCACCTCATGTGCCTCATATTATCCCATATTCCATATTACCCTATGTGCCATTTTAATCCATATGACATATTACTGCATTTTTATTCCTGCATTACGGCCGCAGCCGCGATTGTTTCAGTAACCGAAACATTGTTGTGTCATATTGTCCCAGGTGACACATTACCTAATGTGCACATTGTACCAACATCTAAATTTCCCCATGCGCCAAATTGTCCCATGAGTCTAAAATTGCACTATGTGCTAAACTTTCCGATGTACTAAATTACACTATGTGTCACGTTATACTACTTTGTCTCAACTTTATACAACTTTGCTCCTATCTGATAGCAGTTTCCCCTTACCTTATACCACTTTGCTCCAATCTTATACCATTTACTTCTATCTTATACAACTTTGCTTAACTTTTAACTAATGATTAGAACCAACAATTGGTTATTTGTCTCAGTTTTCATTTTTGTTAACATTTCTCAAAGTTTTAGCAAAAAAATAATCATCATTGTGTAAATGTATTTTTTAAATACAATTATATTGAATAAACTTGATACATTAAGCTTTTTTACAATAATTTTATGTTACTTAAAATATTATTTTGTATGAACATGAAATATTATATTGCATGAAAATGAAATTTGAAAGATGATTAATTATTTGTGGGAATTTTGATAAATTAACTCACCTCCTCGCAAAACCGATACACCCTTTCCCAAGTAATTTCCAAAAACAAACTTTTGGGAGTTGTTTGTTAGACTTAGGGGTCGTTACGTTCACCGGCCAGAGGGAAATTCAAATGATATTTAATTCCGATGCCTTGATGAACCATGTACGATAGATATGAAAACTTTCAAAAGTATTTCTGTAAAAAGTCTAATATGAACGGACTAATTCAGTTATTCTCTGGAGTATTCGTCCCCTTAGGCGTGTGATCAAATTTATCATATTGTTCGCTATTTTCGCAAAGAATTCGGTTTTTATATTCAAAATAGAAAATGCGGTAACAAAAGGAATGCCCCTTGCCGCGAATTTAGTTGCAGTGCCGTTCCTGCTAAAAAAAAATCAAATATAAGTGTTTCTTTCTCTTTTTATTTTCATGTGACACAATTGTAGGTCTCCTACTTCCCCTCATTTCCATACATTCACTCTCGCATTTCAGCGCAGATATTTTCCTTTTCTTGAAAAAAAAAAACAAACTATTTACTAGCGACAACTCCTGGCACAGCGAAGCCCCTCTGGATTGCAGGTAAACTTAGTAAAGTGTGTTTTTAAAATTTTAAGACCGAAATGCTGAAATGAGGTGAACAATTTATGCGTATTTACAAATTATGTTATATTTGCAACCCCGATCCAACAACTTAAATGTTTTTATAGAATATTCTATAGTTTTTTTTAAATATTTTAGTACACAAAGTGATGGTTTGTGAATAAGTGAGGTTATATCACCATGTTGACGTGTGCTTACGAAGAATGGATTAATTCTAGAATACTGCATTACCATAAAGACACTTTTATATCATTTCCGCTATCAGCTTTCACAAAAACCTGCCGTAACATTTTTATATACAGTATTTTCCAATTCCCTGTCTTGACAAAAAAAAGGACAAAATGTGCAGGCAGTAATACATATGCATGAAGGTGCTCCTTTTCTTTGTCTGTAGAGCGAGAAGAAAGTTGCCGCTTACGACCCACGAGCGTCAGAGCAATCTTCGGGCGTGCGCACATCGCAAATTCTATTATTTTCTTCCCTAGAGACCGGGTTGATAGAACTTTCTCCCCGCTAACGAGTCAGTCGTTCCACGAGAATCAGCGCCATCGGAAGGGATAAATGGTGAACTAACTATGTACTGGCGGTAATACAGATTGATGTGCATGCTCGAAGTTTGCTTCGACGTCCGCGGGCTGCAAACTTCAACTTTCTTTTCGCTCTACAGACAGAAGTGGCACTTTCATACAAATGAGAATAAAATATAATGTGCATCAAGGCGCCTCGTGCAGCAAACTTTCCACTCGTTATTAAAGATCAACTTTCCTCCCTCGTCATACAATGTAATATTTTTTTACGATTTTAAGCATATATAATTTGTTCAAAAAGGTTGAAGATTTAACAAGCAATGCGTATTGACATATAGTATTGTTACTTACATTTCCAAATTCCATTTTTGAATTTTTTCTTTTTTTACACTTTCCCTGTCCTAAATGAAAAACTAAAAAACTCTTTTTGCGGCTCATCCTACCTGATAGATAAATGAAAGTAACGCGCAAGTAGTGTTTTTCGTTACCATTATCTAGTTAGTTAGTTAGTTTATTGACGGGCGGAGGGTTCCAATAGGGACACCCCCTGGCGCTCAGACTATAAGGCCCATTGTGCCACACCCTTATCGGAACGCTCCTAGTGGTCGACTATAGACCTTTTAATGAAGCCCAAGATGTCGACCACTGTTCGCGTTGTAATTTCCTCGGGTTCCATTAAATGAGACCCAAGGATTTTTTGCGTGAGTCTGGCTAATGCCGGGCACTGGCATAGGACATGCAGGGATGTCTCATCATCCCTACCGCATTTCCTGCACTTTGTGGTGAGACTCAACCCCATTTTGTGCTTATGATAGTTCAAGTGGTTGTGCCCAGTGAGCATCTGAACCACCAACCTTAAGTCATTCTTGGCCAACCTCAGGGTTTCCCTGGATCTGTCCATCCTGTACGTTTAGCCTAGGATGGCTTTCACCTGTCGGCAACCCTGGGTTTGTTCTCAGTACTCCCTGTGCTTCATCTGGATCCAGTTTTTGATGTCTATTCCGATGCAGCAAGCCGCTAGCCCCAGAGCCAGTTCTGGGCCTATGTATTCACTAACTGCACCGCTCTTCGCCAGCTGGTCCGCTATTTCGTTACCCCTGATGCCTGTATGACCAGGAACCCATATGAGAATTACGTTGTTTTTTTCTGCCAGTTGGTTTAATGCCTTTTTGCATTCCCAAACCAGTCCTGATGTTATGTCTGGTTTTTCAACTGCGGTTAGTGTCGCTTGGCTGTCTGAGCAGATTGTAATCTGCCTGCCAGCCGCGTCTTCTTCTATGAGTATTTCAGCGCAGCGAAGGACAGCCAGAACCTCCGCCTGAAAGACGGTGGCATATCGTCTGAGTGGGATGTCCATCCCCTTCCTTCCTGCACTGTCGTAAATTCCTGCTCCTGACCCCCCTTCTCCTTTAGAGCCATCTGTGTACCAGATTCGCCCCTGGAGAAGCGGTTTATCATTTGCTTTCTACACATCCCTGCTTGGGATGACGACGCGGAAAGGCTTGGTGAAGTTGGAGTGTTTTGTTATTCTATCCTGCCTCATACATAGACTTGGCAGTGTATTGATGTCACTTGGGAGCCTAGTATGTTTAGTCCCCAAGTCCATCTGTCTGCCCTTGACAGTTGGCTCATCGCCCGAGCCGCTCCGTCGGTTATCACAATGTGTGGGGGCTCCTCGCAAAGCATGTAACCTACCGCCGCCGTGGGCAGTGCAGTCTATCCTGCATCCTTTTGAGTGTTGCCTTTGGCCAACAGACCACGGCCGGGTATACGATCCTTAGTTTTAGGACAGCGGAGTAGAGCCAGGCCATCATTTTAGGCCCTAAACCCCATGTCAGACCAAAAGCTCATCTCCACATCCAAAATGCCTTGATGAATCTTCTGCATTGCGTTTGTAGATGCCTCGCCCAGTTCAGTTCACTATCCAGGACTACACCCAAATATTTATCCGACTCTGAGACCATCAGCCTCACACACCAAATGCAGGAGCCTTGATCTTCGGTACTTCCTCGTAAAAATGACAAAGTTGGTCTTTTCCAGATTCACCGAGAGCCCCAAGCTGTCGCACCAGAGCTCTGTGATGCGTAGCGCTGACCTTGTTAGACCCATCAATATGTCCATATGAACCCTCCGGCTACAATGCACCACTGGAGGGGTGACAGAACACCCCCCTGAGGGCATCCCTGCGGTACTACTCCTTTAACTAGATCTTCACCCCATCTGGTTTCGAGACGCCTTCGACGCAGCATGCTCCCTGTCCAGCTTACTAGCTGGCTTGGCACGCCGCACCTCAAAGCCTCCCGGCAGATGACTTCCGGGGGGGGGGGGTATTGCCGAAGGCCCCCTTCATATCCAAGGATGCCCTCACAGCGTACCTCCCCTGTTCAAGCTGCTGCTCCACTTTTGTTACCACAGCATGGAGCGCAGTTTCCACAGAGTAGCCTGCCTGAAAAGTGTGCTGCCCTCTATACAGTGGAGAGGCTATAAGTACCTCATTCCCGATATATCTTTCGACCAACTTCTCCAGCGTCTTCGAAATAAACGACGTCAGACTGATCAGTCTAAAGTCTTTAGCAGCAGTGTAGCCCTCCTTCCCAGGTTTGGGAATGAAGACCACTCTGCCGTCTTTCCATGCTGATGGCACGTGCTTAAGGTCGATACTCGCCCTAAATAGTTTAGTCAGAGGGAGGGCAACACTATCCGTGCCCTTCTGTAAGAGCACTGAATTAACGCCGTCCGCCCCTGGTGATTTAAGGGGGCGAAAGGACCCGATGGCCCATTCCACCTTCTTTACATCCACGACCTTTGTAGCGAAATGCCAGTCGGCCTTCTCCCTCTCCCAGCCCCAACAATCCTCCTTCCGGTCGGTTTGCCTTCGCTGAAAACCTGTAAAGTGGACTTCCGTCAGGTGGTTCAGGGTTTCTTCTTTGTCCTCGGCAAACTCGCCATTTTCTAGCCTTATCAACCCGAGGCGAGCCGCCGGATCTTTTGCCAGAATCTTATGGAGCCTCGCTGCTTCTGGAATGCCTTTTGCTTCCTCCCGTCCAGCTCCTTTGAAGTGAGACAGGCATCAGGATAACCCGATGTGACGACAACTCTGGCTTGTTCAAAGCCCCTCGTAAGGAGCTTTGGCTGTTGTTTGAAAGCAGCTCTTGACGAGCTTTTCTTTTCTGGGCACCATTACGGTTTTTCCTGTCCACAGAGAGCCCATTCATACTTTTTTGCACCTCGGCAACTTGATTGTTGTTCTCACTGGTCATTGTCTCCTACGCCTCAGGAAAGATAGCCCCTGTGCAGCCGTCGACCTTTGGCGATGGGTTAGCTGAAGTCCCCGAAACGGAGCCTTCATTGTTTGTTTTTAAATGTGTGTCTCCCATTTTGGTCCCACGAGTAGCTAGGGAAAAAAAGAACACCCCACGTAGAGCCCCGCTTGCAGAGGGGGGTTCTAGATACTAAGAGATCTAACCCGCTGTTTCAGAGTCTTTGTTTAGGCACCTCCTTTGAGATTCCGCCATGTCCGCCTCGATTGAAAAGGGCAAGCTGGGGCTTCAAAGGATTTGGTAACCCTAGTGCAATTCAGCCCTTGACACGGCGATCACATCTTGGCTTGGGAGCATAAGAACTCGCGCCCTCTATATTCCAGAGGGCTTTGCTGTTACCTCCTGGAAGAATCACATTAGTTTAAGTCTCGCAGACGAGAGCCCTTCAGTTCCCCAGAGCTGCTACACCTCGCGATATGGTCCCTCTAGATCTTCTTCTCCAGGTCTCTCGTCTGATTAGACCCTAAAGCCCTCCCACCAACTACAAGGTCTCGTGATCCCCAGGGAAGGTACCATTACCTAACTCTGACAAAGGAGGTGGGTCAATATAGCCTGTTTTTGGGCCTCCCTCAAATTTCGTTACCTTTTCGTATTTTAAAAGTTTTTGTTTCATTCGAACGTAAAGAATAGTCATTTTGCGAAGCTCTGTAGAAAATATTATCATCCTAGCTCAATAGGACTCCTTATTGACCCATCTCCTTTACTAACAAATTTAACGCTGCAGAAAAGTAAATCTTGTGAACATTTTTCATTGCAGCACCATGTGGATCCTGCCATCGGAGTCTATATTATAGATAGATATACTTACTATGCCCTGGATTTCCTAGAAAGAGTGGAACCGTCTAGTTCAAAGGTGATAAGTGAATTCGTAAGTATATCCGATAAACTCTAATTTTTAGGGTACTTTTACATGTAAGTGTACTAAAAAATTAATTCTTCTATTCAAAATTAAATTAAATTGATAACTGGTGAGAAACAGAAACCAAAATAATTAAAATATTTACCGTTGGTAGGAGGAGGTACGGAGCGACATGAGTACGTGAAATAAAACAATATACCATACTAATAAAATATTGCACATATTTAATTGAATTCAAGTTCAGTTGACCTTTAAAGTACCGACATTCAATAGGGAAACCATCGATAATGAATAATTTATTTAGTGTTACTTATTCCTTTTATTTTCATTTATTTCACTTGTAGAGTTTAGGTTGGACCAATCGCCACTCAAGCTGAGAGTGTTTAATTCAAGTGAACGTGAAGTATTCAAACAGGAATTAGAGTCATTTCTAAAAATTTGAAAACTATTTGTGGGCGTCCACATGAAAAGGGCCCTAGTGACCGGTTTCAGTTTAGGAGATATTCGCGTCTTTCTAAAACAGGCTCAGCATGATTATTTTCGGGTTTGAGCGGGGAATGATACTAGGACCTATACTGGATCTATTAACACTACACTTATGCCCTGAAAGCAACAGGAAATGTATATACTTTGTGCTCGAAGAAAAAGTATATTACGTGCGCTTATCGCACTCGCAAGACGATATTTTTAAAAGAAACATGTGTATTGCACATGCCCGCTGTTTTGCATTTTTTTCAGAGGAATTGATTTTGCTCGCAATAAACTAAAATATTTTACACGATTTGAAATTTTTACCATTTTTCACAGTAATTAAAAAAAAAATCGTGATTTTTTTTCGCGAACATGTGCATTTACAATTTTCTAAATTTTTAGCAAATAAATTTATTTTCGAAAAATTGGCATTTATGAAATTTTTTTTCGAATTGACTTTGTAGTGTTTTTATAAAAAAATGGCATGGATGTTATAATTACAGCTGAAAGTTTGTCCCAAACATTACTGTCTCTCCACTGTGGGCGTAAGGACGGATTTGTTTAGAAGAGATCCTACAGTTGTGCCTGTAACTGACTATTTTGGATCATTGAGGCCAGTAGAAATAACCATCAGTATAGTCAGTGTGGTACCTGAGCAATCTAACAATATTGAGGAACCAGAGGCCGATGGAAAATATAGATATATTCCGCAGTTTCCAGACTTATCAGTATTTCTAGAGAGTTCATAGATCGTCATACGTTCATACACTTTAAATCAACATTATTTAATAAAATTATTTGCTATACATATTATTCAAAAAGCAGAATTGTAATTTGTGTGTAAGGTAGGTGAATTTAAATTACAGACTGTACAATAAACATTTTTTTTTATGAAACTTGACTTGTCCTTTCGTTATTGATCCTCCCTGTGACTGAATTGACCTTATTTAATATTCAAAATCGCGGCACTGTCTATGGGAAGTACAAACTCAAGAATAAATTATTTGAGGGAAGGATTTGCCGTTGCCGTTTACTATTTTGAACAAGTCTACTTTTTTTCAAATTCTTTATTTTAAGAAGAACCAATGGGGATATCAGCTTTAACGATCAAGGTAGGCGTCAGCAACCAACAAATTCTGTTCCTCTGAACTCTAGAGACCTTCCAATAATGTTGTTTGGATTTTTTGAGGAGCCATTGTCTAATATGTCAGTATTTGCCAAGCAGAGTCAATTGTGCATTGCTTTCCGCCAAAGCATACTTAGTTAGTTGTTAAGCTTTTTGCTGAATTCATTTTTGCGCCGCGAAACTAATTCTCTTTCAAGTAAAGTAATCTAAAACTGTAATATCTATACTTCAGGATATTTTAACAGGGGTCCACTCGAATCCCGAAAAAAATTCCCTGACAATTCCAGGTTTTTTTCAAGTGTCTAGATTTTTCCAGATACAATTTTTCTCAATACAGAGCTATTCAAGTATTTAGTATCGCATTTTTTTGAGTGATCGATCCTACACCCCAATAGACCATTACATAATACTTGAATAAATAAAATTAAAATCCACCTGTGAATGGTCAAATTATAATTATAGTACATATGAAATATTCGGATCACTATTCTTCAGACGTTAAAAGCGTAAATGCTTCAACATCCGCCCAAATAATTCGATGATTATAATGACTTGAAATTCAAAATTCGGATAAGTCACCTGAACGTAGTTAACGGTAGGCCACTCCAAGGACTTATCCGAAATGCAGTTAACGATGTTCTTCTGAACCACGGCAGATTCAGTCTTCGATACTTAATTGTAATATTTATAATCCAAAATATTTTACAACAGGAACTAGAACATCAGGAAATGGTTATACATATGAATAAATTCAAATTCAATATTAAATATCCTTTCCATACTTATCCCATGTGAAAATAGTGGGGGCGAATTTCGGATGTGGTTTCACGTTGGATGCCACTCGAAAAAAATGTTGCAAAACGCCATGCAAATTCATAGCGAATTTCCACTCAAAATTCGCCCGAATTATTTTCAACTTTGATATATTTTTAAAAATTAAACTGTATGTACTAGCTAAGACTTGTAACAAATAAATGGTCTCAGTGCATGAGGACGTTAATGCCTTTTTTTTTCATTTTACAAAAGAGACAAGAAACTATATAATCTTTTGCACATTTGATTGCGATGAAAAAGCAAAAAACACGTCTCAATGTGTGATTAAGCACTACCTTCTTTCTTTTCTTTACGTTTTTCTTATACAAGCTAAACCGTCCCAAAGTAGGTGGTTGACATATCCTTGTCATCTGTTTAGCTCAGAAATGACGCATTTTTCTACTATGTACATGTAATCATCTTTATTAAAAAGGGGTGGATACACTGTGCTATGACATAGCTTGGCATGTTTTTTTCCCATAGAGCAATACATATAATAGTCTCTTTTTAAATCTCCATAAGTTTTTACAGCCATACAATCACTGCCAGTTTCTAGAATTTCTGCGTGACTTCTACTGACAACATCATTCTGCTCATTATCATACACTTGTACGATTTAATTCTGACCATCTCCTAGATTTCTGAGTGTTACAAAACAATAAAGATAGGAATATATTGATTTTGCAGTTTGCATACCGCTAACAATGAAAAGTTTAGAGTCTGAAACCAACTTGAAGGGAATGTTGTTGAGGTTAATCAATTGGAATAAAAGATTAATATTTTCATGTGTTTCTTTTATTTGAGGTACTGTGCACAGCATTATCAACCTTTGAACACTGGCCATCTTTCTTTTCTTACCAGTTCTACCACCTTAGGAGTATAGACTTCTGATTTTCATAGGAAAATTTGAATATGTTTCTACACTAAAAAAAAATGGTTTCGATATTCGTACGGGACCTAAGGATATTAAAAGAGTTCGAGCACGCCGTACGAGTTTTGATTTCCAATCGTGCGAAGGTAGTTCCGGGCCATTCGTAAACCATACCAAGTCATACCATAAGGGCATGGAGTTCGAGTTAATTTAGGTCGGCGGCACCCGCACGATTTTTGCTTGGCGCTGCCATATCAAAAACGAAACAAATTTTGTTCAGTGTAGATCTGAGTCGTCAAAACCACAATCTCATTCGGTGGAATAGTTTTCTGGGTGAAACGTCATGCAGATTTTGAGAAAACCTTAACCACCATCAGCCATTACTTTAATGGTATAATTGCCGATTACATTTCGCTCTTTCAAAATAGTCTCCAACTTGAACAATAGTGTATAAGCTGTGTCATTTTGAATCGATCAATGATCACTTAACGTGTATGGTCATCATATCATTTTTGATTTAAAAAACTGCACATTTGATATGAAGATATTTCGGGAACAGGATCAGCTGCGATTTTCGTGTTTTGATTTTTTGAAGCCTAAAATACATACAATTGACGTCCGTAGCCAGATTTTGTTGACATTTTCATCATACCTATGATTGGTTGAAGCGCACTATGTACTGAATCGTAAAAAAATCTGCTGAAAAAAACAAGCAGTTCCGACAAAAGTCGTATCAAAAATGTAAGCTTTTTGAAACAAAAATTGTACAGGTGGAAAAATGCGCTCAGTCTTTAGTAAAAATTTATTGTGAATTCTTTTAAAATTATTGTACTTATGAGTTTATTCTTAGCACAAAATTTTGGTCCGCCTACTTCTAAATCGATTTTGACCAACATTTTTTACAGGGTCATCAGTTCGGAACTATACATCAGATTAAGCTAATCAAGCAAAACCAAAAATTTGACATTATGCACTGAGACCTATCAATTATCAAAGCTTGCAAAATTAAAGATTACTTTGACTTTTTTTGGAGGTGAGTTGGAGAAAAGTCACTTGAGTGACCTATTCCTTCAAAAAGTGACAAAAAGCGACTTGAGTGACTGTGTGGAAGTCCTGTATAAATAATGATTTTTTTAGTCATTGTAAATATCAAAATGTTTAAAAATGGCACCATTTATATGTCAAATTAAAGAGGTATATTCTTTCATTCGTGAAATTAATGTTATAAAAGGACAAGTAATTTCTTAACGGTACAAGTTTTGAATCTAATTAATATGTTTAATTGAGGAAGTTTTGACAAATGATTAGAGGATATGCTCAAATAAATTAATTATCACTATCAATTAATTGAATAAATGAATATTAGTGAAAATGACAAAAAGAATTTTCATTTAAATGAATATAAATCTAGTACTATAAATTTACTTTAAAAAAAACATATTGTTATTCATTTTTATATTGAAACTTATAACAAAATTTAAGCATGTTCGAAAAAATTCCGTAACTTTCCCTGACCAACGAAATTCCCTGACAATTCCAGGCTTTCCAAGTTTTCCAGGTGAGTTAACACCGATTAAGGTAGTTCAAGATGTTTATATTTTGAGTTTATCTCGTTATGCGTTCCCACCAAATCCCTCTACGACGGAGTTAGCTGTATAAAAAAGTAATTCGATTTTTTAAAATAAATTCGAAAAAAATATTTCGCATGTTTTGTTAAGTTTAAGATAGTCGAGCGATACCTCTTCCAGGTGTCTAGCGTCTAACGGTCAGAAATAAATTCAAGTTAATTAGCACAGTTTAAGTTACGATACAGATTGGGTGATACTCTTGAGCTTAGGTCCCATAGACTGGGATTATCACTGTAGCAGAAGGGTGATTCTCCCGAAATGATCATTTTGCCTGTGATTAATATTTTTGTTGATAGTTGCTAAAATTTCTGGGATTTTTTTTCATATTATGTTAGCTAAGAATATTCTGAAATAATCCCCCAAAGTATATATACCTTTTTTATTATATTAACCATTTTTTTCTGTACTCTGTGTATAATAATCATATCGTCATGTACTAAAGTGAGCTAAAAAGGTATTAAATGTTTTTAAACATCGACATTTCAAATATTTTTTAAAACAAATCGATATTCCTCATTATCATCTTAAACATAAAAAAATAATATAGCATAGATACCTCACAATAAAATGCGAAATCATGTAATCGGGATTGTCTATCATTCCTCTGAACCAACGAAACCTAGTGAATAATATGCGTAACAGGTGGCGCTAGCTATTCATGCATGTCCAGGTAGTGACATTGAAATCTCTTTCACCGACTTGACTGATTGTCAGTGCATCATGTTATGTGCCTTTGTTTTTTTTTCTTCAGAAGTAATATGAATTAAGTGGATAGCGCAGCCAAGCATCTCATTCCTCTGGTAAGTGTCAGTTATAAACTTATAATGAGAATGAATCACTCTGTACATTTTTAATTAAAACTACTGGACAACAACTCGGCGCCACGCTTTGAGGTTCGAAGTATTTGGCATGTTGTGTTTTGCTCGAAAAATTGTCACAATTATCATTCCTCTGGTACTCATTCCTCTGAACGTTTGGGATACAGAGGAATATATAAAAATGGGAAATCAGTTTGCCCTCAAGATTAGTGTGATGTACCAGTTTGAAATAAAAACGAATCAGAAATTTTCTAAGTATAAATAAATAATTTTGTTTCAACTTTTATCCTTGTAAAATGATCATTTCGGGAGAATCACCCAGAAATAGATATAAGCGATGATATTCTGATAGAAAAATTTTTAGAAATTAAAAAAACTATAATGCGTGTTACTTTGCTTGCAGCAAGACAAAATCATGTATCTTCTAAATCATCAGATATTTTTAATAATAAATTTTTTTAATAATAATAGAAAACATGAAAATAAACTTAATAATTCGGTTTTTCAACAAAGTAATGTTTAAGAACAAAATGAAAATTTGCATAAAATTTTTGAGGAAGAAGGGCAGGATCCTCGGCTTATAGATTTAGCAGATGTTCAAATTCCGTATTTAGTATAGGATATTCATAGGCTGGGTAAAAGCTTAAGTAATAGAGCGATGAATAGGAAGTCAGAACAAATGAGGAAGATAGCAGATAGTTAAGAATGATGAAGCTAATATATACAGTAGGGTGCCCAGAAGAAATAAAATTTTTTGATTTTGTGAAACGCTACCCTTGAATTTCCTTCATTAAAAAAAATAACGTATTTTTTCTTTTATTATAAAAAAATTGCTTGGAAGTCTGTCTAGGCCACACAGTGGGAACAAATGTGCTTTTTCATTCAAAAATCATAGGTCTTTTGATAGGAATCACTCAGGGAGATAAATCTTTTTGAAATTAATAGGCGAATAACCACAGAATTGACGAAAAATATGGAGAAGCTATAAAAAAATATTTCAAATATTATCGATTGCCATGTGCGCTCAAATATTATACTTGACGTGCTAAACATATTTCTCAATAGATTTCGTCATGCCGAATCTAAGTCTGGCCTTTAAATTAGCGTAGGACCTCTCGTTTTCGCGAAAAATCCAATTAAACTTGCTATCTGAGCCCTTCATGGCATGAATAATTTCCATTCAAGTAAATTTCACCACTTGTGGTATTTAGGGGTCTTTGAGGTCGCTGAATTCGAATCCAAAGTCAAAATGGCAACGTTCAAAATGGCGTACCAAAATTATATGACTAAAAATTGCTGCACGGGGGTCTTTCGTGTCGCCGATTTCGAATCCAAATTAAAAATTCAAAATGGTGGATCCAATATGGAAAACCAAAATTGTCAAAAAAAACGGATATGACTGAAAATCAGTATTGGGAGGTATTTTGGGTTGCTGACTTTGAATCCGAAGTCAAAATTTAAACATTCAGAATGGTGTGTGTAATAGTAGTAGTAGTAGTTTTATTCCATTGTATACTTATAAATTAGTTTCTACAATTGTACCTAGGTACGAGGTGTCATAACACCAATTCTCTTATGCCAAACTAATAGTGGTATACATATGGATGTGTACAATTTTGTTAAAGATATTATAGATAATAAAGGTATTAGAGTTACTATAGTTATTATAGAATCAAGAGAAAAAAAATGAGCTATGGTCTACGTCACTGTACCTTTTATTGCCTGCTTTGCTAACGCTACTGCATCTCATTCTGGCCCATTGCTCTTTCACTTCACCTCCTAAGTTATCATCTTCCAAGTTAGGCTCTCTTTCTGCTGAGGCTTTTCAATTTTTATAGTCACAGCAGTATGTAAACGACTTTACTTTATCCAGGTCACTTAGAATCTCCTGGTCAATCTTGGATTGTATTCCTCTTGCTAGGTTGCTTTTAACTTTATCCTGACGTCCTCCGGCCCACAGCAGCTTAATTGTCTCGTCATCTCTTACCTCATCAAGTGCATCCAAGAGTAGTTTACCCCATTTTGATGGATTTATGTTTTTGATAGACTTTAACTCTTCTCGTAGACAGAGTTTAGGTCAGCGGTTCTCTTCCATTTCGCAAACTTCTTGAAGATAGGTGCCCGCTCTTCTTCTGGTTTCTATTTCTAGACTGTATCTAGCCGACTCTAGTTTCGAAATATAATCTGGAGTTGTACAGTCTAGACCCATTACCATTTTCACGTACCTACCCTGGAGTTTCTCAACTTCCTCTCTCCTTCGCCGTCCCCATATCTTGACTCCATACAGACCTCCTGCTTTAGCTAGTATGTCCAGGAGGTAGAATCTTTTGCCTAGCTTGTGGATCCTATCTCTTTTCATAATTCCCCAGGCTGAATTCGTAGCAACACGTGCTTTCCCTACCACCTTTTTCAGATGTTTAGTGTAAGTGACGGTTGTAGAAAACCAGAACTCAAGATATTTGTAGCTGTTCACTATTTCAATGTCGCAACCTGAGATACTCCACTT
>JAUMHM010000086.1:1253373-1265921 GCA_032362435.1 Melikaiella ostensackeni
AATTAAGTTTTGAAAATAAATTGCTAAAATTTTTATGGGGGGGGGGGCTGGTGTAACTGACCTGTCGGATTAATTATTTACAAGATGATTAATTAAATACGTCAGGTTTTCGATTGATTTCGTGAGATTCATAAACTCAGATGTCTTCCTATTTGCGGGCTCAAATTCTACCTTTTCTTTTTCATTTTAAGATTTCATGGATTTTATTCCATATGTTTCCATATTATTTTCATATTCAGATTTCGTCGATTTCTTATAATTCATTATATTTTTATTTTCAAGATCATCAATGGGGTTTCTAGACAAATCCTCTGCATTGACGTAATCTTACCTGCCTGATATATAACATCAAAGTCCTACTCGGATAACTCTAATTTCCATCTTTACCCTAGAGCATGGGTCTTTTGAATTCTGAAACTACACCAGGGGCCTGTGGTCAGAGACAAAAGTGAATTTCTTTCCATAAAGATAAGGTCTAAATTGTTGTACCCCATGAATAATTGCCAAAGCTTCTTTTTCGTAGGTATCGTATTTTTTCCCTGTATCACTCAAAGTTCGCGAAGTATAATTCACGGGTCCATCTTTTCCTATGATGCCCTGGGATATAATTGCTCCTATCAAAAATCGAGAAGCGTTCGTAATAAAAATGAAGGGTTTAGTGAAATCCGGGGGCCGTGAAACAGGTTCTTCGCAAAGTTCTTCCTTTAAAATATCAAATGCATTTTGTTTTTCTTCCGTCCATTTGAACGGGGTGTCTTCCTTTAAAAGTTGTGTTAGTCGACTTGCAATTTTTGAAAGTCCATCTATGTAGCGTTGATAATATCCAGCTGACCCGGAAAATTGTTTGATATTTTTCTCATTTTTGGGAATGGGAACTTTTCTAACTGCTTCGAGTTTTTTCGCATATGGACGCGTGCCGTCTTCATCAATAATGTGACCTAAGTAACCTACTTCAGGCCTCGAAGTTTCGCACTTGTCTGACTGTAATTTCAAATTAGCAAAACGTGATCGTTCCACAAGATCATTGAATTCTTGCACACATTCATCAAGATTTTCAACGTATAAAACAATATCATCGAGATAAACGAACAATTCTGTGCCTTGAAAACCGGCTGATATTAAGTTCATCATACGCTGAAGGTAGTCGGGGCATTTTTTAAGCCGTAAGGCATACGATCAAGCTCGTGATCCCCCTAGGAAGTGGAAAATGCAATTTTGTGAGCATCAGCTGGATGCATTTTAATTTGATGAAAACCGAAAGCTAAATCAAATACTGAGAAATATTGAGCACCACCTAGTTGGTCGAGAATTTCTGGTATGTTTGGTAATGGGTAGGAGTCACCAATTTTTTTCACTGAGTTTCCTGAAATGTAAAACCATTCTCTATTTTCTATTTTCGTGAGAATCTAACTTTTTTGGAACTAGCCAAATTAGAGTATTGTAAGGAGATGAGGATGGTTTGACTATTCCGTTTTCTATAAGTTCATTAACTTGCCAAATTATTTCTTCTTTGTGTTCGGGGGGAAATCTATACTGTCTTGACATAATAGGTTCGTCGTTAGTTGTTTGTATGCTATGTTTGAGCACATTTGTCGCTCCCAATGGTTCACTTGGCATATGGAATTGATCAGCGTATTTAGTTATTAGTTTCATTACATGTGTTGATACTCTATTATTTAGGTGCTCTAATCGTAATAACTTTTGATATTCTTCTATTCTGTCTTGTTTAGTAGTTTCAAAAATTGTGCATCATTGCTCTAGTTTCATGTTATCACGGTATAAAATTTATCCAATAATTGATCGGCAGGATTATGTAGATTAATTTTGGTTGGTTTTGAAGTGTTTGAATTTTGATAATTTCGATTTGTTGACGTATATAACCAATTGCTTTTTCTTTATTTATTACTTCAACAAAAATATTTGTTATTGATATAGTAGGTATTGCTGTATAATCTTGAGATATAAATAGGTCATATTCTATGTTAATTTTTAGTTGGTTTTCTGCGTAGTTAATTTTTACTTTGCTATTTTGAAAAAAATCAGTGCCTAAAACTCCACCATGTTCAACTGGCACTTTATCTGGTATTAAATTGAAATTTGTTGAAAGTCCAAAAATATCAGGTTTTACTTGACCTGAGGTAAAAACAGGGTATTCGTTTATTCCGGTGAGTCTCAACCATTTATCTCAGTTAATGGTCAGGTCAGATTTCATTATCCCTATCTTAAATAAATTATGTCCCGCACCTGTATCTATCATCATGGTTGCAGGGTATCTAAGTCCTGTAGTCATTATTTTTATATAAGGTATTGTACTGTTTACGCTTAAATGACATTTTTCTGTTTCTTTTTCTTGTCCCACAATCTTTATTCATGTGCCCTGGTTTTTGCAATATTTGCAAATTGTATTGGATCTCGTAGCGCGGAGATTTTTCTGACTGGGATAAGGGCGGAATTGATAATTAAGTACGAGTATTTCGTAAAGATTATTTATCTTGTTCTGAAAAATTATTTTGTGACATTTGTTGTTGTGAAAAACGATTTCCCGTCCATGCTCGAACCTGGGATTCGCGGGAATCTCACGGTCGATCTCGCGGTTGATTTTGAAATTGATTTTGTCGACTCTGATATTGATCCTGATATTGTCGATTTCGGAATTGGTTTTGTTGTCGTTGGTATTGACCTTGATTTTGTGGATAGCTTTGTTGGTTTTGGAACAGCCTTTGATTTTGTGGTTTTCACTGTCGGTTTTGAAATTGATTCTGTGATTGCTCATCAAAATTTTTATTTTGTAACAAATACCAAAAGTATTGTTATTTGTTATTGCTCTCTGATTGAAATGATTTTGTGGTTTATTTCCTTGGAAGCCTGATGGTGCGGTATGCCCTCTTCTCCCACAGTATTGGCATATTATAACTTCTTCTTGAGCCACATTAATTTTATGTGTTTCGAATTCCCTATTGTTTCTTGTACATGATTCTAATTCTTCTTGCGATGTTCTAATCGTGTTTTCTTTTCTTAATTCAGCTCGTCCAGCTAACCTAATTTCTACCTGTAATGCTTAATCCGTTCCTTGAAGGGTGTTACATTTCTTGACTCTTATCAAATTTTTTTCTTGAATTTACTAGGGGGCTATGCACAACCTTGGGTGTTGAAGTTTTGCCAATTTTTAAGGAAATCGCTTTTCTCATTTCCTCTTTGATTTCTTGGTTTCTAGTACCTCTTCAATTAATTCTGGATTCTCTTCAGTTTGAGAACGAGTTAAACGTTGGGTTTTATCATTGGGGTCTGGGTCAGACATTTATTGCATCATGTATATGGAGAAAATGAGAGAAATATGTATACAAAAGTGAGTGACGTTTTTGCGAAATAACAATTTTATAATTATGAAGGTATTCTAATAGGATACATATTTTTGGAAAAGTGTCATTAGTATTTCAATATAATATAATCAATAGAAACAGTCATAAAAGATAGTACATAGGTGTATCAGTGTATATAAATATTCAATTCAACATAAAAAGAGAATGAATCCTCTCCAAAATCTCTTGTGATTATGATATTTTTAATCGCAAAGAGAAATGTAATGTCTAGTAGAGTTCTATTTAGCGTTAATTTTCATTGACTTAAAAAAAATTTCCTTACACGATTCCAAATTACGTTCAAATGATATGATTGGCTTTGTTTTCCCGGCCGATGCACCAGAAGATAGAGAAAATATGTTGTGTCTCAAATAGTTAAACAACAGATAAATATTCTCTCTTGCCCATAAATTAACTAATTAATTTCCTTCATTCTTTCCTATTTTCTCGTTTGTTAGAATAATTGATTCTAGTGGGATGAGGATGTCAATGATAATTCTAACGAGGGCTTCTAATCATACATTATTTATTAAGTGAAAGAAACAGAACAAGTGAATGTAAAGTACAAATGATAAATTTCACAAGTGAATTTGGAGGCAGATTGGTCACTTTTATTTGATAATTATATAACGGGCTGCTTTTTCAATTATTTGATCATCCTTGAGGTGAGGGTAAAATCGCTCAGGAGTCGGAATGTTGCAACAGACACTCCGGTACAATTTAGACACACTGGCTTGACAAAATACTTGAAAAAGATTCGTGATTTATACGCACAGTTACTTCAACTAATTGTCGCGTAAAATAACAATTCGTAGACCGGAGTTGTCTGACTGTCGTACAGATAACCGGGTTGAAAACTGACTGGACGTCTAGGATGTCCTAATGCTTTATATATTGCCCTTCCCCCAAGAGCCTACTTGGTAATAAGGCGTGCTGCTACCGGTACTTCGTGATAACCACCTAGAATTGTCGGCGAAGTTTTTCTGCTTGGTTCGTGGACCTTCATGAGTGATTCCTCCTGGTTCATGAAATCCGTCGCCCACAGGCCACCTCATAAACGTTTCCGGTTTCTTGAGTACTTGCCTTTGGTAGCTGATGTCAGGCATGTGAAATATCAAAAGCAAATAAAGTGGGACGTTACTTCACGCAACAGGTATATGAAAATAATGACTACACTCGATATTTGAATTTAGTGAATGTGAGGCAATAATAGTAAAAAACTAACTATTACTTGTAATTCACCAGTTCTCTTAGTATTTTTCATTTCCATCCAACAATTTTAGTTGAATATAACTGATGACTTCACACTCTTTGAGTTTACAATTTGAATCTATGAATTAAATGATAATATCAAGTAAAACGGTCAAAGTAAATGTCGGTGTTATGTTGTCGACTAGGGAAGTGAACTAGTTTTTCGCTGATAAAATGAGAGTTTCTGATCTACTAGTCAAAACCAAAATGGTTTCAAACTTTAGCTTTGAAAAAATGCCTCTCTAGCTCCGCTGGGATTTGAACCCAGGTCTTCAGATTGCCGGTCAGGTGTTCTTACCCACTAAGCTACGCAGGGCAACCAGAATCATCATTTCTTTCACAGCCTCTCACAAGGGAACAACGACGTCATTCTCAGTCTTGCAAGAATTGAAATTCTCCATTATTGTTGAGAAGCTGAATGTTGATGCTATGTTGTCGACTAAGGAAGTGAACTGGCTTTTTGTAGATGAACTGGCAGTTTTTGATCCACCAGTCAGAATCAAAATTGTTTTGATCTTTAGCTGTGAAAAAATTCCTTTCTAGCTCTGCTAGGATAGCTCTCCCCTCTGCCCCCTCTCTCTATCTAGCTTTTCGCTAGAGAGGAATTTTTTATACAATTAAGGATTAACACCATTTTGGTTTTGACTAGCAGATCAAAAACTGTCATTTCATCGACAAAAAACTAATTCACTTTCCAAGCCGACAACGTAACATCAACATTCAGTTTCTCATCAGGATTGAAACATTTCAATTATTGAAAGCCTATCACGTCTTAAGCAAAAAGGCGAGGATAGTTTGAAAAAATGAAAAAAAAACGTGAGTACGTTGTCACTAGCAATCCTATGAGGATTGTGTTAGTACAGTGGTTGAAATAAATGAGGTTCAGGTCAAATTTCGTAATGTTTATTAAGACAAAGAATAGATAATCAGATAAGTAACATATAGACTTACGTCAAACTCCTTATTCCAGAAAGGGCAGGAGAGGTTGACTCTAGCGAAATTTGTATGAGTTTTCTTTGAAGTGACTCAATTGGTGCAGTGAAAAGTGATGCACGATCACGGTTCACTAGACGAGCGATACACGGTCCTAAACAGCTACCGAATCCACTCTTGAGTTCTTTTTCGCGAACGTTAAACCAGCGGACTTTGTCTGGAAAATGACTTATACGACAAACAAAAACTTGGTTCACGGAGAGTTCAAGTACGTGACTTGTTTAAAACGCTTCGTATTTCGCGAATTGAGTTGACAGCGTGACCGCTTGGAACGTAAAGACAACCACCAGGAGTACTTCTGTGGTTTATATAAGATGGGTACTCCATGTTGAGGATAGGGACGATGGGTTAATACCAAAAGTCACATTCCTTGCAAAAGTGGGTACTGTCACATACCGTGCAAAAGTGGGTACTGTCACATACCGTGCAAGTGCGGATACAGTCACGTACTGTGCATATCATGAGAAACACGAGCGACTTTCATTATCGAGTTTCAAATGACTCCCGCGAGAGACTAATAGTTTCCGTTCACGACAAAACTTATCTAAGATATGATCGTCTCGTTCGTCGGTGTTATAAGGATGATCACGAATGGTCTCGATCGCGATTGGAATGATTCATGTGGGTGACTAATATGTGAGGTCCCTCGGCTGACACTCTCGGCCGCCGGTCATCGCTTCTCTTGTTCTTTTAGGAATATGAATTCTTCAATGCTAAACTTAACAATGGCCAACCTATTGAGTCAGACGCTCGTTGTTACACCATTGCCTGACTATATACATCTTATTTCACTAACGCATTACATATTATACATTATCAGAAGACTGATATGTGGAACGCATCATTAAAATTATTACATTAGTTCAAACATATGCATGTACTCATACTACATGTATTTAGATTTAACTTTAAAATTGTTATTGCTTAAGGCATTAGGTTTATAAGTACATTCATATGGTAGTAGGTATATGTATGATTACCTTATTTCGGTTGAATCCGTAGTTGGGTTTTTTTGATTAACCTAGCTTCGTTAAGTTATCGGTATTCACCGAGTCGTTTGTCTACTCATGGTAATTTACTTTTTGTTAACTTGCGCTTTCTGCTTCACCGTTAGTAGTGGAATTACCATGAGTAGACAAACGGGTGAGGGAATGCAGTTGGCGCGCCTGATCATAAATGAGTAATTATCACTTGTTTGTCTCAAAGGAGGTTGGATAGCCTCTCGTTAGGCATTGTTACCAAAATCTTAAAAGTTACGGATGTAACAGTCCTTCCTCCTTGGAAGCATTCATTGTCCTCGATGAATTTAAATGTTCTTTTAGACGACAAATGATACTTACTCACTAGATTCGTTTTCATTATGATGATGATTCCAAGTTCAACAATTGATGATTTTACATCAAATTTACTTTTAATTTTCTGATGTGATACTTGACAATAGTATGGCATTTGGTGGCAATTGGTGTAGCGTGTGAGTAATGTATGTGTTGTTATGTTCAAAGTAAGTAGGTGTTGTACTCATGTTTCTACTTCTGTAATGACTAGCCTGGCTGGTTGCTTCGTCTTAATTCAGTGATCGAAAGCCAAGTTTCGATCACTGGAGCAAAACAAAACAACCAGCCAGTCAGCAGTTTTTCATATGATGACTATAGAGATGCTGTACATCTGTGGAAGGCTTCCTTCATTCTTAGGTGGCCAAGGCTCCTCAGGCTTCCATGAAATTGCCATTGTCAGGAGTGAAGAATGGTCTAGTGGCCAACGAGGGCGTGGGCGGCCTAGCAAATCCTGAGGCAGTCCCGGCTCGTCAGCAATTGTAAAACTGGACTTGGCGCTTCTGCGAGAGACGATTGCAGAAGTAACTCAGCTGTCTCAGTAGTTTGATGAGCTCATTGGTCTACATTTGTCTTCGAGACTAGATGCAAGCTCACGTAGCTGTACTCACGTGTCACGTGAGTTATCGGTGTGTTTGGTTTCAGATTGTCAATCATGAGGTGGCCTTGGCGTTTCTCAGCATGAAAGGAGTAGTGTGTGTATGTGTGTGTGTATTTACTTTAATTGTATTTAACCCTCGTTTCCTTTGTGTTATAATAGTTTTTCTTCATAATCGTACAAAGTTTCAGGAACCATGACATTCATGGTTGAGTTTTCGAAACTTGAACTTAGAGAAAAGAAGAGTGATCCGAAAATAATTTACTAGAATGCATGAATATCGGGTTACGTGCTCGTGCGACGGCCATCATGGACTGGTAACGTCATTGTATGCAGTTATGAATCCATTCGTCTTATCTGCTTCTCACTTGCCGTCTTGTTTGAATGCCTGTATTTCGCAGTGGGCGTTCCGTCAGTTATTCAGGAGGAGTCTCACTGTGCTGAGATTGTATTACAATACATACCGTCGGCCATAATGGCATGGTAACGTCACTGGTATGAAGATGTTGACGAAAGTTTCCAGTGTCCATTCAAGAAAATTACAATTCTCTAGTAGTTTGCATCAGTCGTATGGGTTCCACCTTCTCATAAAATAATGCGGAATCTTCCTTTAGGGGCTGAATTTCGTGCAGCGTGAGACTTCCTCGGATGATTTGGAGCAAGAGTGATAATATCCGTTCCCACTTGTTGAACCTCGAAGTTAAAATGAAACACTTCATCTGTGTATTAGAGATTATGTTAATAAATTTTATGATGATTATTATATGTATATACGGTTTAAATTTCTGTTGGAGAAAGAGGAAAGAAAAAATGCGACCTTCAAATCCTCTTTCATTCTTTCTTTCGTTTTTCTCTTTATAATTTACTTTAAACTCATGTAAATTCTGAATAGGTATAGGTTATCTCATATTTTTCACTTGATTTTATTTATTTTTTGATTGATAGATTATTTTGGCAGAGTTAAATTTCTTCAGAACGAAATCGCTACAATAATTGCAAACTTATGTAATATTATGGGTATTTTCTATGGTTGGTTCTACAAAATTTCTTGTCCTTTGAGTCCGCTAGTTAGTTATTTTTACTTTAGGATTGACGGCCAGAGGCCTGCTACATTCATGTGACTGTGTAAGGCTTTTTGTTGGATCTAATTCTTTAAAACTTTTGATAGATGGTTGATAAGGGGTTGAAAAAACTGAAAGTAACTCATATTTTGATGGACTTTCTGATTGAGATGCAATTGTTGTCTTATTTTGTTTTTCAAATTTAGGCGACACTAATATCCCTTCATAATCGCTTATATTTTGCCGGACATTTATAGATTCCTTATCAATGAACGATATAGGTTTCGTGGGGTTAGAATGGGTGACCATATGGTTATGCCAAAATGGAATTTCAACCTTTCCTTGCCTGAGATATCCTCGTTCTAGAAATCCATCTGTATTCATAGGAGAATCTGGCGATACAACGTGAAGATTCACAACAGAATCTGTCAGGTTCAGTTTTACTTTGCCTAAAGGTAGAAATTCGAATTTGTGATAAATTCCACGATCTCGACGGATTCATTCTGTGACACAAGTAGGTCTTTGTTCAAGAAATCTAATTTTATTACAATTATGTCAGCTCCAGTGACTATTAAAAATGCAGGTTTTGATTTGTTGAAATTAGGGGATGAAAATTCTACTGCTGGGGATTCTAGATTTAATTCTGTGTGGAAGACTTTTCTCACTTCATTAGGATTCTTTAGCTTGTCGGACGCTCTTCCTTCGCCTTGCCCGTCGCTGCATCGGAACGGCGAGCAGAGTTGTATTTTAAAGCTTCCGTATATGCTGGACTGGGAGATTGAGAACGAGATGGAGTGTTTACTCCTCCACTCGGATTATAGGAATTAGGATATCCAGTGGTTTGTAGAGAAGCAGTTGGGAAAAAAGAATAAGGGTTAAATACTCGTATGTACGGATATTTGTATAAAGGAATATAATTATGCGGAAAATACGAAAATTCAGGGTCATGAGGAGTTCTTGATTCTCGATAATAGTTTATGGAATATGGAGGGTTCAAATGATGTCGTGCTTCGTACTCGAGCGCGACTTTTAACGCTGCGTCTAAACTTTGGGGGTTACGTGCTTCTACCAAGCCCGAAATACTGTCCGGTAAACGTCGCTTGAAAGGTTCGAGGGCACAGTCATTGAGAGGGGATAGTAATTGCTCCACGTTCGCATATTTATCCTCAAGAGCCGCTTGAGCTCCTGATTTTGAGAGAATGACTCAATCAGAAAATTCACTGACATTTTCTTCGCGATTCATTCGTATGGTTGAAATTTCGTGTGAATATTATGAATACGTTTTACGGGGTGCAAATCGCTGTTTTGGGTGTTTGATTAAATCATCAAAGGTTGTGGAAGTGTTTTCATCAATGCTATCTCAAGCCGCCCCTTTTAATCGGGCTAATACCGCTTTATAATACTGTGTTTCGCAGTTAGCCGGCACCGAGGATTCTCCGTTTATAATATCTTGTATGAAATCTCTGACGGGCATATTTTTGTCATCATAACTGGGGATGTTTACCACCCCTTGTTGTACGGCAAAACACTTAGCCATAGAAGTCATCATGGCTTTACTGAGTATGTGATTGATATCGCCGGTAAATTGACTTTGATTTGGACCATTAGGAATTTTTGCGGTATGCTTACTTAGAATTGAGGCAAAATTTTTTTCATTTATTGAAGCCATTCAAGAATGACTTATTGTAACTGTAGAATTTGGAGGAATTTATGTGTACTATATTCGGGTACTTGATTCCAAATATTTTCGAAGGAAACGATAATCTGAAACTGTTTTCATGAACCTGAATCAAATTTTGGAAATTTTAGATATGATAAAAGGCTCACCTACTAAATTTCAGATCTTCAAGGGATGAAAATCGTGCTGAGTAGCACAATAACTGTAATAAAATGAAAATGGGATTGGAATGAGCATGATACTTCTCAAAGCCATTCATATCAGCTATGAATTGATAATAACAAAAGAAGTGACAAAAGTAAAGACTTTTGATTAGAAGTTGAAAGAAGGGTCGATAATTTGGACCCCTTATAATCCAATGAATCATTCACAGACAAAATATCTTTTGTGTAACTCTTTTTTTTTCAAAAAAATCAAGGATACAAAAGAATGACAAGAATAACAAGGATGAAAAGGATGAAAACTCCGTAGCAAGTTTTCAGAATCAAATTTCAGTTAGAAAATGGGCATTAATCTAGATAATCACGAAAGGCAATTTTTTGTTGATAGAGTAATTTAAATTTCAGACGAGGGCTTGAAATTTTGAATCTGGTAAATTTTAAACCCCTTAGTTACACTTTTAAATGTAATATGTCTCTGTTACGGCGAGTACGTGACGTATACCAATGCCTAACAAGCATTTCGAACTTTGCCTTGCCCCAAAGCTGACAGCGCAACGAATCTAGGAAGGACTTTTACTTTCGAGTGCTTCTACAAAATTTCTATTTTAATATTACACTGATATTGAATTTTGAATTTTTGTTGAAGAACACACTGAATTTAAACGAAAAGTGACAATCCCACCGCTGCCACCAAATCAGCTGTCACGTCCCGAGCGAAAAGGGAGGGTAGTTCAGGAGAATGAGGAAGAGAGACCAGCGTTGCTGATTACGTCAAGTTGATAAGGCCTGACAAATTATTTGTTGTGGGCACAATTAGGTTGACTTGTCGATTGTATCTCCGATACGTTGTAGAACAGCGATGCAATTCTACCGGATGTTTGCATGAGTTTCCTCTGAAGTGACTCAATTGGTGTAGTGATAAATGATGCACGATCACTGTTCACTAGTAGTGCAATACACGGTCCTAAAAAGCTACAGAATCCACTCTTGAGTGCTTTTTCACGAACGTTGAACCAGCGGACCTTATCCGAGACATGACTCATACGACGACCGGAAACCTCAGCTGAAGAGACTTTAGTTCACAACTTGATGATCCGTTACTTGGTACACGAAGAGTCAAAGTACGCCACTTTTTCAAAACTGTTCATAATTCGTGAATTAAGTTGACAGCCTGACTACTTGGAACGTAAAGTCAAACACCAGGAGTGATGTTGGGGTTTATATAAGATGAGTTCTCCATGTTAAAGATAGGGACGATGAGTTTATACCAGAAATCACGTTCCTTGCAAAAGTGGGTACTGTCACGTACCGTATGAGAGTGGGTACAGTTACCATGCAAATGTGGCTACTGTCACGTACTTCACGAGAGACACGAGCGACTTTCAATATTGAGTTTCAAATGACTCCCGCGAGAGAATAATAGTTTCCGTTCACGACAAAACTTCTCTGAAATATGATCGTCTCGTTCATCGATGTTATAAGGCTGATCACGAACGGTCTCGATTGCGATTTGAATGATCCATGTAGGTGCCTAACATGTGAGTTCCCTCGGCCGACACTTTCGGCAGTCGGTCATCGCTTCTCCTGTTCTTTCAGGAATATGAATTATTTCATGCTAAACTTAACTCTGGCCAACGTATTTAGTCAGAAGCTCGTGGTTAAGGCATGGCCTGACTATGTACATTTTATTTCACTTACGCTTTACATATTGTACGTTATCAGATGACTGATATGTGGAACGCATCATTAAAATTATTACATTAGTTTAAACATATGCATGTACTTATATTACATGTATTTAGATTTAACTTTGAAATTGTTATTGTTTGAGGCATTAGGCTTCTAAGCACATTCATATGATAGTAGGCTTCTTGGCTTTCCCTCGCCAATAAATCTATTGGTGGTACTCTTGTCAGGACCGACACTGCACTCGTTGACGCCGTGCGGTAGGCTGAGATTACTCTCAGCGCTAGACTTCTCTGCGCTGAAGACAGCATTTGCGTGATGGAGCAGTTCTCTAGGGCCAAAGCCCACACTGAGGCTGCGTAAAGCAGCTTCGATTGAACCACACTCGCCACCAGCCTTCGTTTCGCTTCCCTGGGTCCGCCAATGTTGG
>JAUMHM010000086.1:1307791-1325468 GCA_032362435.1 Melikaiella ostensackeni
CCTGAAATTCATTTGAGCGAAACGCCATCTGTCATAATCTTCATGTCATCGAAACTGCATGTAACATAAATTTCATTCTTCCCAAAATGTCATCCGGAATTTCTATTGATTGATTCGAATTTCGTGGCATTATTCAGCCGATCAGAATGCCGGGCGCCATTTTAAGAAGAATGAAATTTATGTTACATGCAGTTAGGCTGGAAATCCAAAACTCCGAGCAGATGTCTCCACTTCTTGTGGTGCCATAAGGATCTGATGAATCGTATCCTAAATTTTTGTTAAATTCCAATGTTAAAATGTTTTCCTGTTGACATTTTATGTGTTATTTCAAATTTTAATCGTTTAAATAGCTAAATTTATTGAAAATGACTTAACTAATTATTACAGTATTTGAATTTGGCGCGAAAATGTATCGCCTCAAACTAGGAAGGGCGCTAAATTCAAATTATAAAAGAAGTTTAAGTGATAGCAAACATATTTTTTGCATTGAATAGTATATACATTGAAACAAATATATATTCACTTTACTATAAAGTGTGATTGTAGAAAATGCATGTCTGTATCATGATATATATTTGTTGGAACAATCAATGCTTCAAATTCTTTCAAATGCTCTGATCGAGTTTGAATGCTATTCAGATATTAGCTAAACTTGACGCATGAGTGGAAAAAAACTCCACTGCGCATGTTCGAAGTTACAACGAATAGCTGGTCGCCATAAATATTAGAAAATGCTAGACAACGTGCGCCCTACAGTGTCAAAAGAAGTGGCGATATCTGCTCTAAGTTTTGGGTGTCACGCCTAGTTCCGATAACATAAGGCTTATGACAGATGGCGTTTCCTTTAATTGAATTTTAGCTTATGTACTTAATCAGAAGAATAAAAATTAGGTCACATTGTGTTTCGGAAAAATGAGAATTATGAGAAATGATAATTCGGAAAAATAAAAATTATGAAAATTGCTAGTTCCGAAAAATAAAAATTATGTTGAATAGTAATTTGGTTTTATAAACATTATGTCAAATGATAATTCGGAAGTATAAAAATCTTGACAAATGAAAATTCAGAAAAATAAAATTATGGCAAATGGTAGTTCGGAAAAATAAAAATAATGTTAAATAGTGATTCGGTATCGAAAAAAAAGGTCGCCACCGGCGCATTGTCTGGTAAGTACGCGACGCGACTTTGGACGAGGAGAATCGGTCAAAAATACAGTTTGCTCGTCAAATTGTAAGGAGTATAAGCTGAAAAAAGTTGGGTAATTCTTTTTTGACAACGAGGAGCGTTATAGGCGCCCCATTAGTGTCCGGAGTTGCATTCTTAAGTAAGTTCTCTCATGAGGCTGCAGGCGGCGCCAACTGTACCATCACTCCCGGGAAATGCACAGTGATACATGGAGAATCTAATGTAAATATGAAAAAAGATTGTTTTTCAATTCCATGAACAATTAAAAGTGATCAAAATTTAAATACTAAGATTTGCTGAATATTTGGAAATTGTTTTTACGAAAGATTAATATAAATATGAAGGGGAAAATTTAACTAGAAAATTATAGAACAAACCTGCATTTCTTCAATACATCGATTTTTAATTCCTATATTGTGAATTTAAATAAACTCCACACAATAAAAATATGCACGAGAAGTAATTCAATTTGTATTATTATCATTTAAATAATATATCAGAATCATTGTAATAAGAATAATGAACATATTGGTTTAAGGGTTAAATAAAGTGAAAATATCTTGATAGCTCGTTGCCAGTTTTCACATTTTTTCTACATTTTGGCACGCTAAATTTGTGTACCTTTTCTTTATTGCTGTCATATCCCACATCACACTTAGGAGCTAGATACCGTGTCCCACCCATTTGCAAGAGCAAAATATAACTTCAGATACTTTTGAACTTATAACTAAACCTATTCTCTTGATATTTCAAATCTTTTTCACTTCGTTTTATTAAAAAATAATGAAAACCTTGGAATTTCCCCATTACCAACCATAAAAAAACAGGGAGTGGTGGTGTAGTTAGCGCCCCTGCAGGCGCCTGTAGGAACTAACTTAAGAATGGAACTCCAGACACCAAGAGGGTTAAGTTAAAGTCGTAAAATACGGGCTGATGCTCACCCGTAGCGTCGTCAAAACGGTCAACATGGAGGGAAGCGTTACAAAATTCAAATTCAAATCAACAGGATTCGAATACGAAGAGATGCAAAGGCAGACCAAAAAAAAAAAAACGAAAAGGTGGACTCGGCAGACGTTAAGAGTGGGGAAAAATTGAAACTCTTTCTGGCCGGGAACGAGTGCGGATCAGTCATCAACGGGGTCTAAGTTCATAAGTGTTTAAGAAAAGCAAGAAAATGACGTGCTCACCAGATTAGCATAGAACTGTGGGATATAGTGAAAAACTCTGAGCGAAGATTGAGAGACCTGGAAGAGATTAAAGGACAGAGCGCAGCCGTAATGACAACTCTTGCGAAATCAAGGGAGAGAGAAACGGAGTGTCGACAGGAGAATATGATGCTGAAAGATAGCATAATAGAATTGGAAACCCGACTTAAATAGCTCGAAAAACAAATATTAGGGAGCATTTATTTGAGCAACGAAATAAATAATCTAATTCCTCACAACGAGGATAGGGAAAACAGAAATAATAGCGAAGTAGAGGAGGTGGTCAGCCACACAGGTGATTATGGGGACGACGACTGACACTTGCGGCCGCTAGGATCGCTAGTGCACGTGGAGATATACACGACTGCATCGTCTGCTAGTTGCATTAAATTATACCGTGATAACGCAGTGTTAAGGTGTTTCTTTTTAGCATTATTTTCAAAATGCCAGGTATGTGTGTGGCATTCGGGTGCGAAAATAAAGGAGGACATCGCTTTCCGAATTATAAAAACGGAGGAAACAGTGGATAATAGCCATTATTCCATTATAATAGTACCCATTATGCCTTGTGCCTGCGCTCAAGGTATATCTCCATACGCACTACTGCCCTTTACGCTGAGCTTGACAAATCGCCGTCCCCATAGCATACCGGTGGAGTTTGAACCTAGAAGAGAGCAGCCAGAATAGTCAGAGTAGCTAAACGAGGGGAAAATAGAGTACGAAATGAGAGAAAGACAAAATAGGAAAAATTGGGTTTTGATAGGAGGACTTGGAGCGAGTAGTGGGATAAAAACGAAGAGAAGAATACAGGATACGCTATGGGGACTGATCGGAGTGGTAATTATAATACAGGAGATAAGGGTTATAGGGGAGAGGAGGCACACTGATTGAGCTATCATCCTAGGAAGAGAAAAGAAGACTTATGGCTAATAAATATAGGCTAGGAGGAACAACTATTAGAATTGAACATGATTTGACACGACGAGAAACCAAGGTATTGGAATAGATAAGGAATAGATAGGAAGTAAGGTAGAAAGGACACGAGAGAGTGGTGTATCAGTAAATAGTGGCTACGTGAAATGTACCATAGGGGACAATAAATATATTTGAAACGAGGAGCAAAAAATAGTATCCGTCGATTTCGTGGAGACAGCATTAAAGCAGTTACAGGGAACACAGCAGGCTCCAGCAATATTTGAAAGACATGGGATTTTTGGAGCAACTACGACCGAGTGATTTTTCAAGAGACGTGGTTAGAAGAACGTTCTTGGAAAGAGTTCAAAACTAAATTGGATTCCGATTACGTATGGTATGTAAAACCAGCGGAAAGGGATACGAAAAAAGGTAGGGCTAAGGGAGGGTACTTGAGAAAAATGTGGAGTGATGGAGTGAGTGTGAGTGAATGGGAGCATGGCTTAATAATATAAAGTAAATCACTAGTAGCGAATGTGAAAACGATAAAAATTATGTCATTGTACAAAAACGGGAGAATCAAAAATGTATAAAAAGCCTTAGAAACTGAGATAGAAGAAGGGCGGAGCAAGGGGGAGCATCTCATTGTAGTGGGTGATTAGAATGCGAGAATAGGGGAAGATTAGGGACTGGGGAATATAGACGGTGATGAAGGTATAGATGAATTAGTGGAGTTGCAAGCCAGAATATTTTTTAAAGATAGAAAATCAAAAGATAAATTAATCAATACGGAAAGAGGAATTTTTAGAATTTTTGCTATAATCAGAGACCACAAATCTAAATGATGGAATCAGGAGGGATGAAAATAGCAAATGGACGCATATCTGTGGGGGCGGAGGATCGGTTCTCGATTACATAGTTAATTTGGCAAATGAGAAGGAATGTTCTGTCAAGGAAATCAGTGTAGAAGCACAAATAGAGTCAGATCATCTTCGAGGAACATTCACTCTGGAGGTAAGGGAGTTAAATGCCAATATAGCACAAAAAAAACAGGATGGGAGGGAAGTGTTAGAAAGACTTATATGAGATGGAAGCAAGGAAAAGAAATACGAGAAAGAAATGGGGAAACTGCGAGAAGAAAATAAGGAGCCGGAAAGATTTCAGGAAAGATGGGAAAGATTTAAATAATGTGTTTGGGAAGCGGCAAGAAGAGTAGGAATGACTAGAAAAATAGGCAAGAAGAAACAATTTTAGAAGAAGGTCAGGCAAAAGTGGTTGGACGAAGAGTGTGCCACTCAGAGGAAGGAAGTTTGGGACAGTTTAAACAAAATTTTAAAAGTAAAAAGGAAAGTGATCAGCTTGAATTGAAGGAAGAAAAAAGGAAACTAAAGGATGTGTATGAAAGAAAAAGAGAGAAAAAAGGGAGGGGAAGTGGAGAGAAGTTGAAGACAGTAGTAGCATGGCAAGTTTTTGGAACGCAATAAGAAGCTCTTGAACACCAAAAAGTAGGAAGAAAGGCAGGGGGGTATGGGAAGAAAGTTGGAAAAAGCATTTTGAGAATCTTTTGGGATCAAAGAGGGATTTATAATTCAACCCTGAGGAGAGGACGAATAAAAAAGTAGAAAGCAAAAAAGAAAATGTAATAGAAGTAGGAGCGAGAACCAAAGAGGAAGGAAATCCTCTGAATGAAGAGATTTTACTTGAAAAGTTTGTAAATAGTGTAAGAAAAATCAAAAAGGGAAAAGCTTGAGGGGAGGTTGGCATGACAATAGAATTTATGAGAGGGATACCAAAGATTTGGGCAGAGGAATGTCATCAAGTATTAAATGGTTTTTGGAAAACGGGGCAAATGGCAAAGGGATGGGAAAAAAAAACGTCGCCTCAATATTTGAGAAGGAGAGGAATCTGATATGCAAAACTACAGATGGTATCGCTACTCGACATAAGTTTTGAATTTTTGGCCTCAATAATGGACGAACGTATTCGGAAGTGGCTAGAAAAAGAAGTTCTCGATGAAGAAAGCCAAGCGGGATTCAGAAAGAAAAGTTCGACAAGAGACCATATCTTTGTTTTAAATTCTTTGATTATTAACAAGATTGAAAAGAAAAGTGGTAAATTATGTGTAGCTTTTATAGACTTCAAAGAGGCGTTTGATACGGTAGACAGACAAATTTTATTCAACAAACTGTATAATATAGGGATTGAAGGAAGACTGATGGAAATAATACGTGCAATTCACGAAGAGACTCAGAGTCAGGTGATAACAAAAGAGGGATTGACAGATAGTTTGAGAACAGGCAGAGGGGTAAGGCAGGACAGAAAATTAAGATAGTGGACAGCTAGAAGTACGCAGGTTTCTGGTTCTCATCAGTGGGGAACTATACTAAAAATATCAAAATCATGGTGGGAAAAATACAGAAAGCGACCAATGCGGCGTGGAGAGTGATGACCAGATCAAAAATAGGCGGTTTAAGTAGGAGACTTTATCTAATGGATATACTTGCGAAATCAGGAGGGCTGTATGGGGTCGAGATTTGGGGATGGGAGAATAGAGACGAAATGGAGAAAGTTCAAGCTAGGTCTATCAAAATGGTGCTGAGAATTGATAGGAATACACCGGGATACATTTGGAGAACAGAAGCAAAAAGAAGTGATTTGAACACAGAAGTTGAAAGTAGAGTTAGCAGATATGTCGCTGAAGTCCTAAAGATGGAAGAGCACAGAATTCCACGGATTTGTTTCATGGAAGAGCTAAGGTCGATCAAGAGCAACAACCCTTCTATGTAGGGGAAATGCTAAGAAGGGATTTTGGAAGAATTGGGAGAACCAGAATTTCTCGATTCGGTAGGGGAAATCGGGAGGGAAGATGAGTTTATTGAAAAACTGAAAAACTAGTATTGAAGCGATGAGAGATAAGGAAATGAGGAAGGATGGGGCTAGAACTAAAGATTCTTCTTATTGTAGTTTGTATAAGAGGTGGAAATACTTTTTTTTTGCTAAGTTGCTAATAGTTTTTAAATAATAATAAGAAATAAGATGTCTGCATAGGAGGGCGTTTCATATACGTAAAAACCCAGAAGGATGTACATGTAACAAAATATACAATACAATACAATAGTAGTAGTTCGCAAAAATAAAAATAATGATGGAGGGTAATTCGGGATCATAAAAATTATGTCAAATGGTAATTCTAAAATGTAAAAATTATAACAAATGGTAATTCGGAGAAATAAAAATGAGCTAAATTGGCCACTAGGATGAACAAAAATTATAGAAAATTGCTATTCGCTTAAATCATTCTAGGTAAAATAAATATGTGTATGTATATGTAGATGTCAGTTTGACATCTCATAAAATTTTCTTTCCACTGGAAATTGTTTCGATTGAATGGAAATTCTTTAGTTTGAATTTTTGTGAAATTAATAACATGTTATATTTCCAGTCACTGATTGGAGTAACTTAAAGTTCCTGCAAAGTTTTCTTTTTTTATTTACAGACACATATGTTGCATATATAAAAAATTATAAGAATTTCCAAGAGATAAATCAGCGCTGTCATTTTTACTGGTTATAAATGGAGTACGTCGAAAATATATAAAACTCAATATTTCTGGATATCAAATATTTTAAATTGATCTATTCCAACAAAAAACGTTCAAATTTACATCATTTTCTATTATACACATTAAATATTAGAGAATCTTTTACTGCAAATATTCAAAACTAATGAATTTGCAAATCTTAAGAATTGAATTATTTTCGATTATGAATTTTTAAAATGGAAATTTAAAAAAAATATTCATAATCGCGTCTTTGCCTATTTCACACAGTAAATATTGAAGAGTCTTCAATTGCATACATTCAAAATCGAAAATTTTTTCAGGGTCAATCTTCGATATTGAACTACATTTTCCCGAAGAGCGTTCAGAATTAGATCACTTCAAATTGTAAATATTCCAAACGAATGAATCTTTAATTGAAAATCATGCAAACTGATGAATTTTGAAATGCAAATCTATGAAATCAAATAAATCTCAATTTTAAAACTTCAAAATTGAACTCTTCCATGAAGAGGATTGAAAATTACATCATTTTAAACTACGAACACTGCAGATTAATGAATCTCTAATTGCGAATCATGAAAATTGGTCAATTTTAAATTGCAAATCTATGAAATTGAACAGATTTCAATTTGGAGTCTTCGAAATTAAACCATTCCAAAGAAAGCATTCTAAATCACAACACTTTGAACTGTTAACATCCCAAATTAATAAATCTTCAATTGTTAGTATTCAAAATTGAATAATTTTTCATTTTAAATCTTTTAAGTTGAAATATTCCAAAAATAGTGCCCCTTTTCTCTAATAGAAAATTTAATAAGAAATACGGTAAAAAAACAATAATGAATAGAAATTCACTATGATACATAATTTTATTGAAGACTAAAAATTACCCACTGAATATTACACAAACTCAATTTCAATTGCTTAAGAAGTGCGTCAAAATCCAAGATTTAGCAGTGCAATAATGGATGGTTTGCCTCAAATCTGGAACAAATATGACACCTTCCAACATAATAGCGTATGTGAGAATTTTTTTATTCAATTTTTGTTGAACCTTCGAATTATTTCCCACCCTCCAGGGAATATATTGCGAAGCCTTCAATAATGTCGTAACCATTCCAAATTAATGAATCTTGAATTAAAAATCATGAAAATGAATGAAATTTCAATACCAAATCTGTAAAATTAGATAAATTTCAATTTTACACCTTCAAAATTGAATAATTTGTGCAGTTGAGAAATCAAATAAAATTGCTCTTGAACATTTCTTTATGAGACCAATCGTAAATCATCAAGATATCCTCCCCTCGGACTGGAACCTTGACGAAGCCCCTCTCACAGCACTTTGTGTTATGAGAGAGACGGGTGGGGAGGCTTAGCAGACGGCCCTTGGGTCATGGAGGCAGCGGTGTTTGAAGTATCTGTGAAAATATGGAGGGGAGCCCTATAAACGGGTATTTCCCAGTTGGATGAGGGGTGCGCTATAAACGCGTTATTCCCATGAACGGAGAAGGACGGCTGCCCCAGGTAGCGGTGTCGTGATTGTGTCAGAGAATGCGTGATGGGGAGCCCTATAAACGGGTACTGCCCCTGCTGCATGAGGAGTACGTTATAAACACGTTATCCTCATCAAAGATGATGGATAAATGTCCACACCCGTGAGATGCGAATGGATGGTGTATGAATGAGATAGAAGACCCTATAAACGGGCGCTTTCGTGAATGGACGGTTTACCCCTTGGAAGGAAAACTATATGGCTGTTTATGTGGAAAGAATCTCATGGGGGAACACCGCATGGCCTCCGCAGCTGGCGACAAAGCTCAGTCCAAAAATGATCGTTTCCGTTTGGCATCACACTGGGAGTGCCCGTCACCGAGTGGCGTTTTTTCCGACTCACGAGGGGATGTGGCTTATGTGAGTCTAGCTCTGACAAAGTGGTGACTGCCATGCGGAATCTGAAGCCAGCCCCTTCGGGACCCTGATCAGGTAGTGCACAGTGAGCACGGATGTCGGAGTCCATGCTGCTCTGAGCGAGTCCGGTCCTTCCGTGTTTTCCGGGACCGGCCAAGCAAAGGTTGGGCCTCAGAGAACTGGGGTAGGACTGCGGTCGGAGGGTATACCCGTTTCCAACTACTCCGACCCGCTCCTCTGTGTACGATGCGCTGGTGAACAATTTTATGGCTAACCAAAACAGGAAGGAACAGGGTAAGGAGAAAGACGAGGAGAGCGGAGCTCCGGCTGCTCCTCTGGGAGCTGAGGGATGGAAGGACATCCTCCAGCTCCTAAAGGAGCAGGGAGAGAAAATCGAAAGGTCGGCCCGGGCATTCAAAGTCATCCAAGAGGGGATGCTTAAGAATAACCCGGGCCCTGTGAAGACGAGTGTTGGGGAGGCAGCCAAAGTTCTCGGAAGTCTCCTCTACACTCATAACTGTTTGGTAGAGGGCTGGGAGGAAATCCAGAAGAGGCTGGATGCCGTTCTCGCCATGAGAAAGGCGATCGTGGGTCAGAGGCCCCGATCGGCGTCCTTGGGCGATACGCCCAAAGAGCGGTCCAGGGGTGAGAAGAGGCAAGCCTCGTCTACCCCTGAAGACCGCATTTCTAAAAAGGGGAAGGCCGCCAAAAGCCAGCACTCCAATAAGGAGGAGGACTGGCAATTGGCGGTAAGAAAAAACAAAAAGAAAAAGGGGAAGAACGAAGGAAACACGACCAATAAGACCGGGACGTCGGGGGATGCTCCTAGCGGAGGCGAGCGGAGTAAAACTCCGAAGCGCTCCTCGACTGCCAGGTCCGCTAGGTCTAGCGACGCCATCCGGATGTCGACAAAGGGGTGTCAAGAAAGGAGGGGATGTACCGGCCTTCAAGAAGGCCGCGAGCCTTTCGACACACTTCTTAAGCAATTGAAATTTCGTTTATGTAATATTCAATTACTAATTTTTAGTTTACAATAATATTTCATATTATAGTCGATTTTTATTCATTATTTTTTTTCTATCGTATTTCTTGTTTAATTTATTGCTAGCAAATATAGCGCACTATTCTTGGAATAGTTCGATTTTCAAGATTTAAAATTGAAAATGATTCAATTTTGTAGGTATAAAATTGAAACTTATTCAATTTTATAGATTTGCAATTAGAAATGTATCCATTTTTATGATTTTCATTTGAAATTCATTGATTTGGATTGTTTACGACATTATTAGCGGCTTCGTAATATATTCTTTACAAAGCGGGGAATGATTAGAGGGTTTAGCAAAAATCAAATAAAAAATTTGTTTTTGATTTCAAATCAAAAAGGAAATTCATTTACTTAAGGCTTTATCGGCCGTAAAAATACATTCTCATCGTAATATTCGCGCTTCGCGCTCGATTTTGTGCGCTCATCGTATAATATATACAAATAAGTAGTTAAGAAGACGATTAAAAAATTATCTTGATGATTTTCTTTTTAATGAGAAGGAGAAAAGGCGAAATCTTTTAAAGACGTTGTGTTGGAGTCTCCTAGGACGGGTCTAGGCATACCAAATAAAACCAAAAACCTCCTAAGCCGAACCCATAACACTGCTCGCGGAACCGCCTTTCGGCTTTAGACTTCACGAGCAGTGGGTTCCTCATTATAGTCGAGTATGCGATTCTTCCATCGTCCGTTCCCCGGAAGCCCGTGTCCCAGGCCGCGCGCTCCTAGCGGAGATTTCTCTCTGGCCCTACCCATTTCTGTCGCATCCGGAACACCCATCGAGATCTTTAGTCCTCATCACATGTGTGACGAAAGAATCGACGCGCTGCCAGCACTCCTTAGACTTGAGCATGAGAGGAACCATCGTGTCGGGGGTGAGCTCAGAGCCCACCGCCCGACACGCGGCCTCCCTCGCCACGCTCCACTTGTCGCAGTCGAAGAGTGTGTGCTCTGCATCGTCCACCGGCGAACGCGTTGAAACAACCGTGCCCCGTCAGCGCCTGCGTCAGGTAGAGGCCAATTTCTCCGTACTTCTTATTCAGCCAGGGGGAGAGATCTGGGATTAGGCGGGGTGTCCATCTCCCAGTGCTCCCCCTCCGTCATCTCTCCTGCCATCTCGTTACGAGTTGGCTTCCAGCGTCCATGCAGATGCTATATATATATATATATATATATATATATATATTAAATTAAACGTTCAATAAGAATTGTTAGTTCCAAATGTTAACAATTGAAGACTCTTTAATATTTAATATGCACAATAGAAAATGATGCAATTTTGGATGCTTTTTTGCAAGAGTACAATTTTGAAGATTTAAAATTAAAATTAATTCATTTTTATAGATTTGCAATTTGAAATTCTTCAATTTTCACTATTAACAATTAAAGATTCATTAACATAGACTGTTAATAGTTTAGAACAATGTAAATTTGAATACTTTTTTTGGAATGTTTTAATTTTTGAGATTTGAAATTGAGGATTCATGAATTTGGAATGTTTATAGTTTAAAATGATGTCACTTTGAATCCTT
The DNA here is from genome assembly GCA_032362435.1 of Melikaiella ostensackeni. Classification (NCBI taxonomy): domain Eukaryota; kingdom Metazoa; phylum Arthropoda; class Insecta; order Hymenoptera; family Cynipidae; genus Melikaiella; species Melikaiella ostensackeni. Next base: position 1,319,142 of record JAUMHM010000086.1, read on the forward strand.
CTTGGAATAGATGAATTTTGAAGATTCAGAATTGAAATTTATATATTTCAATAAAAAGAAAATAATGAATAAAAATCGACTATAATATAAATTGTTATTGTAAACTAGAAATTAGTCATCAAATATTACATAAACCAAATTTCAATTGCTCAAGTAGTGTGTCAAATTCCAAGATTTAGCAGTGCAATAATGAATGGTTCGCCTCAAATCTGGAACAAATGTGACACCTTCCATCCTAATAGCATATATAAGAATTTTTTATTTGACTTTTGTTAAATCCTCTATTTATTCCCGACCTAATGAATGACGCAATTTCAAAAAATGTGTTCGAACAGGTCAATTTTGACGGTTTGAAATTGAAATTTATTCAATTTTATATATTTGCAATTTGAAATTCTTCAATTTTCATGATACACAATTAAAGATGCATCGATATAGAATGTTTATAGATTAAATTGATGTAATTTTAAATAAAAATTTTTGGAATGTTTAAATTTTCAAGATTGAAAATTGAGAATTATTCAATTTTGAATATTTGAAATTGAGGATTCATGAATTTGGAATGCTTATAGTTTGAAATGATGTAATTTTGAATTTTTTTCGGAATAGTTGAATTTTGAAGATTCAGAATTGAAATTTATATATTTCAATAAAAAAGAAATAATAAATGAAAATCGTCTATAATATAAATTGTTATTGTAAACTAGAAATTAGTCATTAAATATTACATAAACCAAATTTCAATTGCTCAAGAAGTGTATCAAAATCCAAGATTTAGCAGTGCGTTAATCGATGGTTCGCCTCAAATCTGGAACAAATATGACATCTTCCAACCTAATGCCATTTATGAGAATGTTTTTATTTAACTTTTGTTAAGCCCTCTAATTATTCCCCTCCTTTTAGGGAATATATTATGAAGCCTCTAATAGTGTTGTAAACATTACAAATTAATGAGTCTACAAGTAAAAATCATGAAAATGGATAAATTTTTTATTGCAAATCTATCAAATTGAATAAGCTTCAATTTTACGCCTTCAAAATTATATTATTTTTCAATCTTCAAAATTGAACTATTGCAGAAATAGCGCGCTATATTTGCTAGTGAAACATTAAACAAGAGACACAATGAAAAGAAAATGATGAATAAAAATCGACTATAATACTGAATGTTATTGTAAACTAGAAATTAGTCATTAAATATTACATAAAACAAATTCCAATTTCTGAAGAAGTGCGTCAAAATCCAAGATTAAGCAGTGCGATAATGGATGGTTCACCTCAAATCTGTAACAAATTTGACAAGTTCGCAAAATTTTTTTATTCAACTTTTGTTACACCTTCCAATTATTTCCTACTCTTTGAGGAATTTATTGCGAAGCCTCTGATAATATCCTGACCATTACAAATTAATGAATCTTCAATCGAAAATCATAAAAATGGATGAATTTTCAATTGCACATCTATAAAATTGAAAAAAGTTCAATTTTACACCTTCAAAATTGAATAATGTTAAATTTTAAATCTTCAAAATTGAACTATACCAAAAATAGCGCACCGTTTCTACTAGTAAAAAATTCAATAAGAAATACCATAAGAAATACCATAGAAAGACAATAATAATAAAAATTTGAAGATTTAAAATTGAAATTTATTCAATTTTATAGACTTGCAATTTAAAATTCTTCAATTTTAAATATGGCACCTTCCATCCTAATAGCATACATAAGAATTTTTTATTTGACTTTTATTGAATCCTCTAATTATTTCCCACCTATTAAATGACGCAATTTTGAGAAATTTTTTGAAACGGTTCAATTTTGAAGGTTTGAAATTGAAATTTTATTCAATTTTATAGATTTGCAATTTAAAATTCTTCAATTATTATGATTTACAATTTTAGATAACAAATTTTAAAATGTTTTAATTTTTAAGATTTAAAATTGAGGATTCATGAATTTGAAATGTTTATAGTTATATATAATTTATATATTTCAATAAAAAGAAAATAATAAATAAAAATCGACTATAATATTAATTGTTATTGTAAACTATAAATTAGTCATTAAATATTGCATAAACCAAATTTCAATTGCTCAAGAAGTATGTCAAAATCCAAGATTTAGCAGTGCGATAATGGATGGTTCGCCTCAAATCTGGAACAAATATGACACCATCCAACCTAATAGAATGTATGAGAATTTTTTTATTTAACTTGCCTTAAGCCCTCTAATTATTCCCCACCTTCCGGGGAATATATTACGGAGCTTCTAATAATGTCGTAAGATTTAATCGAAGGTTACGAAGACCTGGCGATAAAAATTGGTCACCGAACTCTCCTCAACATCACGACACGATGATCGCCTGCGCCTTAGGAGAAAGTGACAGACTTCTACTGATTTGATCATTCTCAATTATTCTCACCTATTATATTTTTTCTCATCATTGGCGTCGTCACGTTGAAAATTGAAGAAATTTGAAATTTTAATTTTCAACGGTTGAATTTTGAATTGTTGAAGATTCAAGTGTTTAAGGTACAACTGTGGAAAATTCAACTGTTGAAAATTCAAATTTCAATTTTTCAATTTTTAACAGTTAAATTTTCAACAGTTTTGAATTGAATTTACAATTTTCTTTAATTCTGAGCAGTTCAAAATTCTAGAAAGAAGCGAGATTTGAAAGAAAATTGAATTTTCAATTGTTGAAACTTCAATTTTTTAAATTTTTCACAGCTGAAAATTCTATTTTCTTTCAGAATTTTCTTTTTTATTAAATTTTCTACTAATCAAAATTGAATAAAATTGAAAAATGAATTTATAACAGTTGAATCATCGCTTTTTTTCTAGAATTTTCAAATGTTGAAAATTTCAGAAAATTGGAATTTCAGCAGTTTAATTTTCAACAGTTGAAACTAGAACAGTTGAATTTTCAACAGATATAACCTCAACAGTTGAATCTGCAACAATAGAAAATTCAACAGCTGTAATTTCAATTTTCTTCTATTTTCAACGGTTGAAAATTCAACAGAAGAGTGGAGATTCGACTGTTCAAAATTCATATTTTAATTTTCTTCAATTTTTAACAGTTGAATTTTTCATTGTTTAAAATTCTATGGACAATTTTGTTCAATTTTCAGTAGTTAAAAATTCAAGAAAAAAGCGAGTTTTAAAAGAAAATTGAGTTCTCAACTGTTAAAAATTCAAATGTAGTTAAATTAAATTTTCAGTGTTGTTCAATCTCCAACAGTTCAGAATTCAAGAAAAGAGCGAATTTTGAAAGAAAATTCAATTTTCAACAGTTGAATTTTCAATTGCTTAAGATTCAACTGTTCAAGATACAACTATTCCGAAAGTTGAACTTTCAGCTGTTGAAAATTCGATTCTCTTCAATTTTCTCTCAAAACTCACTTTCTTCTCGAATTCTCAACTGTTAAAAATTAAATAAGAATCAAATTTTTTGATGAAAAAAATTGTTGAAAATGTCATATTTACATAATTTTACATGAGAATTTACTAAATAAACATATCAATCTCAAATAAATTTCGAGGTAGTCAATTTTTTCGAAAACGGGGCGCCATTGGCAAAGAATGTTTTGGCAAACTGATAGTCATCCAATCGACTCTCCGTAGGTTTATAAGATTTTTAAAAAATCTCAACTCAGCTCATCTCCTTGTAAATTTAAAGTGATTTTTTTTCTTGATAATATTATAATGTCAATTATGATACCACGAAGTATAAAACCCCCCACCCCCTAGGGGCGGCGGAAACAGTAGAGATGCCATGGAGAATTCCATACTTAGAACAAATCCAGGTATGGAATTCCGTACCTCAAAAACTGGCTGGAAAAACCACGAATTGTTCCTCAATTCAAAAGTTTTTTTGTTTTAAATGAGACTTTTTCACTTTTTGTTCAAAAATATTTCATTCGTTTGTACACGGAGAGAAATCGCGAGATATTAATTCACGGAACTGCTCCTTGATTTTATAACTAGCTTTTGCCCTGAAACAAAAGCACGGATTTTTGATTTTCGATCTGGGACGTATCCGTGATTTTATTACTCTATAGCTTAGCGCTGGTTTCACCAACTTTGATTGAATCGTTAATCATTGATTAACATTATTTAATCAATACTTTGCGTTCCACCATTCTTTTAATCATGATTAAGGAAAGATAATCACGGGTTAACTTAACCGTCCAATAATGGCTGGTTATGGAGGTTAATCAGTGATTAAAGTAACATAACCTCAAAATTGAAGTGCGAGAGCGAGTGCAGTGAGTGAGTGCAGTATACAGCAAGGAAATATGGCTGTGTTTTACGATGATATTTTATCCTCATCTGCCGATGATCAAATGTTTTACCCTGTTCAGAGAAGACCACGAATATTCTGAGAACGAGTGAATTATTGTGAAACCATGGATAATTTGGATTTTTTAACACCATTTCGCTTGAGAAAAATTACTGTTAGAACTTTGAAAATTTATCTTTTTGGTTCGAAATCGAACTGCTGTATTCAAAATAGGTTCTTTTGACATGAAAATTAAATTTTTAACTGCAAATTAAACTATTCCATTTTTTATTTTGAATTTATCTTTTTTAGTTGAAAAGTGAACTGCTTGTTTCAAAATTTATGTACTTTGTCAGAAATTCCTCGTTTTTGGTAAAAAATTGATCTTCTTTTCTGGAAATTCATTTTGATTTTTTGGTTCAACGATTTGTTCGAAAATTCATGTATTTTATTGAAAATTATAATTTTTTGTACAAAATCAATCTTTTTGGTTGGAACATGTTTATAGTTTATAAATAATAGTAAATGTTTTTCTTTCCTTCGAAATGTACATTATTAAACACTTTTCTTCTGGTTAACATGCATAAATAAAAATTACATTTCAGAAACCATATCAATATTTTGGCGCCTAAATATCATGGCGACGAAAGTTAACTGAGACTTCCATTACAACCAATCAGAGTCGCGGTTACAAGAGAATATTAGAGTTACCACGAAAAGGGTACTTGATTAGCTATTCAGAAACAAAATGCCCATTGTGGAACGGATTGCAAACATAATCATGATTAGCTAATCATGTGTTTAAACAGAGTTGGTGAAACCGGCCCTTAGTGATATAAGTAGTCAGAGCTCCGGAATAAAAAGTCACGCTTTGGCGCGAGAACTCAAATCTCGGAAAGCTTCAGGCAAGAAAGATGATGCAGAAATGGGAGAGTGGGCGGAGCCTTAACCCTCAGGTCTCAAATTCTATGCTTTTAGATCATAGAGTCCGAGACTTCAAAGCACGGATCCTAACCTGATTTTATTTCACGAAGTCGGAGACTTAAGGTCACAAACAACGAGAAATAAAGTCATGCGCGCGGTGATTAATTTTCACTGCCGCGGCCATGAAAAAAAATCATGGAATCCGAGAATTCATATCTTGAATTCTGTGTCATTATTTCACGTAAAAATTGTAGATCTAAAATCAAGTGCTTCCGTGAACTATGATCTCGCGATTTCTCTCCGTGTAGTGGTCCGGTGGAGCTACTGCGTTTGCACTGAACTATCGAACGCAAGCGCAATGGCTCTACCTGCCAAACTCAGCCTCACGGTTCGTATGCGTCTTTTGGGCGTGTGTGTGTCTCAACTGTCAGTATGTTTGTACCAGCATCAAAATGTGACTCATTTCATTGAAATTTCCAAAAATAATTTTCGAAAGTGCGTAGTCCAGTGAAAAATTTAATTTTTGCAACAGTTTTTTTATTTTATTAAGTGCGGGAAGCATGGGGGTTCAATGCGTAGCTCCTGTTTGCAAGTCAGGTTATGACAGCAACGAAAACAAAGTTCATTTTTTTCTCGTACCGCGAAATTCGCAAATGATTAAGCTGCGGCAAGAAGCCATATTACGAGACGACATCGTTTCAAAATACAGGGATCCAGTTTGCGAAAAACATTTTTTAGAATCGGATATCCCCAGATAACAATCGTGCGAGGCACGCGGTGCGTGCGGGGTGCGGTCCATATGCGTCGCATTTTGTGCGAGGCATATGCGTCGCACAATGTGAGAGCCACGTATGAGCGAGGCATATGCCTCGCACTTTGTGATAGGCACATACGTGCGAGGCATATGTGTCACATATTGTGAGAGGCACAGTTTTTAATATAATAATAATAATAAAATTGCGACACATCGCAGATGTGCAGCATGAAGCCAGTTTGTAATGTTTTAAAAAATAAGATTGATATAATATAAATGTTAAATTAAGTGATTACCCAGTGGGCAAAAAGACATTGTCATCCTGAGGACGTCATAAAGACATCCTTAGGACGTCCATGTCAGTC
>JAUMHM010000086.1:1331578-1346905 GCA_032362435.1 Melikaiella ostensackeni
TGCATTGATAAGCCGGTTACGAACCGGCTCATCATTGGGTTACGAACTGGCTCAAAGAGGACTTTAGGGGGTTACGAACCGGCACATCGGGTATGTTCATTCAAATTCTCAATTGTTTGATTGACGCATTTTTAAACTTGCTTTCAATGACATTTCCCATTGAAAATGAATTATTCTTTACGTAAGAAAAGAGTTTATTGCATTCAAATATTGCTTGAGACATTCAAATAGGATTTTATTCTTTTCAGCTTCTTAGTAGGTTACGAACCGGGGCCATTACCTTATTTCACTTTATATGACTAAAATTCGATTTTTTATTAGTTCAATCAACCTGTAGCCTAAAATATTTAACCGATTCGTCTGAAAAATTTAGGATGAATCAACTAGTTGAAGCTCAAGCGTAATTTTCCAAGAAATTTTTATTTGATTATTATTTTTAGAGCCATTTCACTTTTTATGCCCAAAATTCGTTTTCTAGCAGTTCAGTCGACCTAGAGCCTACATTATTCAATTGAATGGTCTTAAAATTGTAATATAATTTGACTGCTCCAGCGCCATTTCTCGGAAAATTTTAATTTTTTAATTTATTTCCAGAGGAATTTCACTTTTCATGTCCAAAATTCGATTATTTAGCAGTTCAATCAACCTGTAGCCTACAATATTCAACCGGTTCATCTAGAAACTTCTGGATACATCGATTACTTGAAGCTACAGTGCCATTTTCCAGAAAATTTTCATTCATTAAGTATTCCTAGAAATATTCCACTTTTTATGCAAAAAAGTTCGATTTTCTCACTAATTTGATGCACCTGAAGCCGACACTATTTTTCAGATTCAATAAAAGAATTCTATATGTTCCTGTCAAAGGAGGCTCAGAGAGAATTAAAAAAAAAATTTTGATTCACATATTATTTCTGAAGATAAAACTGTAAGCATTATGCAAAAAATTCGAATTTTACAATTTCAACAGACCTGGAGTCTGCACTGTTCAGTAAAAAGTGTTATGAAAATTACTAGAAATATTTTGAGTAAAACAATTTATTGATTGATTTTTAGATAATCTGTTTCATTATAAAACGCGTTCAATAAGAAAATTTTCATAATTGTTATTAAGTCTCTTCTCCTTCTCCTTATATTTAGAATACCACTCTTGCAAACCTTCAATTTTTGACCGAGTTAGCCAATTCTCGTCTTATCTATAAATTATTTTCAATTAAAAAATCTTTGCCGAATAAAAAGTTTTCAGTTCAATCAACATTTGTTTTGAAATAAAAGTTTGCTACTTAATTCTGAAAAAATGTAACTTATAATTTATTAAATCAAAAGAGAAAATAAAAACTTTAAGAATGTATTGAAAGGAAAAACATTTTAAAAACAGGTCGAGATTATTATTGTCATTAAAAAGAGAAAACTTCGCTAAGTTTTCATAATTTTTTTCCTTCCAACGCATTCTTAAAGTTTCTTATAATTCTTATAAATTTACCATGCAAATTTTAAAAGCACATTTTTTCACAATCACTTAGCAAATTTTTATTTCAAAACCTATCTTGATTGCACTGACAACTTTTTATTGACGGAGTTTTTTGCACCGTAGATATTTTTGGCTAGATCTTTCATAATCTTGAATATTATTTTTGTTTCAATCATTATTTTTACTTTTTATCTGATTATTACTGTTTTCGTATGTTTTTCAATAAAATGGAACGGATAATGGTTGAAAAAAAGAATTTGTTCACATAATTTAATATTTTTTTCGCGAAAATCTAGATGCGATAATTTGAGAACTCTATCAATTAAATCTTTTACATCTCCTTTTCTTTCTTTAATAGAATTATTGGAATTGAAACTCAGTGTTCTTCCCGAACAAGTCTTTTCTCGTGTCAATCTGTGATAATATAGCTTTCATCAGTTTTTATCAAAGTCAAATCTAGAAAATGCATTCTACCTTCAATTTCGGTTTTAAGAGTAAATTTTAGTCTTAGATGACTGTTGAATGAATTTAAGAAAGTGTTAACATTTTGTGCATGCACAAAATGTGCATAATTATCAACATATCTTACATAAAAGTCCAAATTTACATTAATTTTTCCAAAAACTTTATTTTCCAAATCGTCTGTAACAATTTCTGCAAGAATTGCAGACAGAACTGGACCTATCGGAGTTCCAAATTCTCGCTTTTAAAGAGTTCTATTAAATTCAAAATAAACTGAATGAAAAACATATTTTATAGCCTCAAGGAATTGTTTTTAAGAATCTTGGCATTGATTTTTAAATTTTCGATCGTGTTTTTTTGTTATTTTCAAAGGCATTTTTCATTAAGCTGACTTCTCCTTCCAAAGCAATTTTTACTGATGAAAGAAAGTACCTGTTTACTTAATCTAACAAGAGTTTTCTTAAAAATCCTCATTAAACTGTGTACATCTATGCATGACAATCTTTTATAACCAAATTTAAGATAGTTTTTCTAAATTTATTAGTACACCCATCAAAGGTCTCTTTGTTTCTTTTGTTGTTGAAATAAAAAAATACTTTCATACTAATGTCAAAAATATTTTTTGGAAAAATCCCATGAATCTTGCACATTATCAAAAATTCTTTCCGTAATTCAGCCAATCTGAATAATTTGACAAGATATTTTTCACTTTGCTATCTTAAACTTCAACTCCCAGAAAATGATGGCCTTTAAATTGAAGCAAAAAACGATTTATGCGAAATTCCGCAAGTGTTTGAGGTAATTAAAACTTCACTTAAATTATGAAGCCTAGGGAGTTAAAATATGCACCATTAATTTTCCACGGGCATAAAAGTCATCTTCTTAATTAAGATCTGGTGAAGGTATCGCTCTTCAGAATGGAAAGCTGTTAGGAAAAAGTTCAATAAGGTTTGTTGAATACCGGAATTGACAAATAGAAATAGCCAGGAGGCACTCGCTTGAAAATGAGCGAATAACAATCTTTCATTCTAACAAGCATCTACGCTAGGCTGGAGCTCTTCAAACCATTTTTGCTGCCCTTTTTTTGTTGCCCTGCTTATTAGACCCTCAAGAAACGCAAAACACTGCACTCTTCTTCGCAGTCCCTCATTACGAGTTAACGAGGAATCAAAATCTGGGGCACATTTGGCTACTAACTCTCTCATAAGATTTTTTCTACAATTTTTTTTCAAATTAAACATCTCAAAGCGTTTGACACTCAGGAGCGGTAGCTCCGTCAGTGAGTCAGACATATCGGCCAAGGGTGTGGCTGTGGCCCTCTCCGTATGGAGAGGGCTTTGAAGTCACGCATATGCATACGAGGGGACGCAACGGGACTACCCAAGTGTCAGGGGCTCTTTTGGTCTCAATCCTAATAATAGTATTAATATTAATGATGATAATAATAATAAAACAACTCGAAGTAGAGCTTTTTCCCTCTCTCGGCCCTCCTTTCTTATAACGCAAAATTACCACCATGCAAATTTTCAAGAGTTGAAAATGAATAGTGTCGAAAAAAATTATCGGGACGTCGAAAAGATTCCTTCGAAGAGAATGACCCATTTGAGTGATTGCCAGGAAGTTTAACCATTTTAGAGAAAGAAATTTTCTGAAACAAAAAAATTTCTGAACCGCCTGAAATATACCATATTTTTTTCATTAAGGGTAACCCAAGAGTGTATGAAAATATAAAATTGATAGGCCGAGGAACTCATTTGTGATGAATATGAATTTTGGGTGTTGCTAAATGTTGTGTGACAAGATATGCGACTATGATAAAACAAAAAATTTCGAAAATCTTTTTGAAATATATGCAAAGCAGATACAAAATATTTAAAAATATGGAAAAAATGACTATTCTAACGATTTATTTGATTTCGATTTCATCGTTTTAAAAATCTCCTTCTTAATAATATGGTAAATTAATATGGAGCGTTACCAGACATTTAAAAAAAATATTACACAAAAATAGTTATCAATCTTTATCCCATTTACATTTAAACTACTTTAATATAAATCGTTTGAAACTATATTTGTTAAATTATGATTTAATTTTTTCAAACTTCAAAGAACCAAAATTGCATCTCTAAAAATTCATTTAAAAAATTGAAGCAAATTAATGAAAATTCATTTTTTTCCACCCTTCAACTGAAAAGCAATTTTAAAAACAAGAAAGTCACTCTTTAAAATGTAGAAAAAAAAATTAAAAGACAAAACTTACTCCCATCAAACTCAATGGAAGTGTGAAAAACAATAAATTTGCCTTCCCCAAATCAGAAAAAAGGTAAATACCAAAATTTCCAACCATCTGACTCAACAAAAATGTTGAAAGCAAAAAGATTCCCTATTCAAATTCAGAAAGAAATTGAAAACCAAAAACTTCTCACTTTTAATTTATTAGAATTTTCCAAACATAAAATGTCCCTTTTACAATTCAAGAAAAATTTAATAATTTGAATTTTTTACTGCCAGATTGGTAAAACTTGAAGAATTATCGGTAATTAATTAATAATTATCTGTTCGAGCTTTGAAACTGTATTTGAAGTCTTTGAAATTAAAAAATGAACGTTTATGAACTAAGATAGAAAAATTAAAAATTTAAATAGTAAACGGCTTTGGAATTACGCATTGTAAAATAAATGATTTTGTACATGGAAATATTACAAATTGTACTTTTTAAAGTCAAACGAATTTCAAATAATCAACAAAATTTTCGAAATGTTTCAAACTAGAGAAATATTCTGAGATCCCCCCAAATTTCCCAAAATCCCATCAAATTCCTTAACATCTTTTGAACTCTTTTCAAAATTAATTAAATCTTTTAAAATCTCCAAAATTTCTTAAATTTCCTCAGAATATTTTGAATTTGTTTGTAAAGTCCTAAAATTTCTTATAGCTACAATAAATCCTGTGACATTCCTTGAAATCCTATAACATTCAATGAAATTTCTTAGAACCTTCAGAATCCTTTGAAAATCATGTAAAATTGTTTGGAGTTCCTTAAAATCTCTTGAATTTCATGGAAATCTACTGGTATCTTGTAGAGGGCTTTAATATTTCATGAAATACCAGGATATCTCGAAAAGATTTTTAAAATTTTATCAAATTCCTTAAAATCTTTTATAATCCTTTTCTACTTCATGAAAACATTTAAAATGTCGTATATTTCTTAAATTTTCTTGACATATTTTGAGTTTTTTTTTTGAAATGTCTTGAGATTCCATACAACTACACTAAGTCCTTTGAAATTTCTTGAAATCCTATAACATTCAATGAAATTTCTTAGAACATCCTGAATTCTTTGGAAATCATGTAAAATTGTTTGAAGTTTCTTAAAATCTCTTGAATTTCATTAAAATCTACTGAAATCTTGTAAAAGGCTTTAATATTTCATAAAATACCAGGATATCCTGTCAAAATTCTTAACATTCCGTCAAATTCCTTAAAATCCTACAACATTCAATGAAATTTCTTAGAACCTCCTGAATTCTTTGGAAATCATGTAAAATTGTTTGGAGTCTCTTAAAATCTCTTGAATTTCATTAAAATTTACTGCAATTCTATAAGAGGCTCTAATATTTCATGAAATACCAGGATATCCGGTAAAAATTCTTAAAATACCACCAAATTCCTTAAAATCTTTTATATTCTTTTCAAATTTCATAACAACTTCCAAAATCTCGTGTAATTCTGAAATTTTCTCAAAATATTTGCAGTTTTTTTTAAATGTCTTAAAATTCCATATAACTACACTAAATTCTGTAAAGTTCCTTGAATTCCTATAACATTCAATGAAATTCTTTAGAACTTTCTGAATTCTTTGAAAATCATGTAAAACTGTTTGGAGTTTCTTAAAATCTCTTGAATCTCATTAAAATGTATTGAAATCTTACAAGAGTCTTTAAAATTTCATGAAGTTCCAGGATATCCCGTAAAAATTATTAAAATTCCATCAAATTCCTTGAAAACTATACGAAATATTCTAAAACATCATAAAACTTTTGAAATCCCATCAAATTCCTTAACGTCCTTTGAATTCTTTTCAAATTTGATAAAAACCTTTAAATTCTCTTAAATTCTTTCCATGAAATTTTTTAAAACCTTCTGAAGTCTTTTAAAATCATATGAAATCTCTTGATACCGCTTACAATTTCTGTAAATTTATTCAGATCTAATGAAATCCCGTAAAATCTTGGTAATTCTTTTATAAACCCCTTGAAGTCTCATGAGATATTTTGAAATAATATGAATATCTATGAAAGCATTTGAAATATTTTAACATTCTTATTAATTTAAAATTAGTTTATAATCATTCGGAAATATTATTAAATCCTTTCGATCATTTAAAAAGCCCTCCAAATAACTTGAAATACATTGCAATTTTTTTAATCGCTTGAAATTCCTTAAATTCCGATAAAATATTACAAATTGGACTTTTCAAACTCAAACCAAATTTCGAATCGTACTGATTAAAAATAACATAATTTCTTAAAATCCAATGAAATCTTTGAAATACTTTGAACTTCGGTGAAATATTCTAAAATCCCATAAAATTTCTTCAAATCCTATCAATTTCCTTAACACATTTTAAATTCCTTGTATATTTCATAAAAACTTTTAAAATCCCTCAATCTTCTTAAATTTCCTAAAAATATTGTTAATTTTGTTGAAGTGCCTTAAAATTCCTCATGACTACATTAAATTCTGTGAAATTCCTAACGTTGCCGTGTAAATCATTAAAAAAATTTGAATCTTAAAAAAAAAATCTTTAAAATCAAGATCTCAATATAGAACTACACGGATTTTTTGGTAGAATTACATGTATTTTTTTACAACTTCACGATCTTTGTAGAATAGCGTTTTATTAGGAACAAATTCAAGTGATTTTTCTACATAACTAACTTCTTCTTCTGATAATGAGGACTTTTCGTGTGCCTAGTCTTGTAGATATTTTCGATACGAATACACTGGTACCATACAAATGGTTTTTATGGCTATTTTTATTTTTATTTAAAGATAAATAAGAAAGGACTAAGTAAACATGAAAATTTATATGGTGCCAATGAATTTGTATCAAAAATATCAGCGAGTCTATGTACATTAAAAGTTTTAAGTGCACGTGACAGTCTGTCACGTGAACAATTATTATATGTTGTTATATTGGGCGGCTTTATAATTTTTAAAAATCAATATATTATGTTGAAATTTCGGAAAATGGTTCAAAATACATAACGGCATGCCTGTTAGGCCTATTTGAGTTTCAATTTTTTTTTAAAATGCAATTTTATTCATTCCATTTCAGCTAGGGCTCCAAGGCCCTGTTCTGACTTACATTACAAATTAGAAATTAATAAAATTGCACTATTTAAACAAACTATAAACTCAAATGGGCCAGGCAGACTTGCCCATATATATTTCGAACCACTTCCCAAAATTTCAAAACAATATTTACATTTTTCAATTTATAAACCCACCGAATAAAATCCATGTAATTGGTTCTCGATGAGGAAGCGCAAGATTTCATCCGATTAGATGAATTCTTTTCATGGACTTTCTTTTTTGCAAAAAGGAAAAAGAATTTTCAAAAAAACATTGCGTTTTTTTAAACTTAGTGCTTTCGGGACCACCCTAGTATAGAACTACGCCTTAGAATAGGCTGTCTCGAAAAATTTTAGAAACCCTTCTAAATGTGCCTCAAAACTCTTCCTGTAAAAGTGACAACAACTCCATCGATCGCGTTTAGGCTTTAATTAGATTATGCAAAAAGAGTTGAGGGATTCGAAGATTTCGAAAGCGAGGCAGGATGCAAGTTTGGCATGCATCGCTCGCCCCTCGGAGCAGCCAAGAGCCATCTATGGAATTACCTCGATGATTAATGGTACGGCTGAGTCCCCCTGTTCCCCCACTCCCGCTAGTTTAGGGCCCTGGCACGTCGCTGGCACCTCGACTGGCCCACCTTCCTATATGTGGTTGCCGTTCGCGAGCGAATTGTTCGACAGACGTGTAAAAAAGCTCACAATGTTCGGCCCGCCCAACGTGCTTGAGCCTGTCTGTCCATTCCGTTTGCTCCTGCCTCTCTCCGAACCAGAGTTTCGTTCACCTTTAGTCCTGAAGGATATATTCATACTAAATAAGTCGTAGAACCACCACGAGTTGCGCCACGATCCCTGATTAATTGCTCGATTAAATTCCACTTGGATGAGCCAGTAATGGGCCAGGTATGCGTGACGAGTCCACCAAATGGAGGCGATCGATCGTGTCATAATAGGAGTCTTCAGGAATCTCCAAAGTCGCTCGGGAAAAGGCCGGGAATTTCGCATCGGGATAAAACCTGGAAATGACAGGAAATTTGATTCGATGAACAGGATTTTTAATTCGATTGTACTAAAATGAATATTTGAAGTGTTTTGATATTTTACAACTGTCGGTTTGTCCAATCTCAAGATGAACAATAAAAACGATTTTATATTATATTTGATTCTGATTTGTAACAGGGGATTTACGTAAAGCATTAAAATTCTGGCTTGGAACAGTGAATTTTTCAGATGAATCGAAATTTTGATTCGAAACGGGGAATTTTTGAAAATAATTATATGATTCTGACATGGAACAGGATATCTTCCAAAAGAATGGCAATTTTGACTTGGAACGGGAAATTTTCCAGAAAATTTATAATTTTGAGTTAGACAAGGATATTTTCCAAAGCAATATTATATGTAATTCTGAAGTAGATCAGAGAATCTTCGAAAAAAAATATAATCCAGATTTTGAATAAGGACTTTTTCAAAAGAATTATAATTCTGTTTTGAAACAAGGAATTTTCCAAAAGGGTTGAAATTATGATCTGGAACAGTGAATTTTTAGAAAAAATTTCAATTTTTACTTAGAATGGGGAATTTTCCCAAGCAATATTATATGCCATTCTGAACTGGATCAGGGAATTATCGGAAAAAAATTAATTCTGATCTGGAAGAAGAAATTTTCCAGATAAATTTCAATTTTGATTTGAAACGGGAAATTTTCTGAAAGAATTAGGATTCTTTGGAACAGAGAATTGTCGATAATAATGTATATAATTCTGACTTTGAACGAGGAATTTTCCAAAGGAATAATAATTCTGTCTTAGAACGGTAAATTTTCAAGAAGAATGATCATTTTGATTTGAACAGGAAATTTTTCAATGAAATATTATATGCACTTCTGAATCGGATCAGAAAATTTTTCAAAACAAAATAAAGTCAGATCTGAAAGAAGGAATTTCCCAAAAGAATGATAATTCTCACTTGAAACAGGGAATTTTCCAAAATAATTAGAATTCTGATTTGAAACAGTGTATTTTACAAAAGAAATACAATTTGGAGTTGGAACAAGAAATTTTCCGAAGCAATGTAATATGCAATCGTGAACTCGATCAAAGAATTTTCGGAAAAAAATATAATTCAGATGTGGAAGATGGAAGTTTTCAAAAGAATTATAATTCTGTCTTGGAAGAGGAAATTTTCGAGAAAAATGATATTTCTGGATAAAAATATTTAACTTTCTAGAAGAGTTACAATTTGAACTTGGAGCGGGGATTTTTTATAAGAATTATGATTCTGAGTTGGAGCACGGAATTTTCAGAAAAAACAATATAATTTTGACATGGAACAAGGAATTTTCTAAAAAGATATAAAGTTTGAGTAAGAATATAGAAAATTTTGAAAAAAAGTATAATTCGTAGATCAGGAAAATTAAAAATTGACTGAGAGAAAACCGGAAAATGACCGGAAATTCATCAAATCATCCGGGGAGTGATTCACATGCACATCCGACAACTGACATTTTGTACTTTTCCCAACGAACATTAGTAATCTGACTTTTCACATCATCCGTCGCCCATAGTACATCCATTGACATCAAGCATGAAATGCGTGTATGAAAGGGGACACAAAAAGAAATTTGTTGTAGTCAAGAGTAAAACTTTTGACATTATAGAAATATTTCACTGTCATGGCTATTGGGATCAACAGCCTTTGGCGAGCAATGATGTCAATGTTCTTTACATTGACAACGACAAAAAGTGATTTTTAAAACTTTGAATAGCATTTGGTCAACACTTGAAATATTCACAACGAAAAAACATAAAAAATCGAATGCCAAACAGATTAGCGGGATATTAAAAATAACAGGCTACATTAAGACGTTTGACATCACTTTTTGACCAGATTTGAACGTTAGCATAAAATGAATACACCGCGCTGTCAGATGACAGAATGTTAACATCATCCGTTT
Organism: Melikaiella ostensackeni; assembly: GCA_032362435.1. Classification (NCBI taxonomy): domain Eukaryota; kingdom Metazoa; phylum Arthropoda; class Insecta; order Hymenoptera; family Cynipidae; genus Melikaiella; species Melikaiella ostensackeni. The sequence continues at coordinate 1,341,822 of JAUMHM010000086.1, forward strand.
CAAAATGTCACCAGAAGCAAGCTAAGTATAAAGGACGATGTCAAAAGCCTGAAGGTGTGCTCCTTTTCGAACATCTTTCACCATTCATTCTGTGAATAGTTTCAGCATTCACCTCATTTTGCTGTGAAAAGTACACCAGTTCAGATTTGTTGGGAAAGTACAAAATGTGAATTGTCTGGCGTGCATTTGATGTATCCCCTAATGATTTTGCAATAGAGCTCTCTTCAAATGCACACCCAATAACTGACATTTTGTACTTTTGGCAATGAATGTGAACATTGCGACTTTTCCCATCTTTTACCGCTAGTAGTACATCGATTGCCATCAAGCATAAATGACGACTTTCAAATGGGTCACAAAAAAAATTTTGTTGTTGTAAAAAGTATAACTTTTGATACTATAGAAACATTTCATTGTCAAAACTGTTGAGATCAACAGCTTTCGGCAATCAATGATGTCAGCGGTCTTTACATTGACAACAACAGAAAGTTATATCTAAAACGTCAAACGACGGACTATTAACATATGTCTGCTCAAAACGCCACCCAAAGTACATAGTTTGACGCTGAGTGTAGAAAACAATGTTAAAAGCCTAAAAGTACGCTTCTTCCTGAACACGTCCGATTATTTATGCAGTGAAAATCTTCAGCATTTATCTCGTTTTGCTGTAAAGAGGACACCAATTCACATTTGTTAGGAAAAGTACAGAATAGAAATTGTCCGGTGTGCATTTTATGCATTCCCCAATGATTTTACAATAGAGCTACGTTCAAATGCACAGCAACAATTGACATTTTGCACTTTCCCCAACGAACATGAATAGTCAGATTTTTCACATTATCCGCAGTCAATAACACATCGATTGACATCAAGCATAAAAGATGACTGTGAAAAGAGACGTGAAACGAAGTATTTTGTTGTCAAAAGTACAACTGTTGACATTATCGGAATACTTTACTGTCAAAGTTGTTGAGATCAACAGCTTTTGGCGATCAATGATGTCAACGTTCTTCACATGTATCACATATGTCAGCGTTCTTCACGTATTAAAAATAGCAGCGTACACTAAGATGTTTGACATCACTTTATAATAAGATTTTAACGTTAGCATAACATGACTCCACAGTGCTGTCAAACGACGGACTATTAACATTATCCTGCTCAAAATGCAACCAAAAATACAAATTTTGATGCCGAGTGTAAAAAACGACGTCAAAAACCTCAAAGTACGCTTCTTCTTGAACACTTTCGATTATTTATGCAGAGAAAATATTCAGCATCTATCTCGTTTTGCTGTACTATAAAAAGGACACCAATTCACATTTGTTAGGAAAAGTACAGAATGTAGATTGTCGCTGTGCATTTGATGTAACCCCTAACAATCTTACAAAAGAGCTACTTTCAAATGCACACCGACAGTTGACATTTTGCAATTTCCTTAACGAACAAGAATAGTCCGACTTTTCATATTATCCGCGGCCAATAGCACATCGATTGACATCAGGCATAAAAGACGACTGTGAAAAGCGGCACGGAACGAGGTTTTTTGTTGTCAGAAGTATCACTATTGACATTATCGAAATACTTTACTGTCAAAGCTGCTGAGATCAACAACTTTTGGAGATCAATGATGTCAACGTTCTTTACATTGACAATGAAAGAAACTGACTCTTAAAACTTTTGATAGTATGTAGCCTACACTTGAAATATTCACATCAAGAATACATCTGAAATTCAGAGATAAAAAAATTGGTGGCACATATTAAAAATAACAGCGTACACTAAGACGTTTGACATCACTTTTTAATAAAATTTCAACATTAGCGTAACCTGACCCCACAGTGCTGTCAAACGACGGACTATTAACATCATTCTGCTCAAAATGTCACCAAAAATATATATTTCGACGCTAAGTGTAAGAAAATGATGCTAAAAGCCGGAAAGTACGCTTCTTCCTAAGCATGGCCGATTATTTATTCATGCAGTGGAAATTTTCAACATTCACCTCGTGTTGCTGTGAGAAATACACCAATTCACATTTGTTAGTAAAAGTACAGAATGTTAATTGCCCGGTGTGCATTTAATGCATCCCCTAAAGATTTTACAATATACCTATGTTCAAATACACACCGACAATTGACATTTTGTACTTTTCCCAATGAACATGAATAGTAGGATGGGTAAAAAAAAAAAATTTGAATTTTAATTCTGGCCAGCAAAAATCTGTTTCTACATAGCAAAATGAGTCTTCATAATTTTTTTCAGATTTTCAAAACGATATCTTTAGTTAGCAGAAGCTTTTTGTAGTTTGAAACTTTGAAAACAATGATTTTTTCGATATATTTCAATGTTCGGTCACCATTCCTTCATCGAATTAGTTTTTACTGAACGAATTCATTCATTTTGATGTAACAAACGATTTGAAAAAACTTTTAGTGTAAAAAAAAATTCTGGTAATAAATGTAGTTACGCAGAACATAATTTTTATTTTGAAATCGAAGTTTCGAAGATAATAAAAAACGGTACAAAATCATAAATTTTTTTTTAATATCCTTTTGAGGGGTCTTTCAGGATCTAAAAATACATGTAAGTTTAGAAGGAAAAGACAACATAACAATAACTTTGAACCATATTTTTCCTACTTCTTCAATTACCAAAGATATTACTTGTTTAATTAATTGGTGTTTACTGTTATTTTTAATTGATAACTCGTTTCTGATTAAAATTAAATGTTTGTTAGGCATGTTTTATCAACTGTGAATCAATAATGACGAATACATATATTTGAGTCTCGTTTTCTTATAACAAAAAAAAAATTGATTAACATTTAAAAACCAAATGCTCACCTACTATTGTAGGAAATGTCGTTTATAGCTTTTCTAGTTTACAGAGTGAATTATTAAATATCGATTATACTGAATGAAATTATTTCAACTTATGTAGCATATGATCAAAATATAAAAAATGCCCTTTTATTAAATTTTTAATTAGTCATATTTTAAAGTAATCTGAACTTGTATTAAAGCGGCGCACGCACATCAGGTGGCAGCATCGGTCTTCCCGTCTCAAGACTCGACACTGCAGGTTAAAACAGGTTTAGACTGTTTGACGTTGCTTCGCGCCGGGCATTTGTGTTTATAGTTGCTGCTGCTCGGCAATTCTTTCTAAGCCAAAAAATCGGAATAACTACACAAAATTTTCACTATCGTACTATTTTTATACTCTCAATGTTCGTGACGATAATGTTGGGTAAACAGACCAAGTGTGTATACTAAAATTATTAAAATGGAATAACCTAACCTCAAAGTGTAACTTTGTTTAAAACAGGAATATTCACTTTTATAAAAATTTTATGTGTTATAAAATGTTTGGGATTATCTCATTCTTATTAGAATAATACGATTTTAATTGAAAACGTAATTAAAGGGTATGGGTAACTATCTATTTTAGTTCAAAGTCAAAACGTTGAAATTCACAACATTGAAATATATAAAAAAATCACTGTTTTCAAAGTTTCAAACTTCAAAAAGTTTGTATTAACTGAAGATATCGTTCTGAAAATCTGAAAGAATCATAGGGACTCATTTTCATATGTAGAAAAAGATTTTTGCTAGCTACAGTCAAAATTAAAAAAATAATTGTTACGTCCTTGACCATAAAAAACTAAATAAAAACATCGAAATTGCTCGCGACACGAAAATTTTTTGAAGCTGTGAAAATATTATTTTACTTAATGATACTCCAAAATCGCAATTATTGTTATTTTGTCCTTTCCTCCTAAACTGGCATGTACTTTAATGTCTCAGAAGACCCCTCGAAAGGATATTTTTAAAAAATCTATGATTTTGTAACATTTTTGATTATCTTTGAAACTTCGATTTTCAAATAAAAATTATATTCTACGTAACTAAATTCTTCACCAGAACTTCTTCTTACACGGAAAGTTTTTGCAAATCGTTTGTTACATCAAAATAAATGAATTCGTACAGTAAAAACCAATTTGATGAAGAAATTGTGACCGAACATTGAAATATATAAAAAAAATCGCTGTTTTCAAAGTTTCAAACTTTAAAACGTTTCTGCTAACTAAAGATATCGTTTTAAAAATCTAAAAATAATCATAAAGACTCATTTTGATGTGTAGAAAAAGATTTTTGCTAGTCATAATCAAAATTCAAAAAAAAAATTTTTCCGGCCCACCCTGATGAATAGTCCGACTTTTCACATTATCCGCCGCCAATCGCACATCGATTGACATCAAGCATGAAAGACGACTGTGAAAAGCGGCACGAAACGAAGTTTTTTGTAATTAAAAGTACAACTGTTAACATTATCTAAATACTTTCCTGTCAAAGCTGCTGAGATCAAAAGTTTTTGGCGATCAATGATGTAAACGGTATTTACACTGACAATGACAGAAGTGATTCTTGAAGCTTTTGATAGCATGTAGTCAACAGTTAAAACATTCACATTCAATATAATACGAGGTGTGTTCAGAAAATAACGGCAATTTTTAAATTTCGCGGGTTTGGAGAGTCCTAGTGTCAAGATTTTTTTTATTGTGTTGGTATACATGCCCCTGAAGGATGACAGAATGTTCAGCTGTATTTATTGTTTTCTTTGTGGCAGCCGCTAAGGCTAGACGTATTTTTATGAGGTCGGCGATTTCCGTTTGTTGAAAGAAATGGATCAAAGAATTTGTATCAAATTTTGCGTAAAAGATGAAATAAAGTGTAACAATGTGTGTGAAATGTTAACAAAGGCCTATGGTGAGTCTGCCATGAGTAAACCCAGATTTTACGAGTGGTATAAGCGTTTCCAAGATGACCGTAAAGACCTTGAAGATGATGAACGCCCCGGACGCCCCAGCACATCAACAACTGATGAAAATGTGGAAAAAGTGAATGAAATGGTTATGAACGATCGCCGTATGACAATCAGAGAAGTTGCTAATGATGTTGGCTTATCGATTCGCTCATGCCATGAAATTTTTTCGAACGTTTTTGATATGAAACGCGTGGCAGCAAAATTTGTTCCAAAATTGTTGAATTTTGAACAAAAACAGCGGCGAATGGAAGTTGCTC
>JAUMHM010000086.1:1355338-1366771 GCA_032362435.1 Melikaiella ostensackeni
GTAAATGATGTAAAGGGAACGGAGCCCTCAAACCCGTAAAAGGGAGAGTAATAAAATACATACATACATACAAATAAGAACCACCCTTATGTATAGGGTACAATGTAGCTATACAATAAAATGTTTTATTTATATTTTTGATTCGATTGAAGCGACACATTAAACTTCTCCTAACCCCCTCCCGTACATAATATAAGCAATTTCTGGATTTGATGGCATGGCATGCTATGTTGTTACATCATGTTATGGCCTGCAGATTTACCTGCAGCGCCTGTACACACTGTGCGGACATATTGTTATCTGGGCTTGGATTAATAAAATTTTATTCAAAATTTAGTAATCGACACACAGAGGAAATCGTACTACTACTCACACTAATCAAGAAGGGAGCTCTTTGGAAATGGGATGATGAAATGCAAGCAAGTTTCGAGAAAGTAAAACGATTTTTCTGTGCTATGCAGAAGTTGAGAACTTTTTTGGCTGGAGCAAAGATTACAAACAGAACAGATCATATGGCATTAACTTTTTAGTAGACTTGTCATTCTGGAAATGCGAGATTGGTACGATGGATGCTAGCAATCCAAGACTATTGAATTACAGTCGAGCACTGTCCAGGGAAAAAAAACGTAGCCGCGGACTTACTAAGCCATCAGAAAAGCAACTAGCGAGATACGACAAGGAACTGCGTGAGAGGAATATCAGAATGGTCTTAAGCTCAGTAAGACACCCTCAAGGAAATATGGTAGAAAGGGTAAATCGGGAATTAGCACGATGCTTCAAATCATTCTTGCCTCTGGGCAAGCACAATGCCTGGTATTCATGTTTGGAGAAGATTAGAACAATTATGAATTAATCATACCATGACACTATAAATATAACATCATAAGAAGCTCTATTTGGGGAAAAGCCTACTAGATTTTAGGAAAAGTGGACCCAAGTTCCCCAGCAGCAGAAGATGGAGAGACGTGAAGAACTAATCAGGCAAGTTCCAGAGAGGATCAAAACTAAAGGAGAGAAACAAAACGCACGAAGAAACAAGGACAAAGAAAACATGGCGCGTTTCTTAAGCTGAAGAAATTTCAGGTTCGGCATATTCAACTCTTCCCAGAAAAAGTGTCAAAACTCAATCCAAAAAAACATCTTTTTTGAACATTTTCAAAAAATTCTAAATTGTACAAAAAATTTATTTTTTAATTTGTAATTTTATATTATTGTTCACTATCAAAAAATGAACATAAGAAAATTCACCATAATTTTTCAACCAATAGGAAATTTAATTGATTTTTAAAAAATTAAAATTTTCAAATCCAAAAACCGAAGCAAAGATATTGTGTGACTTCAAATTTTTTTTCTACTTCCTACAGATGTCAACCCACAATTTTTTTTCCCTCAGCTCAAACGATTCGATTCATTTCATCATTTTCACTCCGCCCTACTCGGCCGCTTGACAGCTCTTGCAGTTTTTGTGTTTTTCTTCACTAAAATAGGAATTTTGTTTATAGTGCTCATCTACACGTACTCCGGCTAATTTGTTTAACCTCTTGGCAGCATCGGTGACAGCTTCGATAATAGTTCTGTGTGATAATTTAACCCTGAAAGTGGCCTTATTCACTGAGTAGCTGTACCTCATATGCATCTCATACGTCACAATCTTCTTTAGTGAGAGAAACATCCATGCAGCCGTGTCTCCCGTCAGTAAGAATGGAAACTAAGGCGAACTCAAACAAAACTATCTGTTCCAAATGCGCACAGGAATTTAAGGGTTCACAAAAACATTATCAGTGTGATTTATGTCATCTTTGATTCCACGTGAAATGCGCGAATTCTTCAGCAACTTTCAGCAAGGACAAGAAAATCTAGATCGACACTTACACTGAATGTTTGACCGATTATTCGGATTCAGGACGCACTACAAGATCTAAGAGTGTGTCTGATAGTATTGTGAATCGTGGAGTGTCCACTTCACGAAAATCAAAGAACAATTCAAATATCTTAGTATCTAGCAACGAGATCTTGTCCACCACCTTTAAAGAACAGGTGTGCAACCTCACATCTTCAAAGATTTTTATTAATGACAAATTGGGAGAATGCAGAATCGACAACCTTTGAGGTGAAATTGCTTTTTGCTCACAAAAAATCGACGTGCTAAATGAGCAGATTACGAACCTCTCATCTCTTTTAACCGAAGTTCAAGGTCAATATAATGACTTGCACACTTGACTGAAGGCAAGTTTAAATAGAGGTCAGCGAACCCCTGTCATCGCCTCTACAAAGGAAAATAGTGAGCTGATTGCTAAACTTGACTTATGCACACGTAAAGTAAGTGAGCTTGAACAACAGAATAGAATTGATCATGGAACTCCTGAAAGGCCTAGAGATTTCGAAATAGCATTTACTCTTCATTGTCCGGCATTTACTAACATCATTATCCTAGGAAATTTCAATGCAGGTTTTTGTAAACCATCTTATTAATCGAGCCACATAAGATAATTTTTATATTTGAATAATTTATCAATAATTCCTTTCTCCCCCACACGCCATACCGCCACCTCTCACACCTGGATAGATCTTTGTGCAGTAAATGATGATGTATGGTTATAGAGTATAGTCTAAAAGAAGTACCTTTCTTATCTCACCATGACCTTATACAAATTAAGTACCGATATAAGTCGCCTAAACAGAAGTCTATATTTTTCCACTACCGTGACTTCCGTAACCTAAATGTTGAGGAATTTTCACAGTACTTGGAATCACATTATTTGGCTGGACTATCCTCGTCTTCTCTTGATGAGAGGGTGAATTTCTTGAATATGTTTGTCTTTGATTCCAATGAAAAATTCTCAACACTCCGCGCATACAAACCTAAGAACCTTCCAGCACCATGGATCACCTCTGTAATCAGACTTAGAATGAAGAAGAGAGACAGGCTCTACAATGCAGCTAAGCGTAATAATTCCCTCTATTTTATGTCACAATTTCGCTCATTGGAAAACTCGTAGAAATTGAAATTTACAATAGCAGAATTGCATATAATACAGCTAGACTGTCAAACATCACTTTTTCTCAGCACCTCTGGAACGAATTTAGTAGATTGGTTCTCATCAATCCTAAAAGTATCTCAATATTTACATCAATCTCAGCTAAAGAATTCAACTCCTATTTCAATTCATTATTAAACATTTCTACTAATTATGATCAAACATTCAAATGAATTTTGTTCCAACAAACAAGTTTCGAAAATAACACGACTTCATTGTTCACTTTTCCTGAGGTGACACCTTTTGATGTGCTTAAGGCAATTCAATCATACGAGAGCGACTCGAAAGGTGCGGATGGACTTCCAATTAGCCACTTTAAGAGAGGTATTGAGGTGTTAATGCCTCACCCCATTGAGATCTTCAATCTATCACTCACATCCTCTACTTTCCCCGATCCCTGAAAAAGAACAATCATCCGAATCATACCTAAAATACAAAATCCAGTTTCTCACAGCGATTATAGACCCGCTTCCTCACTATGTGCCTTGTCAAAGTATACTTGAAAAAATAGTACACAAACAGTTTGTCAATTTTCTCGAGACAAATAATCTTCTCGATTTATACCGAACAGGCTACAAAAAAGGCCATAGCACTCAGACTGCGTTACTCAAATCAACAAATGACATTAAACAAGCTATTGATTCTCGCAAAATAACCTTGTTGGTCCTCTTCGACTTCAGTAAGGCTTTTAACTTAGTAGATCATGGTGCTCTTCTTCGCAAATTAAAAGACTTTGGTTGCTCTGAGGCAGCCCTATTTTGGTTTAATTCCTATCTTTTAAATAGACAACAAGCGGTTATAAATCCTGATAACAATGAAAGATCGAACTGGTTTCCAGTAAATTCAGGAGTCCCTCAGGGATCCGTACTAGGACCCCTACTATTCGTAATTTTCTTAATTCATCTAAAGCTTTTCCTACGTATAGTACATTATATTATATATGCTGATGATCTACAGATCCCTATATTCATTGCTTTCCATCTGAAATACTCCAGGCAATTAACACTATGAATGAGGCAATCGCCAAGCTTTTCACATTGATTAATGAGAATAAGTTAAAGATAAATGCCACCAAAACAAAAGTCATGATCCTAGGTAACGCTACGTTTCTCAATAATATCGATCTAAATTCTCTTTCACCACTAATGCTAAATAACCCAGTACTACAATATACTACCTCTTGAAGTAAATAGCAAATTTTTGAACAAGTTACCGCGCATAAAATTGATTTCTGCTCTCATCTTTCCATTACCAGACTGTTGCTGCTTAGTCTATGATGATATTTCACTTGAGCGTGATGTTATGAGCAACGAGCGCTCAATGCTTGCGTGCACTTTATTTTTGATCTGCCTAGAGATTCCTCCATCTCATCGTATCTGAACTCACTTGGCTGGCTAAGAGTCAAAACTAAACGTAAGTACTTCATGGTAGCAAATCTATATAGTATTCTGTCAACCGATAATCCTTCCCATCTTAGAGAGATGTTTATCTATGCAGATGACGTTAGGCTTCGAACTACAAGGCGAGACGGAAATCCACTTCATATTAATCCTTCTAGAACTTCTATGTACAATAACTCCTTTTCTATATCTTTCGCTTTATCTTGGAATCCTCTTCCTAAAAATGTTCGTAAAATAATATTTTTCGGCACCTTTTAACTAAGTAATCTCTATTTTCAGATCAATGCGTTCCAAATGATGTTCCTGTATCTACTTTAAACTGATATTCAAATTAATTTAATTTATCGAATTGTACTTTACATGAAAATACCAAATCACACCTAGGTAATTCTCATGTCTTGGATTAAGCTGTAGCATATATGTATATTGCAAAAATTATGTACCTATTCATGTAAATACATTTTTGCCTGTATGGCACTTGTCCCATGGCTTTAATAAAATCTATTAAAAAAAGTTCAAAGGCTATGACTCTCTTGAGAGAAAACGAGAATTATATTTGTGACATTCGCGAGGAGATTTTTCGAAGCTAAGAAGTGAAATAATCTCAAGATTGAGAACTATTCTATCGTGCTCAATCTAGATTTTTTTTTACTAATTCTCGACAGCGCAGGTGAACAGGTTAGGCAGTTTACTCTCGACGCCGAGTACACAACCTGTCAAGAATAAGTCCGCTAATGATCTTCGGCAAATGAGATCCGACGCTGTAAGAATATAATCACGAGAATTAAGATAGATTCTTATATCAAATTATCTCCAAAGAGACTTTTTTTAAAGATAAATTCTTAAGAATAATTATGAATAGAAATATTTTCAACTAATGGATTTTCTTCAATACATTCGTTAAACAGAAAAACACTCTGGAGAAATAGAGACTTGAAAATTAGAAAGGTAGAAGAAATAGAAAGTAAAAAAGGATAAGAATTTGTTCTTGAATATTAGAATACATTTAGCGAACCCAAAAATTCCTGAATAAGTAACCACTTAGCTTAGGGAAATACATTTGAAATTAGATAGAGAGTTAAGAATAATTAAAGAAGTTCAAAATTAACAGAGGAATCTTCATTTCTCCTCCCGACAGACCCTATCTGAATTTAAAAGAGCAAAGTAAAATTATAAAACGAAGAAACACAAAGAATTTACGAAGAGTTTTGAGTTTGAAAAATGAATGAATTTAAATAAGAATTAAATTAATAAAAGCAGAATCTTTTAGTATTTTGTTTGGTTTGGGTCGGGTCGCTGAAGTACCAATATCATTGTCCTACAGAAATTACCTTCTGTTTGTCTTCTAAATATTTGTGGTCATTTTTGATAGACTTTTGGACGCTGACTCCGAATTCGGAGACTTCCCAACATACGACTTCATCGGAGAACAAGGAAAGTATAATCAGTTTATATTTTAAATTATATAATTATTTAATTGTTAATTTGAACGAAAGCCTCAGTCACATTGTTCAAAAAAGACTTCGAAGTGATACTTTCATAAAAACATGTCAATTCTATATTCTACAAAATTTTTAAATGATACTACTGAAAGTAGTACTAAATGGAGCACAATGCTCCATCACGTCGAATTTTTGCGAAAAATGGAGTTGAAGGGTCGAAAAAACGTGTTTTTGGCTATATTTGAGTATCTGTAAAAAATTAACGAGAGGGGATAAAACCTTCTACTTGGGTTTAAATTAAAGTTTCGCACCCGAAAAAAAGGAAAAAAATTGAAATCGGTTAATATCTTGCGTTCATTTTTGTAATCTGAAAATTAATAAGATTTTACCTATGGGCCGAGGGGTTGATCGCTCTTGAAATCTGGTGTACAAGTTTTCGTGAAATCTTTGAAATCATTGAAATCTTTTGAAATCTTCCGGAGGTCCTTATTCATGCCCTGAAGTATGGGTCACGTGAGGAATTTTAGAAAGACCATCTAATGCCATCCTGAAAAAATAGCCTACCAAAAAATAGCCAAACTGACTCGAATATCTCATAAAATTTTGTACAATTCCGCACCTTAAAAAAATTTCAAAGATATTTGTTTAATTTTCTCAAGAATCTTCGATTTATTGAATCGCTTAAAATCATTTAAAAATCACTTTTAAAATAAATTTGTTCAAGTATCATTTCGAAGTCTTCTTTGAACACTGTGACTGAGGCTTTCGTTTAAATTAACAATTAAATATTTATATAATTTAAAACATAAACTGATTATACTTTCCTTGTTCTCAGATGAAGTCTCATAAAGATACAAAATGCTTGAACTTTAATTTATGTTTGAGAACTGAATAAATATTTATTCGAAATTTTTACTTTGCATTAAATATTATTTTGTCCTCTAAATCGAAAAACTGCGCGCGATTATAAAAGCGTCGGTGGCTTAGGTGACAGTGTACCGGCTTTCGAACAGGAGACCCGGGGTTAGATCCCTGAGACGGGTATCAAAAGAAATTTTTCTATGCACTTCTACCGAGGCTCTAGTAGTTCGGAATCCACCTTAAGCTGTAGGTCCCCTCAAAAGAGCTTAGTGACCTCTCAGACAAGAGGCACCATGTCGATATTGTCGAGGGACAAACTGCTTAGAGGTACTAGTCGAATTTGAGAGACTCGCAAAGGTTAGCGGTCTCCGAGCGAAGAGGCTCATTTCGAGGGGACTTTCGCTCGGAGATCGCGGGTTGATTTCGAGTAATAAACATACACACCAGGCACAAGGGCAATGTACCCAATGTGGACACTTAACTCGAGGATCTCATGAGGATCGCTTTATCCAACCAGCGTTACCCGGTACTTGAGTTCGAGGGCTACCTCCGGCAGAGTGTTAGGGCATCTCGCAAGGCGGCGCCTCTGCTACTGTGCCAGTACTATGCCTGGCTCGGGATCTAACCTAGGCCTGCCAAAATATGAGAAGCACTCTTCCGATACCATGTGTCCGCTTCCATCTCCACTGACTGTCCGAAGAGTCGACCACAGTGAGAAGTCAGTGATGTTGCTAGGAACAATTTTCCAGGGCGCCTATTTTGACAACTAAATGCAGTGATCCGTGATCCTGATTAGGTTTTCTTGCCTTACGATAAAGCTGTAGATGATTGAGGTGAAAGGCAAAGGGTCACCACCAGGCACCCTGGGGTGCCTCTTTTCTCCTTCTTTGGCAGACCCGAAAAATTGGCGTTAGCGTAAATGGCGCAGTGGCAGAATGTCTTACTTGTGCTTCGCAAAGACACACGCCTTAACTACTGTTCCAGAACATTGGAAACAACGAAAATACCGAGATCTAACTCGGTGAAGGAGCCCGGATGCTGTACACTGTCTTGGGGAAAACGCAAACACTAGTGAGGCACAACGGTCTTCTAGTCATGAGCAAAAACAAAACAAAAAAGTTTAAAATTCAGTAGAGCATATATCGTACTACATAGTTATCGGGTTGATTCACAACATCTTGACGTTATTACATCGTCTCAAAATGAAATTGATACAATTGAGCATTTTACGAAATGCAATGTCTGGTTTGAAAAAAATTTGTGAAAAATATACCACACACAAGAGAAAACTTAAAGAACTGTCATGGTACGACAATTTATTTATGATTTCAGAACGAGGCAAACACACACACACATACATATAATGAAAAATGTCGTCTTACAGACAAGTGCGGGATTTCGCCGGGAGCAGGTGCAATTCCAGAAAATGACACCCGTTCTCAGCGAAATTGCGATATACAGTAAGGTCAAATTCATAACAGTCACTTGTGAGACAGAAAATATCGATTCTCATGAGGAACGATATTGGTGTTTCATTCTACTGACTGGTATGAATCTGACCTTACCGTATATGTCTGTATAGTTATAATCTGTTGTGTACCACATAAATGTATCCTATATTGTACCATAAGAAAATCGATAGTAGAAGTTATATTTTATACATGTGTGTCATATGCGATATCGTAAGGTTATCTTACATTATTACTAATCATATAAATTTGTGATGCGATGCGATCGAGATAGCACCCAGTTCCAAGGTCAGTAACGAGGACACTACGAGTGATTCTGCACATAATATGCAGACATGCGGATCTCTCATATCTTAAACGTTAAATACTGTATAAACAAAATTTAAGCCATTCCATTCTAAGTCATTTGTATGCACTGCGATTATTGTAAGATTTCGTTGGCCCCTGTCGAATCATCACGATCATCGTCCTAATGTTTCATCCTAATATCGTGATCCACACAAAAAATCATACCGACTGTGCGTGAAACCAGAACCTCCACTTCGACAAAAGGTGAATCTCCACTAAGCAATCAGAGAGATCGTTAATTTAAGAACATATGGTTATCTGATACAATCGTCAATACTATGTGACTTTGATACAATTTCCTAGGTCGTAGTAACACTTGCTTCTTCTCTGAGATGAGCCAGAATCAACAGTAACAGAAACAATTATCGTTATTGTTCTGACTTATTTGCGTAGTTCAAAACACATCTCTTGCTTAAAATTAATTCAAGGAACAAATCCCATTTAGTGTCACCAAGCAAAGTTTGGAGATTCAGCGATTTCTGGAAAGAAAAACTTTATACACAGAACAAGTGAATCTTGGGACAGTGTTTATGGAGATCGATAAAGGTGCTAGTTGACTTCAAGATCACTGTCAGCTTGTTCATCTTGCTCGCTTTCATCATCCTCATCTTCCTCCTCTGAGTAGTACTGTGATGGCGGTGACAATGGATCTTCAGAGACCGAAGTTTGAGAAGATGAAGGCGGTCGTGAAGCACCTTCTAGTTTAACTTCAAAATCATCCATTGAAGTACTTGGACCAGGAATTGTTACCGGGATAAACTGATCTAGATCTCCAGATACCATCTCTGTTGAAAAATAAAATTTATTAGAATGTATTTATTTGTCAACATAACAAGCCGAAAAACGTTTAATTGAAGCGTGCTTTGCAACAGTGCATTATGCGCCATTTATCATGAGGATCATGTAATATGGTGAACATAGGCACAAAATAAACCTTATGGCAAGTGGCGTATAATGCACTGTTATAGAGCACGTTTCAATCATTAAACTTTTATATTGAAATAAATGCCTAGCAGACAAATGTAGGACATTAATTCTCAAGTGTAGTCGCTCAAAAGAACAGTTATCATAGAACCTATTGTTGTAAAAACAAGTGAAATTAAATAAGTAATAAAAAAACTCCGACTGCGAAAAATTGACACGTAAGTAACGAAAACGAAGAAAACAAGCGGGAAAATATGTTTCATTGACATTAGCACATTTTCACTGCCCTGACTATCATCTACATGACGTTAGCGCACCAATTTGAGTCACTACTCAGTTAACTATGTACAGCAGTTATAATATTAGTCAACTGTGTAACAAGGGAAAATTTTAGCCCTGAAAATTATTATTTTATTTTATTAATTATGCGAAAACTGGTACCCTTCGTCACGTGGCACGATACTACAAGGGCATATGTTAAGATAAATTTAAGAATTTAGGATTAATGTGTCGTCGTGTATTTTTTTTTTTTTTTTTGCTTATGACCTTGTCTCGGCCCTCCATCGACGTCACCTAAGGATCGAGATTCTCGTGTTGAATCTGGTTCTCGCCTTTCCGTTGCTGTCTCCAATAGTCCCGGAACCTGGCTGGAAACCTTGGATGCCTCCAGGACCAGGGATGACCGCGGATCATTTTACGAACTTAGTCGTCTTGAAGCGATACCTTAGTCTGCACCAGTAATCCTTATGAGGGAGGAAGTCATCTCACATCCCCTAACAGGGCCCTCGATGCTACGGCACTGGATGAGAAGCCAGCCTACTCAAGACTCCACGATGGGATGCGAATCAGGCCTGGTTGTCTTCTTTTTCCTGCGTTATAGTTTGCCAAATGCGGAGAGCCGTCAGTTCAGCCGTCCCCGCACCTTCTTTCGCTTGGGCGGCACTGCAGCGAGCGAGTCGAGCGAAACACCAACAACCACAGAGCAGCGCCGACCTGTGAAGATTCACACAAAGCGGGCGAGACGACGCGCCCGGCAACCGACAAACCACGTTCTCAGACGTTCAGCAGCCGCGTTACGGAGACGAACAGTCGCGTTCTTGCTGTATATCCTTTGCCTTCTTGGCACTCAGTAGCATTATAAATTTGTGATTAACTTCTGTTAAATTAGTGAAGGTGAGGTCTACTTTCTGATACGTGTTGAAATTTCGCGAGCTATCGTCGATGCTATCCGAGGATTCCTCGACGCCATCGTGGCCTCGTGTCTGTCAGTAATTATCGCGTTCTTGCTAAAGTAATCTCGCGTTCTCGCAAAAGTAATCTCGCGTAGTAGCTTCCGATCAAGTTCGAAATTCCAAATATTTTTCTCTTTGTTTTATATACCGACCTTTCAGCCTAAGGATTGTCATAAAAAGTATTCTCACATTATCTGAACCCTTGGAGTATCGGCTGAACGACTCAGCACACGTGAGTTTTACTTATTTTCGGAGTAGCGTGTAATTAAATTCTCCTTATTAATTTGTCTCCGGAAATTTCGACCTACTTCGTTGAATACTTTGTTCTCGAATTGGCGTTTAGTCGAAAAACTACGTCAAGCTACCCTTTCTTTTTGCTACCTCATTGACAGGTCAGTAGTTAGTTTACCTCTCCTGGTAATTTCATTAAATAAATTGTACACGCCATTTTCTTTTACCTGTTGAGTTTCATTTACGAGTAAGATGGTATTTTCGAAACCCTGAATTTTTCCAGTAGGCCAACCCCTCTCCTTTGCCAAATCTTCGTCGAAAATCTGAAGCTAGCCCGGGCAGAAAACCTTGTCCACGCCAAGTTTGTTAAGTTTTCAAGTGTGAATAAGCGCGCGTGAACATGCGCGCCTGGCGCCCAACAATTTCAAGTCTCCTGTTTTTGAGTTTTGGGATTTAAAAGAAAGGGAGTGGTGTAAACCGGTGTATAA
>JAUMHM010000086.1:1381825-1394068 GCA_032362435.1 Melikaiella ostensackeni
CTGATCAGGTGGGCCAGGGTCTTCTCGACTCAACCTGAGTTTCCTCTGTCAAGCAATTTTGAAGTGCCGAGAATAGCATCCAGATTTCGAGGAAGCAGCTCGTCCAGTCTAGCCGCCTCTGCCCCTTTCTCGATGTCTGTGCGAAAGTTGGTCCAACTTTCTTACTTGGCCTTACGTATTGCATCCCTGTCTCCATCCTTCATACCTGAAATAAATGTTTTACAAGTTCTGGCTCGTCTGAACCTCTTTCTGGTTTCCACACAAAGCTCTTGGAGTTTTCCGTTCCACCAGTGCATCTGCCCGAGTTACGGTAGAAGTAGGTGTGAAACGTCGGCATGTATTCCACGTGTTGAGAATATCTAAATCAGTAGTTATCAAATATTCCAATAGATCATACCCTCATGAGTTAGTGTCCGAGCTATCCCACAATGTAAGGTGGGAGTTAGCATCGCACCCCAATAGAAGAGGGACACCCCTTACCTTGGACCATATTCTACCAGTGTAAGTACTTCCTCTGGTGGGTTGGTTTCGCTGTCACACGGAAATTAGGACGATCCTATGACTAGCTTCCCGACTACTCTAAGACCTGTAGATATCACCATCAGATCTCTCGAAGACAGTTCTAGCAACAGAAAAACGTTGACTCCTTTCGCCAGTATGAAGGCCCTTGGTTGGGACGCCTGGGGGTTACTGTAACAAAAACCAGCCCTCCTCCTAATCTCCTTATGATATCATTAACTAACAAAGGTTCTCAGATTAGTGAGATACTTATGTATCTCATGACCTCACAGCCATGCCCTCCTGCATAAATGCAGAGGCGCCTTTGCTGTGATGAAAGTTAATTTGGGTAATAGTTGGACTGGCAGCAGCCATTTACGTCTGCCCCCGATCTTCCTCTGTCCCAACAGGATCCTCCTGTTTCTGACGGGCAATCCTACAGTTGACCTGGCCAAGGTGGTAGAAGGACCTGTTGTTGAGAACCGCAAGAGCCCTCGCGTGGGGCTCAGAAATCTGCACAACTACGAGTTGATCAAGACCTCCAGATGTGCCCTACTCCTGAGGCCGGTCGTACCTAATAATTCGCCAGGACGATGTTTTTAGTGAGGAGTTGAAGGGGTTGAAGCAACGAAAGACCACGGATGAATCTTCCAGTTAACCTGGAATCCACGCCGAAGCCCTCAACAAACTTTGGAGCAATTAAACCCCACCCACTTCAAGGTGGGTTCCTTCCTTCCCAGGGCCTTGTGTCGGCCACTGTATTTTGCAGCCAAACTTTAGCCACTGGGTCAGCTGTGACAAATATGAAGATCCCTCCCCTACAGAAGGAGGTTTCAAATTTTAGCGATTGATTTGAGGACACTCTTTCGAGTCGACAATTTTAGATATCTAATATTTGAGCCACTGATAATGAAAAATGGAAATATCTCGCAGGTGAGTAAAACGCAGCTCTAGAAAAGTGCCTAAAAGAATTGGATATAATTTGACGTCTGTAAAAAACAGTAAGAGAACATTGGCAGTAAAAAGTAGATAACGGTACTTGGGCCGTAAGAAACAGGAATAGAAAAACTCGGCAGTAAGAAGTAGACACAAGCGTGTCCACTTTTTACAGCCACAAATTTGTGTAGATTTCTTACCGCCGGTTATGCCATCGCTTTTTTCTTTTTTGTACGATCTTCATACACTATCCGGCAACATTGTAATATGCATCGAAATTTTAGAAACGTTTGACTCATCGGACATCTTTCTCTTTCCATCGGCGCTAACAATTGAACGATCATGAATTTAACTGAAACGAACCTTATAATAAGTTTTTTTACATCCCTCGTAGATCCAAGTTACGGGAAATTCCGTTCAATAACGTGAATTACCGTAAAGTTGGAGAAAGTTAGTCAAAGTTATAGAAAATAATGTAATGAAATCAAGAGTTTTCGAATAACCTTACCTACTCAAAAAAAAACCTAAAGGGAACTGAATTTTAAAGAAACTTAACACAAAAAAACCTGCCTTCAAAGAATCCGAACATAAAAAAACTCAACCAAAAAACTTAGGTTATATCTTTTTCTGAAGTTTCGAAAGAAAATTGAAGCTCAAACTCTCTATCAAAACTTTAGGAGAGGTTTTGAAACTTTCATTAGGATTTCTGAAATTTCGGACTAAAATTTTGTTCAATGTTCAAAAAGCAGACGTTTGAAGCTCCTGTGAAGGTTGCATATACCTTGGCCAAAGTTTGATATACTTTTATACATGTTTTAATGGAAACTTGTGTGAAGCTTTGTACATGTTTCAGTGGCTAACGATTCCGGGCGATTGAATAATCGATTGACCATCGATTGTTTTGTTGATCAAACGTTTGAGGTGTTTTTTGATCATATTTGTGGAAGCTTTATTCCGCCTGCAACATGTACAATCCAACACTTGGTAAGTGAAATTCGTTTAACGAAAAATCATTTTTTTTGCATCACATTACATTTTTCACATAAATTATTTACAAGATATTCTGCAATTTACTTTTAGACAATTTTGGTGCAATGGATTCAAATAAAGAAGACAGTTCCGGAGATTCGTCTGACACAACTAACTCATCGGAAAATTCCGGAGGTAATAATTTGTTGTGAAAAAGTTTTATTTGCGTAACTACCGAAAAATATTTCATACGAAAAATCGTCTAATATTACAAGGACTGAAAGAAATACTGAAAGTTGTGAAAGAAAATACTAAAGACGAAATGTAAAATAGTAAACTTAGCCTCAAAAATTGGTCATTTTTTCAAGAAAAAAGTATTTTTATAAAATTCGAAATTTTTTTTTCTCGAGGAGAATTTTCCTATTTTTTCAAATAATAAAAAGGGTTTGGTTAACAAATTTTGATGTTTGGAATTCGCTGAATCTTTTATATTGACAAGTTAAAAACCATAACAAATGAATCCAATAGAAATTTACTTTTCAAATACGAGGTTTGATTGAAAAAATAATTTTCCCTACCTTCTTTTTATAACTCGGAAAAAATGATATCTATTGCTTTCAAAATTCTTAAAATTTGATCTGACAAGAAAAAGCAACATAGAACATTTATTAAATTAAAAAAAGCATAGTATACATATATATTGAGTAAAATAACACCTAATAAATGATTTTTTTATATTTATTTACAGCTTCTTCGGATGGAGATCTGTATGCACCTTCTCGTGAAAAACAAAAACACCCAGAAAACTGAAAAATAAACAGAGCAAAACAAACAACTTGTGCATATTGAATGAAGCTGATGGAGAAGGCACGGTATTTTTTGTAATGAAGTGTTAAATGAGTTACACGTGACTCATTTGTTGTTAACAATGTCCAGGTCAATGATAACTATGTTAGGTCACGAACACTCATGTGATGTGTGAGATCTATGTGAATGATATTTCACGAAACCTGGTGATTCCCATGCAACATGTGAGAGATATCTATGTGTCATGAATTTGTTTTTTTTTTCATGTTCCACAGATATCATGTAAACGACACATATAAGTCACCACGTGATGTAGCGTATTAATCACATAGATATCACATACATGTCACATGAGTGTCACTCCGTGACTTCACGTAGTTGTTTTTGACCTGAACATTGTTGCTCACAAATGAGTTACATGTGACTAATTTTTTACAAACGCGTGATGTCAATGTCACATCCCTGTGATTTTCATGGTCCACTGGGATATTTAAAGAACTTTTTTTCAGCTTACATGTACGTCTGGTTCGAAAATGTCGCTTCTCGTGGAGGTCAAGAAATTGGATCGTGTATTTTGAAACACTTTCAAATCAACCTACCAGAGAACGTGAAATACATCATTCTGTACTCTGACTCGTGCAGTGCTCAAAACAGAAATATAAAAATGACCCTTTTGCTGAAACATTTCTTGGCGAATAGTAACATCGACCTCATTGAACAAAAATTTTTTTTGTCCGGCCACAGCTACAATTGCTGTGACAGGTAATTCAGTATCATTGAAAGAGCTGCCGAGATGTACGAATTCATCGCAGCACCCGATCAGTGGATCAAAGTGGTACGAGATGCGAAACAAAAACACCCGAAATTTACCGTATCAAAGATGGAAATGGAAGATTTCATTCCTGCTCAAGAACTGATCAAACTGATCACGAATCGGAAAAAAGATGTCAACAAAGAAAAAGTGAATTGTTTGAAAATGAGACAAATCCAGTACGATCGCGAACAACCAATGGAAATTTTCGCTGTTGATTCAGATGTCAGACAAAGAATCGACATTCAGAAAAAAGGAGTTCCTAAGGATGCATTGAAAACGGCTACAACTCCATTGATGTACCCCTTAGGGAGACCCATCACCAGTGCAAAATTCAACGATTTTATGGAATTAATTCAATTCATTGACCCGCAATATCGATCGTTCTACAGCAATTTGCAGCAAGACCCTGGTGTAGGAGATTGTGGTCTGATGAGCGGAGAGAGCAATATTGAATAGAATGAGGTGTATGAGATTTCAAATTCAATTCACTAACGGCAAAATTCAAATAAACAATAAAAATATCCATATTGTCCTTTGTTGTAATATTTCTTCCAGGTTGAGTTTCTTTTATGCAAGGTTTCTTTTGGGATTCGTTTCTTTTAGGTTAAGATTCTTTCGCGTTACGTTTTTTGAGGTAAGGATTCTTTTGAGTTAGGGTTTTTTTGGTAAGATATCTCGTGGGTAAGGATTTTTTTGGGCTAGGCTTCGTCCAGGTTAAATTTCTTTTGGATGAGATTATGTATGGGTTAATTATCTTTCGAGTATGGTTACTTTTGAGTTAGGTAACTTTAGGGTTAGGTTTTTTGGTTAGGCTTCTTTTGGGTGAGATTTCTTCTGAATTAGGTTTTTTTAAGTATGTAAGGTTATTCGAAAACTCTTGATCTCATAAAATTACTTTCTACAACTTCGACACACTCCCACAAACTTTACGGAAAGACACGTAATTCAACGAAACTTTACGTAACTTGGATTTTCAAGGGATATTATTAATATATTATGTACCGCTGGTGGGGTATTTTTCCGTCCGAGGACGTTTGGAAGCCGAACCGATTTTTGGGCCTTCGGCCCAAAAATCCTTGCTGAGACTTTCAAAAAGTCCGAGGTCGGCGAAACACATCGCCAGTAGTGCATACGATACTTCACAAGCCAATGATGTCACATTTTTGCTGTCCGCGGACGAGAAAAAATTTTTTATCGTCCTGGGGCGGCAAAATGTGACATCAGAGGCATGTAATAGTATATTGTGCTCCGCTGCGAGAAAACACGAGTTTTGCACCACAAGTATGAAGTTGAGCTCTGAGGCGAAGCCGAGAAGTTCTCAACTTCATATGTGGTGCAAACGAGTGTTTTTTCGCGAGGTCCACTCGATATATTGTCTGCCAACGGAAGAAATACCGCTCCGGCGGCAGACAACAATTTTTTCCCGTCCGCGGACGGCGAAAATGTGACATCATCGGCATGTTAAGTATCGTATGCACCGCTGGCGGAGTATTTTGCCGTCCCCGGGGTATTTTCCCTACCTCAGCATGGATTTTTGGGCCTTCGACCCAAAAATCCGCTTCGACTTTCAAACGCCCTCGGACGGCAAAATAACCCGCCAGTGGTACACAATATCCAATCATTATAAGGTTCTTTTCAGTTAAATTTATGATCGTTCAATTGTTAGTGCCGATGCAAAGAGATTTCTGAAATTTCGATGCATATTGCAATATTGTCGGATAGTGTATGATGATCGTACAGGAAAGAAAAAAGCGATGGCATAACCGGCGGTAAGAAATCAGGAACGGACTAGGCCGCCGGGCAACCGGGAAATTGCCCGGTGGGCCCCCCTGTTTCTGATGCAATAAGTCATGTAATCTGAGGCCCTCTTTCCCAAAAGCCCGAGGGACCCTCTGACCCCCAGTCCCCCCCTGTAAGAAATCCACACAAATTTGTGGCTGTAAGAAGTGGACACTCTTGTGTCCACTTCTTACTGCCGAGTTTTATATTCCTGTTTCTTACGGCCATAGTACCGTTGTCTACTTTTCACTGCCAATGTTCTATCACTGCTTTTTACAGACGTGAAATTATATCCAATTTTTTAAAGCACTTTTCTATAGCTGCGTTTTACTCATCTACGAGATATTTCCACTTTTCATTATCAGCGGCTCATATAAGAAGAGTTCAAATCCAAAACTTTGAGAGAATGTTGTTCAAAGTTCAAGAACTTTGAGAACGTTGAGAATCATCCTAATTGCTTTATTATTGGAAGAGATCTGAGTTTGGCTACGTAACAATTTTCTTTTGTTCACTTATTATATTTTTACTCAAAGTATAAGAAAAGTTCCTTTTTACAAAAAAAAAATAAATTTTTTCATTTCATCAACGGCTTGTCTATGTTATAAATCGTTTTATAAATTAATCGAGAGAACAGTTTATCAGATATCATAATTTAAGATGGACAAAAGTTTTTCTTTTTCTTAAAACTTATATAAAATATTCTCAGAGTGATAATTAGTCACAAATCTCTATAAAATTGATAATATCATTATTATAAACAGTTTATTTGACGTAATATTTGAATATGCTGTTTTCTTTCATTTTCTTTTGTTTCTGCAAATTTTTATACAAATGGTTATAAATAATTTCTTTCTTAACTTCTGTGACTCACTGATATTCTAAATGCATTCTTAAGCTGCTTTATTGCAGCCTTTTCTCTACTCTTAGCTGTAAAAATTTTGACTTTATTTATTTCAATTGTTTATAGAAATCGCAATTATTACATTCAAACAAATATAATTTAACATGTCTCTTTTTCAAGTATAACTGTATTAATTTTGTCCGAAACTATTCTAATCCGAAACTAAAATAACCCCAAACTGAAATATTTTACCACAAAAGTGGTTCATAAGAACGATCATTTAAAATTTTTCAAAGAGTTTTCTCACTAACGGTCACTGTGACAATAATTTAAAGCAGTTTCAGTAAAAGAAAAGTTTTTCCACTGTAAATCACGATATTTGATTATTTGTATAATTTGTTTGTTCATAACATTTAAATGGGTCAATAAATAAATTATTAATGACCTCTGAATCTCCCCGCATTGCAGGCCCGAATAGGTAAGGTGAGATTCTGAGAAAAATCCCTGTGGGCCGGTACTATTTTAAGCAATTTGGGCCATTTGACTTGCAGGATTGTGCCGTTTCCTGATTTTCGACTATTTTTTTAACTATTTTCCCGGAACGATTTTTTATCCCGACCCGTCCCTGCCGCGTTGCGTTGGTCTAAAATGATTTATAACACAGCTATGTCGTAGTTGAAATCTAAAAAAATCGTTTATTTCATACTTGAAATACGTCAATAATAGTATGATATAATAATTAAACAAAAGCAGAAGATTACAAAATCGCGTTGCTCACGTCTCTTCCAAATTTAATACACTTCAATAAGAAACAAAATTGCAAACTGGACCAAAATTGTAGGCTGTAGAATTTTTTGAACGAAAAAGTGTGTTTCGTCTCACTGATGAAGATACATGTCTCTAGCAGAAGTCTTGAATTTGAACTCCCTCTACTTATATCGCTTTTATCTATAAATCTTTTTGAATTTTGAAAAACTTGTTAACATTTGTTTTTTCTTAACATAAAAATGATAAATTCTCACCGTTTTCAAGATTTTGCCTGCACCGTGAATGCCCATGTCGGTACACGGTAAAAACTATAAAGTATAAATCTCTTTTTTTACAGTATCATTTCTCTGCTATCCAACGGAAAAACCTAGTAGCTGTCATTCGCCATAGAGGTTATTTTTCCATGCAGTTATGCCTGAAAATAGTCACTATGGCAAATCTCACTTTCTAGGTTTTTCCATTGAACAGCAGTTCTTGCGTGTCCTGTTTCTGAATTGGTTAACTTCATTCTGTTACTTTCAATGTAAAACAAATGACTCTTGGATCCCACCTGTAATCTCATTTTAGTACCACTTGAGATTGTTTTTTTCTAAATGTTATTTTAATACCTGAAATTAGCCCTGAAAGAATTCCCTGTTTTTACAGTGTAGGCGCCATCATGATCATCGGCCCTGAGTTGCTTTTTCCCATTTCTTTTATTGTTTGTAGTCACTAATCTTGATTTGATAGAGCTCGTGACGTTGATTGCTGAGTTCGTTCAATTGTCTCCTTATTATAGACTCGTCTTCAGCTCTCTGGCGTTCTAGTTTCTTCTCAAAAGATCATTTTTTAACGAGGTTGGTTTGATCTCAGGTTCAGCTATTTTAATTTCATTAATTGCTTTAATAGAAGTGAAAATGATAAATGGCTATATGACTTTTTCTCACATCGTTGAAGAAATCATTCTTGAGAGTTCTTAATGAAGCCTGGAATCACAATTGTTATGATAATGATTAAAATGTTATAATAATTGTTTAAATTAAATTGATAATTCAATAGCATGGAGATTTTAATAAACTAAGAGTAATATACAAAATTTCAAAATTAACTTTTCATTTGAAACTTAAAGTTATTATTAAACTTCAGCTGATTCTACTAAAGAGGCGAATTTGTTTCCCCAATAAATATTGCTGAACGGATCACCACGCAGCATAATTTTAAACTTTTGAGCTTCAATTCTAAAATATAAAAAATTTGAAATAATGTTGCAATATAATTTATTGATTTCTGCATACAGTTGATATTCTTTAATGTAAAATATAATTTTAATGAAAATACATCCAATTTCCGTTGGAGACCCACCAAAAATATTTGAATATTAATTGTCTACTTCGAATTTAAAATGTTTCAATTCTTAAGCTATTTCATACGTCTGTTTTAACTTTAATATTTTCCGAGTGGAGAGCCTTCAATTTATATAGTCAACATTTTTCTAATTGCAAACACGGCTAGCCTCGATTGAGTTCAACCCAAAGAATCTTGCCCTCTTCAGTTTTAATTTTTTCCGTTCTTAGGATTGGTTACAACTATTTTGAGACAAAAAAATAATCACCAGACCTTTTTATGAAAAAAATAAATTGAAAAATTTGTTAAAATAATTTTTTTTTAATTCCATTAAATTTTTTTTCCACAAATAAGCATGTATTTTGTTTTCAGTTTTAATTTTTTTCCGTTTCTGAAATATGCAAGGACTATATTGAATCTAAAAAGTGTGCATTTTATACAAATTTTCTGAAAAAAAGGTTTAAAAATTTAAAGGTTCAAAAAATTATTAATTTGAAAGGTTTAAATTTTTTTATTTGTAAACTAACTTATAGGCTATCGGTAAACATGATTTCTGATGAAGCATTAACATTTTACCGACTGAGCCCATTGTGTAATGAGGGCAGTGGTAACAAATAATATTCAGCGGTGGCTTTTCAAACTCCGACTTTCATTTTGAGGCGGACATATGGGGCATTATTTCTAAACTGCCCCAACTTTAAAAGTCATGTCTTCCGATTGCCTTAAAATTTTTAGAGTTTGTTTGCCTATAAGATAGTAGTTTACCCACCAATTGATATAGTTTTACTACCATCCCTCCCCGACTTACAGGGGGTGAAATTTTCATCTCCCGGGCAAAACGGGTATTCTCAAATGGTCATAACTTTCTTTCTACGAATGCAAATTGAATTTTCTATGAGTGATTTCTAAAGGGTTTTTCATATCTTTTCATTCCATGAAATCCATTGTTTTTAATTTTCCCAGTTTTCTAAGCAAATTACCACGTAAAATTTTTATTTAACATTTTCTACTCTTCGGGTACTTTCGATTTTTTTAAAAGTATTTGTAAACCAAAGCTTGACTTTTTCCGATAAAAATGTTGGTCGACATTATGGGACTGACAGTAGTTATGCGGTTATGCGAAGATATCCGAGCAAAACCCTCCTTTGCGCGCTCAGGCAGGTCGACCAGTCCAGCCGATGCACCGACTGGCGCTGTTTCATTCAAATTCGATTCATTCAAAAATACTTTTCATTTGTACAGAAACTTTACAAAAATTGAGTTCGGTGGTTCTCAATGCATCGAAAATATTTTCATGCAGTCATAAACAAATTAAGGAACAAAAGTTTTTGTTAAGAGAGCGTTCACTAATTACGTAAAGTTTTTTCGACCCTCTTTACCCCTCGCCCCTCCGTAACGTTTTTTTCGAGATTTTACTGTATATTTTCATCAGTACCGTAACATAAATCAGACTTGTCAAAGGCTAACATTAATTAATAATAGTTTAAACTATTTATATAAACAAATTATCACTACATAGAATTCGTCCATTCTCTCAATTAAACTTGGTCTCGATTATAGTCGAGAAACAAGAGACATCGACATACATAGACTTTCGTTTACTTCTCATATTGTACCAAGAAACAAAAGGCAATCACATAGACTGTCATTTGTTTCTTGGAAAATGACAGCAGAAGGGCACTGCATATTCAGAAAAGATTTGTCTACTCACGCTTGTGCCAAAGTCTTGGAGTCGCAGACAAATCATGCAAAAATTCGGTGCATCTAAACGTGAAGCCAGAAAAGAAAGAACTTAGTTGCCAAAAGTGGAGTTTTGACTTTTCCGGAAGCCAAGCGATAAAAAAATTGGCAAAAGAAACTGAAAATTTGGTAAGGATCTTCTACTCAGATGACGAGAATAGTCGACTAATGCCAGGTAATAAAGATTTCATATCTGTCAAAAAACTAGACACTACTCGTGAGCAAATACATAAGAGACTGATTCTTTACAATCTTTCAAAATTATATGCCAGATTTGAAACCCAACACGAAAATGTGGAGATCGGATTTTTAAAATTCGCACAACTAAGACCAAAGCACTGTGTTATAGCTGGAGCAAGTGGAACTCACAATATTTGTGTCCACGTTTATCATAAAAACGTGAAGTTAATGTTAAATGCGATTGATATCAAACATTTACCTGAGGAGACTGACAAACAATTATCAGATTACCACGACCACCTGGAAGAAATCATGTGCAGTGAACCCGTTGATGCTTGACATTTTAACGAATGCGAATCTTGTCCTGACATTGGAAATTTTAAAAAGTACCAGATTGATCTATTGGACGTGAATAGTTTCGACACAGTGACATATCAAGTTTGGCAGCAAACTGATAAAAGCACTTTGAAGAACGAAATAGCAGACACTGATGCTTTCGTGGAAGAACACTGCACTAAACTTAAAAACCTGAAGCCTCACACATTTTATACGAAACAACAAGGTTTGTTTCTAAAGCACCTTAAAGTTATAATTAAAGAAGAAGACTTCTCAATTTTGCTTGACTTTGCTGAAAATTATGCTTTCATCATTGGAAATGCTGCACAAGCTTTCCATTAAAATAATAATCAAGCTACTCAATATACAGTAGTTATTTATTACAAAGAACAAAACGAACTGAAGCATTTTAGCATGGCAATCATGGCGGATTGTATGAGTCATGAAACTGTAGCACTATATACATTTCAAAAGCGCATCACTGAGTACCTCAAGAAGAAATTCAGTGTTGTCAACAAAATTTATGATGTGACAAGCGGAGCTGCGCAGCATTTTAAAAATAAATATGCCTTCAGCAATCTTTTAAATCACAAAAAAGATTGTGGAATTTCTGCAGAAACACATTTCGAAGCAACTGCACATGGAGAAGGTCCAGGTGACGGGATTGGTGGAAATTTGAAGACTTGCGGTAGAAGTTAGCTTGCAACGCTCAGCACAGAATCCAATCCTAAATGCGATTGAGTTATTCGAATGGACTAAGAATCATTTAAAGACAACAGTCATTCTTTTCGGTTCGAAAGAAGATCACATAGAGATGACCGAAAAACTAGAAACTAGATTCACTGAAGCAATTACAATGCCCGGCACACTAAAATACCACGCATTCATTTCAAACGAAAACAGACAATTGCAACTGAAAAAAACTTCATTCGCAACAGAACGTGATCTGTTTCCGAAGACAGTCAAAAAGTCTCAAGTTCAGAAAAGCACACAATGCGCGAAAAAAAGGCGAACTATATAAATTATGATGAATCTAGTGCAGCTTTGCTTGAGAATCATGCATACAGCCAAATTCCCGGTTGGACCAGCCGGACTGTCCGTGCGCGCGAGGGAGGATTTCGCTCGGATATATTTGTATAACCGCAAAACTATTGTCAGTCCATAGAGTGTCTTCAAAATATCCAACTCAAAAAGTGCTTTCGACATATTGGGCTATAACCATCTTAAGTCTGAGATATAATTTTAAAAAAAA
>JAUMHM010000086.1:1408507-1435743 GCA_032362435.1 Melikaiella ostensackeni
ATTAATAACAAACGTTGACCTAATTACAATACTTGTACCATTCTTCTTCCTTTTAGTTATTATTCCACATAGAGTTTGAGCTTCGCATGTTAGAAAGTAATCATATATAAGACTTGATGTAAAATTAGTTATTTAGACTTTCTTATTAAAATATTTCATATTTGCAACTTTTCAGATTCGAGCGCTCGACACGTGGAAGACGGTGGGCTGGGAGCGTGGTGACTTCCCCACCACGCAATCGAGCCCTCAGCTTTGCAGAGCTGGCCAATCACGGAGCTCGCCGGGCCCACACCTTTCTGCCACCAGCAATCAAGTCGCGTCTGGAGGGGGGAAGGGGGGGGGGTAACCGCATTTAAGTGGCGTGCGGACTCTTAGGAGAGCAGATTCGCTTGATTCTTCGAGTGTACAAGACATAGGAGGCAGTTGCTCTCGCTTTACTCTCTCCTCACAACCGAGAGAATGAAGATCTCCAGAATAAAAATTAAATCACGGATTATTAATCCACAATTCACCTTCTTACTTCCTTCATCATCCTTCTTTCCTCAAACTCATTTTTCAAACAGACCCCTCTCTTTGGTGTCGGCCCGCGTTAATAGCGACGTCCCAGAACCAGTTACATTTCCTACCCAACAATTTATTTTCCTTCCTCAGGGACTCGACGCGCGTTTCGTGGAGTCAGTCCCATAAAACCACCTTTCCTCTTTTTAACGTAACCCGACCTTCCGGCTCCTCCATCAGTCGGAACAATTTCTATTTTCGGGAGGAAAAAAATTTCTCATATGGCTTCCGGGTACTGTGGATCCCCGCTCCCACGCCCCGGAGCGCTTCCTCCTTCGGGACTCCGCTCTCCTAGGTTCGACCATGACTTTAGCCCGCGGTCTCACAGACCCTCCAGCAGATTGCTCCTCCACCTCTTCCTGAAGGTCCCTTCCTCCCACTCCAGGAAAGGATCTACTGGGAGCCCTCGATTATATCCGTTCAAGGGTCTCGACAGGCTCACACCACTCGTCAGAGCACATAAGCTCTCACCCCTGGCAGCCCACGCTAATCTCCCCCCCCCACTGATATATGATGGGTCACTACCCCAACAGTGACACTTATCAAAGCAAATGTAATGTGTATTATATTTTACCTTGGAAAACAATATACTTGAGTCATAAACAATTGCGTGACATCCAGTGGGTCAGGTTGGTCGGATTTCGTATTAAGTCGGTCATCTGATTTCGATAGGTTTCTTCTTGTAGAAACCGAATTTGAAGTCGGATATAGTTAAATGGTAGTAGCTTTAGAGCGAAACTGGGTCAAAAGTGCAAAAAAAATGTGTTTTTGGTGATTGAGCCCCTTTGAAAAGCCTGCAAAGCATCGAATTCGTTCGCTATGAATTTTTTATATACACTCAGAAAATAAATTCTTTGATTTGGAGAAAATTTCCTGAGATTAAATGAAAATATTCATTGGCTCTTAGTTGAAGAAAAGTTTCTTTCATCGAAAGAAATTTCTTTTGATTTTAAGAAATTTTTGTGGTTCAAAGAAATGATTATTTGTTCTAATTCACTATTTCCAACATCTTTTTCGGATTTTGTGGAGCAGAACCCATCGAAAATAATTTTCACTAGTCAAATGTCAAGGAAAAAATTCAAAAATGTTGTACAGAGTAATGTATCTCATTTGGTAGATACGTAGGTCTAATTTTGCCTTATAACGTTATAAATAATATTTAGCTGAATGTGATTCATTATTATTGCAGCATAATTTTACTTCGCTGCCTCGTCCCCTGGATCACATAATGTAGTCACACTGTTAATACTCATTCCGGCACAGTTATTTCAAATTTGAATTTAATTTTTTTGCCTGACATGCTTGTGCACTAGATGGCGCCTCAGTCCGTCTTCCCTATATTTCCCATTATGTGGTTCTGTGCGTTCCGAGTCACATGGAATTGTCATACGCGTCTAGACGGTAAAATTATGAGGAAGTCAATATAATATTATAAACTGAATTACCTCAACTAATATATTGATTTCTTCTCTCAAACACTTATTTTGCCGATAGGATTCAAGTCAACCACGCTAGATATTAAGTTTTAGGCATTAATGTGAGCGGGCTGTGGTTGTAAGCCTTGAGCAATGATATTCCTAGTGTACAGTGAGCAATAAAAGATATGCAAAAAAATAACGGTAAGTTTCTTTGCCTTTTCTGAATTATTACTATACCCTCCGTTGAACGTGGCACAGCCGGGCATGCTGGCTGCGAACACAAGGCGATCTCGCTTCACCAGTGTCTCTCCTTCTCCCTCTCCGTCAGGCAGCCGGCATACTGGCTGTCACGACAAGGCTATCTGAGTAGCTCGGCGCCTCCCTTCCTCCTTCCTCCGTCAATCCGATGGCTGGTATACTGGCTATTACCTCGAGTCGTTCTAGGTCTCTAGGTGTCTCTACACATAACTTTTAATCAAGGAACCCCAGACGTACGAACGTCACTTCGAAGAAAATCTTAATTTGTCTCACTCACTCTAACGGAGGCGACACTTCGGCAGACGTAATCATAATTCTACACCCTCACCCCTCTTCACGCACATCTAGTAATGTTGAGGCCCTGCCTTGTTATACGTTCGACCAAGCAAGAAACGCTGGGCGGACAGAAGGGTGGAGGAATAAAACGAACTCCTAATCTAAGCGGAACGGAATTATGCTACAGTACCCATCCGTCCACAGTATCCAGAACGTGTATTACAACAACCGGGTTTCGCCACTAAGCTCGTAGAAGTGATCTTCCCTGGCAACAACAACGCCCGCTGTAGAGCTCACTTGGCGCGGCGTCCTCGTTCCACACCGGCCCGCACGTGACTTCGTATCCTCAGGGGTTAGAGAAGGCATGATGCGAATGACGCCCCTCAAGTCCTGCAAAACCCGATGATCAACCTTGCAGCTTTTCCAGGGAATTTTCGCCCGACAACGGACCAGTAGGAGTTCTCAGCTAGGACGGAAGGTCCGTAAGCAGCTCATCATGTAAGGATCACAGCTTTTCCCACCTCACACACTCCAACAAAAAGCATTAGCCAACAAAATTGTGACTTCTAGCGGCACTGCACCGCTGAAAGTCAATAAATCTGGCACCACAAGATTCCCCATAGATCTTCCTCACCTGAGCCGTTTCCTCCAGGACTCATTAGCCGAGAAGACTAAATTTCTCTCTTCTCCCCTCTTCCTTAGCGTCAAGAACCACGTTGAAACTGAATTCTCAACTGTCGGGCATCTTTTCCAAAAAACCCCCCTTCCCGTTCACAAAATCTCAGATCGCGTAGTCGAAAGGATCTTCGCCGGATCGTGCAGCTTAACTCCTCCAATTTTATTAATTAAATTGCCTCTTATAAATTCTAAGTTTTAATCCGCACCAGCACCCTCGGCCCTCAAGGAACCCACCGAACCCTGTACTTTCGAGATCCACCACCTCTCCCAAAGGATCTCTCCTGTCAACAAAATCCAAGACAATATAGTCGAGAAGATCCTCACTAATCTTGCGAACCTACCCCCTTGATCTCTCCCATGAAATCCCCTCTCAAGGCGGTGGCCTGTGCCGCTCCGTACCACCATGCGGACGAAATTATTGAACTCCATCCTTCTTCAATCGAACTGACACCCTCTCCTTCCAAACGTGGAATCAAATGTTTCCCCTTCTCACCTCTTACTACTCTAGAAAAGATTCGCCGCCGATTGTAAGACTACTTCCTCTGGTATTAATCCACGTGATAATCGAAACATAACACTGTTAGTATCGACTTATTTGTTGTATATAGGGATACAACTTATGTGATAATTTTAACCTAAGGCTATTGATTTATTCTTCAAAATATATATATTGTAACGTGTGGGTTACATGCATGGCCTGACCATAGGCAACTTTGTAAAACAGGAAAGAAAACGTGCATTTGGTTTCCAATGGTCCGGCATATTTGCAGCGCGCAAGCCCATGAGTCCCCACTAAATTTACGCAACTCATAGTGATGCATTTATATGTTTTTTTTGTGTGACCTGTCGGGATTTTGAAAATTTGATTCGAAAGTGACTCGGTAGACTACAATATTTGATACAAAGTGATCGGATAGTGAAGATTTCAAAATTCATCTATGAGTAGGCCGAGGTTTATCCCGTAACCTGGTTAATGAAGTGGATTTAATTAGTATAGAACAATGCTGACGCCTCAGAGCAGCTATAATGAAAGAGAGCTAATAAAAAGATTTGATGCGAAAATTATCGTATGTGTTGTGATTGAATCACAAGGATTGCATATTCCAAATCTATTCAGTGTGGATAAATAATGAATTTCAGATTCAAATATCAAAGTGAGATAAAATAAAAAGTGTGAATTAGTTGAATTCACCAACGAGCAGACCAAGGTTCAACTTGTCATCTGGTCAACGTGGTGATTTTGTGGATAATAAATAAATTCAGATTATTGACCCCTGTTTCTGAGCCGAGCAGAGTTCACTCTGTAAACTAGTCAAGAAAATGGAGTAAAATCAATCGAATTTTACGCCTGAATCAGAAAAATAACGAATACAGTTTATGAAATGAAATTTATTATGCAAAATATGCTTTTTGATAAACTCCCGTGGGAAAATTGTGCAATTTATACGGTGGAGAATCTCATTTATGGGGAGAGCAGGATTCACCTAGTCACCTGGCCACTAAAGTGACCTCGCGGTATAATAAATAGTTGAACCGTTAGTCCCTATTCATAAGATGGGCAGACCAGAGTTCACTCTGTCATATGGCCAAGAAAATAGGGACGGATTTGCTGAAGAATCCTAGAGGAAGAAAGAACATAAATAAAAGTGAGAGTAGATCCTGAAGATTCACTGTTTACTTGACCCACTCCTAGCTTCCTACAACAGAAGGTTATAATGAGCAATAATAGTGATCCATTGATTATGTTTACAAATATTAAAATATTCTACTATCACATTATTGCCTCCTTTCAGTAAACTCTTATGAGATCTGAATGACCTGCAAACGTGTGCGTCGCCAATAATCAGAAGGTTAGGTAGTCTGTGACTAGGTCTTATTATGAAAGACAAACACCTGTCGCTTAGCAAGTTCAATGAATTAGTACCTGTAATACCCTTCGTATAAGGTGATATCTTAAATTGTATTTCGGGGCTACAGAAGACAAATCAAAACTTACACAGAGCTGGGATTGTAAACACAATCTTTATTATTTTGAATTGATTCAGTTTATAGACGTTATATTATACTTGAATTTATATATCTTTTCATATTAAAAGATTTTAATACTTTAGTGGAGGATTAAGATTTCACTCAATTGACAAATTGATTTGGATATTGTGAATATAGCTAGAAGTTAAATCTAAGGAAACCATTCTTTAGAAGATTAGAGATCTTTTAGAGTTAAATGCGCGCATCTATTATAGATAAATAAGAGTATAGCAAAAAGATCTGAATTACAATAATCACACTAGATTTTAATTATTTGAAAATTTAAATAGACAACTAAATTTATCACTATGCATTAAATTTTCCTTATTTTATTTTATAAGAGTTTTTAAAGATTATGTCGAGTCTCCAAATCAAAAAGAATATAACTGTGGATCAATAGTTTATAAGCTAGCAAGGAGTTAATTTTATCAAGAGATAACCTGTATGTACAAACATTTGAAAATTACAATATATAGATTCATATATTCATATACGTGTATATACGTATATATTATATCCTTCCTCTTACTTATAACTAATCTATAACATATATTGTTGCGTCTGAAATCTTTTGTAACGAATTAATATTTGTCTTTTACTGAATAAATGTGCCAAAGAATAATTTTTTCTTGTCGATAAGTTTACCCTCTCTCTTTTCCTCCCTCCTCCTTCTCCACGCGGTGCGAATTAGCCGGCATACTGGCTAACTTTCTTTCGCGTATCCCTTTCTCCCAGCCGCCATTTTCCCCTTCTACCTCTCTCTCTCTTCAAGCCCTCTCTCTCTCACTCGTATAAATTCATGACGTCATTTCTCCTCCCAGCAACCTTGGACGAACATCGACGTGGTGTTCTTGCCAACACTCTCTCTCTCTCTCTCACTCAAATGAACATATGGCGTCCCCATTCCCCACAACCGAGAACGAACACCAACGTAGCACCTTTGTCACTAGATCTCTTTCTCTCTCTCTCTCTCTCCTCCTACTCCGTGCGGCGTGGATTAGCCGGCATACTGGCTATCTCCACTCCACGTGTACCCCTTCCACTAATCATCACTCTTTTCCCATCTATCCCCCTCCCTCTCCGGTCCGTGGGCTCTCACACGCACGCGTGACATCAACGTCACAGCCATAACCTTGGAACAAGTGTTACCCCCCTCTTCCAACGATACACCAGGTACACGCTATAACAAATAAGACCCCATAAACCCTAACGGGCACTTATTAGAATGCTGAGAAAAAATTGGAAAGTAAAGTGTTTTCAGTGATTTTCGAATCTGAGATTGCCAAATAAAGATGAAGAATGTTTAGGTCAGAAGAAGAGGGAGCATGACAACTCTATAAAAACTGGATATGTTTTTTTTTGGTATCATTGTTTTGCGTGTCCTGTTTTTGAATAGATAACTTTATTCTGCCATTTTTAATGTAAAACAAATGACGCTGGGATCCCACCAGTGGTCCCATTTTTAGTGACACTCGATATTGTTCTGTTCTGTGTCTTATTTTAATACTGAAATTAGCCCTGAAATAATTCCTTCTTTTTAAAGTGAAAGATGAACGAATACTCAAGAAGCTAAGTAAACTACAAAAGGAAGTGAAACTTGTCAAGAGACGCATGGAGCGTTCAAGTTCCACAAGTTCATTGTCCAATTAATCGTCCAGCTCATCGTCAGGAGTTTCGGTTGGCTCAAAGTCCAGGCCACCTCGCGAAAAGGAAGGTGCGCGTCGCTTGAGAAGTAGGTCACGCCATAGACTGAACTCTGAATCGGGACCTCCTTGCAAAAAGGGTGATGAGCATCTTCTGCGAGAAACGTCGCACTCTAGAGGAGAATCACAAAAATAACTCAAGGTCAAGCAGCAGCTCTCATTCGTTCCATTCGAGAAGCCGATCGTGATCTAGAAATCTATGGCTATGAGACTATACGTAAAATAACGTACGTATAATGCGACAGAATGCATTATGCGGCAAATGGACCCGGATTATGCAGAATGGCGCCGCCGCAAAATCAGGTGGAATGGTCCTGAAACATAATAAAAGACTGATATTTGATCACTTTTACTACTTTCGGAAAATTGCGCAATTATGCGCTTGCATAAAGCTGACATCCCTACATATGAGAGCATAATTCCAAGCCAAGATATTTTTAATCTTGTATCTAACTCTGCGCTGTTTTGATATATTACTTTTTCCTACAAAAGCAGCATATGCACAACTTATTTAATATATTTCTTGAAAGTTGCATCAGAGTCAATCAATTGGTTTCAGCTAGAGGTGCGTTTTCTCGTTAAAAATAATACATTTTTCGATAAATTTAAATCTTATCATTTGACTTGTATATCTAACGTTATGCAATAAAAGTAAACGCATCAACCATGAGCCTTCAAATGAATATGATCTGATAATAATCAGAGAACTGTTTAATGAGAGAGCAATATCATATATAATATTTATTCCCAGCGTCATTTTTGACTTTCCGTGATTTTTTCATATCACAATGTGACATCATAGTGAAGCTAATGTTAAGCAACGTTTTTTCAATTTAGTTTTCTGTTCTGAATTAAGATTGTCGCCAAGGACTTTATTGCCCCCGCAACACAGCTTACACACACATATCAAGTTCAATTGTTTTTGAAAGATTAGGGGGTATCAGGAAAGCTTATCAATATGATAAAGGATGGTATATATAGCAGTGAATATCTTCAAAATCCCTCTTTCGCCGTCCGCGAAATCTACTTGGAGAAAATGAAGATCGCTAGCGGCATTCTACTTCTTACATTTGCGGTTTATCTGGATGTTGTAGGTAAGCATAATTAGGGTGACTATATGTTCGGATTTCCCGCAAATATGGTGATTTTTAGAAGCACATTTTCCTAGTTTTTAATAGAAAAAACATTGACATCAAGTGAAATCGAATAGTTACCTACAAATTTGTTCATGAAATACAAATATTTGTACGATTTTGTGTTCAAATAATTCTTCTTATCTCTGTTTAGTAAGTAAATTAGTGGAAATACCAACCAATTCTTTAGAGATTTCGGTCAATAATTCTTACAATTGCTGCTTATCTGGATTTTGTTGGTGAGCGTGATTAGAGTGACCACCTGTTTAGATTCTCTGGACATACGATGGTTTTTGGAAGTACCATTTTTTAGTTTTTTGATAGAAAAAACATTGAGTCTTAGTGAAATTGAATGGTTTTCTTCAAATTTGTTGCTACATAAATAATATCTGTATCATTTCCTGCTTTGAAGATTATTCTCCTCATTTCTATTTTTCTATGGTCCATCAGTGGAAATATTAACTAATTATTTAGAGATTTTACTTTATAATGCTTACATTTTAGATTTATCGGGATTTTGTTGGAAAGTGTCATTAGAGTGACCATATGTTCGGATTCCCCGGACATACGGTGGTTTTTGGAAATACTATATTCTATACTTAAAATAAAAACTATGCCTCCTACCAGAAAATTTTCGGAGGCAAGTTTACAGGTCATTGTAAAAGCAACAATTTTGATATCTTAACTTTCTTTTGTATTTCGCGTTATTTAGCTCAAAATTTGAATTTTCGATTTTTCAAGAAAATTCGAAAAGTTGTTATGACAATTAGATAGGGTTTTTAAAAAGAAACGTTTTTATTTTCTTGACTTTTTTTTATATTGTGCATCGTTTGGCTTAAAATTTTGATTTTCGTTTCTTTTTTTGAATTTTGTGAATGATATGACTCTCACAATTTTCTTTTTAGCGAAAAAAGTTATGAGGATAAATTGTTCGACTTTCTGAGTACTATGAATATCCGTACATGGAATTCGTAAATTTGAAAGAAAGTGATCTCAAAATTTTTGAAAATGCTCCAACTTCTTGAATTTCCGTCTAAAATGGCTGGCTAACGAACTTGGCCTTCATTTTAGAACACTTATTCCAAAGGACAATCCAATCGGTCAATTCTTTCAAAAGTTATCGTGCTCACAAACTAAAAATCTACACACACACACCCACAGACAGACAGACACATTCTTAAAAACATGTTTTCCGGGTTCAGAGAATCTCGAAACGTAGACATTTGACAAAAAAAGGGGAGGGGGGTAAAATTTTACACAAATCCAATACATTCTCTGATGAGAATGTAAAAACATCGAGTCCTAATGAAATCGAATAGTTTTCTTCAAATTTGCTGCTACGTTAAAAAAACCTGTATCTCAAAGATTATTCTCCTTATCTTTGTTTTACTGAAGTCAATCAGTGAAAACATTATCTAATTATTCATAGATTTCGGTCAATAATTCTCACTTTTGCGGTTTATTTGGATATTGTTGGTAAGCGTAATCAGGGTGACCAAATGTTTGAATTCCTCAGATATACGGTGGTTTTTCGAACTATAATTTTAAGTTTTTTTATAGTGAATACATTGAGTCTGAATCCGGAGGTCATAAGCGAAAACATTAACTAATTTTCCGGAGAGTTCAGTCAATAATATCTTATAATTGCTGTTTATCTGGATTTTGTTGGTAAGCGTTATCAGGGTGATCATATGTTGGGATTCTCCCGAGAATATGGTGGTTCCCGGAAGTATAAGTTATTTTTCATTTACATGAAAAAACATTGAGATTGAGTGTAATTGAATGATTTCATTCAAATTTGTTGGTGAATAAAAAATATTTGTATAATTTCGTGTTTCAATAATTATGCTTCTTATTTCTGTTTTGCTGAGGTCAATTAGTGAAAATATTAACTAATTCTTAATCGATTCCGGTTGCGGATCAATTACTGAACGTTTTTTGTCGAATTTCGTGGTGTTTCTGTGAATGCAAAATTGAAGGGGTTATTTTTGACTATCTATTTCACATGACTTCATTCACTGACCATGAGTATCTCTCTGTTTTTAGAGTTAACAAAGTAATGTGAAATAGATTAAGGACTTTGGATAAAGGGGACTTAGAAACTTTTTTGGTTGCCTCCAATGATGAGCATGGCCCTGACCCCACATTTATTTGCGAAAGTAGATTGTAGGATGAATAGATAAAACTCACCTAGTATTCGGGGTCTGATGAAATCCTGAAATCCATATAACGAGGAATACAGCGTGTTTTAAACGAGAAAATGAATATTTTTATAGAAAATATTCATTTTCTGAAACGTTGAAATCAACACCGAGCAGACGAATCTCGTGAAAGAGATAGCGAGTGTCAAACACACTTGACTTCAGACATATATTACAGCACAACACCGACACTAAATGAAAAAAAAACGCTCTGTATAGCATCCTTCCTTGAACTAAACTTCACAATTATGAAACGAATTCGGCGATTCAAATGGAAATAAAAAGCGAAAAACACTTTCGAAATTTTTGAGAACTACGCGACGGAATTTGCCAGATGAAGAAGCAAGAGAATTCCAGCTCGCTGCGCGCTCACAAGGCGATAGCGGCCACTTTTCGTACTCAAACGGTAAAATCGCAGACTACTCAGAGAATTGCTGTCGGTAGTTCATTTTTTTCCCGAAAACTAATTTTCGGAATACATAAATATAAACTAACAATTTTCGTTATGAACATGCATCCTGCAATTATTTTTTGAAGAATTACAAAGGTAAAATAATATTTATAAAGCTATTTACTGAGTTCACAAGTCATCTATAAATGCATAAATTTACTAAGTTTAGACAATTATTTAGTGCTAACTTCACAAGTCGCTAATTTCCTATGTGAATAAATAAATGAATTCACCAACCGTGTGAAATTATTTATTTGTGGACTTCTACATCTTTGTCCTATACGAA
This sequence comes from Melikaiella ostensackeni, assembly GCA_032362435.1. NCBI lineage: Eukaryota > Metazoa > Arthropoda > Insecta > Hymenoptera > Cynipidae > Melikaiella > Melikaiella ostensackeni. Next base: position 1,419,498 of record JAUMHM010000086.1, read on the forward strand.
TAAATAACTAAATAAATAAATTTAACAACTTTACGAAATTATTCATTCACAAATTCACAAGCCTATTTCCTTAATAAATAAATAAACTGACCAACTTTGCGAAATTATTCATTTTCAAATTCACAAGTCTCTGTCCTTTATGAATTAATGATTAAATAAATAAACTTACCAAATTTACTAAATTATTTATTCCAAAATTCACAAGTCCATTTCTTATCAACAAATTAATTCCCCAATTTGTCAAATTGTTTATTGCTAACTTCCCAATTCATCATTTAGTGATGTGACGAGAGGAAACGTACCTTAGCGTCCAAAAATCGATTTTTGGATTATGATCGTTTTAGATGAACTGAACATCGCTCTTCACGATTGTGAAGTCAGAACAATTTTTTATGTAATAGTTTTTGTTCAGTAGCGCTTTTTCAATCAGCGCTTCAAATCGTTCGAAATCCTCTCTCTCCATTCTCACACAGTCACGCAGAGCGTGTCTGTGAGCTGCTCGTTTTTCGGAAGCATTCGGCTGAGAGACAACAATACGGCCGAACACACGGACTCTAGTCTCGAGATAGTAGTGTAGATAGAAAGAGTAAGAAATATCGGAAGCTCCGATCGACGCGTTGCCTCTTCTATCCCTTCTCCTGTAAAAACTCGGGTTGGACGCTAAGGTACGTTTTCTCGCGTCGCGTCACAAATGCAACAGTTTTTCTATGTAATTTGTCAATTTGTAAGGTGTCAATTTCAAATTCCTCTCGAAACTTCTGAACATTTGAACCTGAACATTTAGAACCGAAAAACTTCTTGGAAAAGTTTATCATAGTGTATGTCCTAACATCAACACCACTTTTTCCTTTGAAACAGCCTTTAATAATGGAGATATTTAGGTCTGACTGCGTATTACAGATTTTTTCCGTCATGGCCAGACATTATTGGTCAGGTCAGGTATTACCGCGGGCAGGCCGAGCAGCGCCCATCATTAACGCTCCCTCAATGCTATATCCAGACTTGCAAGATTCTTAATTCAGCTATATAATATCTTTCTTGTAAGGGTATAAAAATGTTATTCATTGGTAACAACACTTAAAATAAATTATGATGCAATTCCCTGTTTTCAAGATTTTATCAACATCGCTGATTCATTTCCAACGATATTTGTGCCCAGATCAAGGATACATATCGTTGATCCAGATATTAATTTTTCTCCGTGTACATGCAATAGTATTATGTTCATAATAACATGTTAATAAACTCAAATGATTTCTTATATTTTAATTTATTACAGTATTACTTTTGTACATCCGGTTATAAGCAATCTACAAAGTATTTGAAACATTTTTTTAGAGATGTCTAAGTACAATTGTTATTAAACTTCAAAGCTGAAATTAAAATTTAGGCGATTTTGAAGGAACTTAATTCAATTTTCTATTTTCTTGGAGTTACCTTCCACATTAACATTGTCGAAAATATTCTATTTCAAAATAGGATGATAAGACCGCACAATATACAATACAATTACATGAATAATTGTACTATAAATAAATTGTACATAGAAACATATAAATAATTTTGTATAACTTTTGAATTTCCCTTCACAAATGAAACTTCTCCTACAACAAGAGTAACCGCCTACGCCTACGCGGGTGCACTAGGAAAAATATGCGGAGACCCCATGCTGGTCATTGAGGTCCATTATGATTAAGCGGCAAAAAAGAACTTAAATAACAATAAGTAATAGAAATATTTGATTAAAGCCATTTTATTATTTAATTTTAATAAATAGTATTGAGCTTTATTACAAGCTTTTACGACAATTAGAAGCTGAAAACGAAACTCTGTTTATTACTGTTTACAGCAGAATAAGATATTATTTTACCTTATTTAAAATCGTTAAAGATATAGCACGTCAAAGTATATGCATTCGAAACGGTATATGGCTAGGTGAATATAAACATTTGATAAAATTTTCTTCATGAATGTTGAAGTAGACTCGAAAAAGATATCTTTTTTTTTTCTTGCAAATTTTTCATATAATTTATGACTTTCATCCATAAAATTTCTACGTACAAAAATATGCACCTCTGCGATTAGTACAATTGTTGTCCCAAACTTTTTCCTGTGGAATCAATATTTCCCTTATTTTAAGACTATACATGTTCAGATGCCGCGCGCACTTTATCGCAGTCTGCCAGGGCTTTATGCTTCCGTTTTTCGTCTGGCTTTTTGCATATCGTTCACTTTATGCATAAGCAATACATAAAAATTGATTTCGAGAATCTGTCTCATAACAAAACTTTTCCCAAATTATTCGCCACTTTCACACGATCTGCCGGCACTTTCTGCGCCAGAAAGCCTACTGCCAATGCGCAAGTGCACTTCCTAACATCATATGCAATATGTACTCAAATTTTCATACATTTCCGTAATGACCTTACTTATCTATACAATTTTGCAACTTTGACCGCCTACCTCCTCTTACCTGCAACTGAACGCCCAGGCAAACTGGCGCTTTCACGTTCATCATCCTAAGTCGAACCTTCGAGATAAAAATTTTGTATTTGCCCGATCAACGAAAGATTTGTGTCATGGGCTTACCGTCTAAAAGGGCGCGCTGCAATTTTCCGTTCAAAACAGCAGTGCTACATGTAAGTACCGCAACTGTCCAAAATTTATTTTCGTGTAATACAAGTCCGGCTGCAGACAGTATGGGATTTAGGGACTCCATATGATTGAATACGTCAGGTATTACCTATAGGCTTATTGAGAGCTAAGGTATTTAGGGTAATGAGGTTCGTGATGCAGAACGAATCGTAGGTGGCAGCACTCAGCCGAGTACTAGTCCCTCCGTCGATGAGACGAAATTTAATCAAAGAAACTTATAAATTTCGTCTATCATCTACAGAGTCCAGCACGCAGGTTGGTGCTGCCACCTACGACTAGTTTTGCATCAAGAACCTCGAACAAAATTTTTTGTTAGATATCCAAAACGCCTGGCTCAAAAAAAGTTGTGAACTGGTACCCTTAACACCCACCTAAGGTTTTATTGAAATAAAAAAATATCTTGGGGTTCCCCCGGGGTCGCGTATATGACTCCTGCTCCTGCATAAAAATGTCAACTCAATTTTAGGAGCAATTATTGAACCTTGATGACGCGCACGTATTTTAGGCTAAAAGTAAAAAAAAAATTGATTGATTTGAAATTTTCATGCAGGAGCAGGGGTCATATACAACCCCCGGAGAATCCAAAGATCTTTTTTGATTTCCATAAAAATTTAGGTCTGAGAATTCATGGAAATCTCCAAGAGTCTTTACTGAGACTTTTCCGCATGTTTTCGCAATTCTCCATAGATGAGTCTGTGCAACTTGAAGACTTTTCAAAGACACTCGCAGCTCCTCGATGGCTTAGCGTGCTTCAGTTTGCGTCGTCTTCTTCGTCTTTTTCTTTAAAAGTTTAAGTTACGTAATCTAGGATATGCTGTGTAAGGGTGTCAGACCTTCAATACTGGGTGCGTAGGCTGATAGCCAGGAATAAAACTCATACATTTTAATATGATATTTGCCGGCGTTGCGCAACTTAAATGTGTTACACCCCTTATATTATATAAGTAGGTATAGCTTTAAGAAATTCAGAGTAGTGAAAGCATCGACATACTTTTCGTCGTTAATACAGCAGTCTATAATTGTCCTTTTACTGGTGTTGACTATGATAAATGGCAACTGAATAGCAGAATTGGGCTTGGGTGGTCCATAAAGATGTTGGTGAATTCGGTTTCGTTCAACCAGATTTTTAAAAGAAATGTGTTGAAGGATAAGCTGATGAAGTTGCTGTGTTTTGGCTTTGATTCGTTCTATTTTCTTTTTCTTATCTTTCTCTAAAGACATGCATTCTTGCAGTGAATTGGTAGGTAATCCTAACCACCTAATCTCTTTCTTTTCTTTAGAAATAATATTCATAGCCATCAACACGTTCAAGGCATCGTAAACTCTCCTTCTTATGTTCTTCTGATCATATTGCTGCGAATAAAAATTATGAATAGTGAATCAATATTATTATTTATATATTCGATTTATTGTGTACGCAATAATAGAAAACAGCAAACCTGATCCGTTAATGAATTTACGTGGGCAGGGTTAGTAAATTCTCCGACCAATTCATCCGCCACCTCATTATATGATGTGGTCCCTTTTTTCTTGACCTTTTCGCACACCTTCATGGAAAAGTGTCGTAAACCTTTCCCAACTTTCTCTGTTTTTCGTCTTTTACTAAAATTGAATATTTAAAATTGAATATTGAACATATTCAATTTTTAAGAAATAGGGCTAAATAAAGTATAAATAAAAAATATCTTACTCTGGTACAAAATCTCCACTGTCTGTGTCATGTCGTTTTCGCGCCCCGCTGTGATCCAAAATTGGACTAATAAATGTCTTTCCCGACAGATCCTTAACTATCTGTTGGTTGCTAGTTTGTTGTTGATGCTGTGATGCTATTGCTTGTTTTATGTCGCTCTGTTAAAATTTTATACATTGCTGGTCAGCTTTGTGAGTCCACTTACAAAAATCGTATTAAAAACATTCTTATTTTAAAAAGCGGATAACTACGTAAATAATGAGGCTAGAGATATTTTCCAAACACCATTGGAAAGCTCATAAAAGTGCCCATGCAATAAGCCTTATCCAAATTTTTTTATCGTTCGAGAAAAAAACAAGCGTAATTTCGATTTTCGACAAATTTTCATTCTTTAGCTTTAATTCCCTGCATGGTCGATCCATTTCCTGAATATCACTGTTGTAGGGGGGGTCCAGCGATTTTGATGAAACTTGGTGAAACTTTGGTATTGAGTGAGTGAAGTATATGGTTGAAAAGGGTTACCAAAATTTCAGGAGTTACCGGATTTTTAATTTTGAGACCCGACTTTTTTAAAACCCTATATCTCTAAACCCGCTAATTGCATTTCAATGATTTTTGCAGGTGTAGCATATTATTTATAGACCTTGCTAATGCAATTCAAAAACAACAAAAATTCCAAAAAGGGGCTCAAAAAATAAGAAAAAAAATTTCATTCAATTTTTCGCTCAGAAGCATGTTTTTTATTCTTTTTTTTCAAATATAAATACTTTGACTCCTTACAATTGTCTACGTCAATCAAAAAAAAATTATTTTCAAGTGAGTTACGATTTCTGGACTTGGTGCAGATAGAATTGCTTCTACTTTTGCTAGATCACAGGAAATCGACCATTTTTATCTAAGATACGACACTTAGACTGGCACATATTATCAACCGACCAGACATTCTTGTAGCAACAACAATGGATGGAGCCTAAGCACTATGACTAACTTTGGAGATACAACCCTACTTCTATAACTAAAAGTTGAGTGAGAGCCTCTTCTCTTCCAGCATATGGCACATCATATGCTCCATGAAATCTAGGTTGAGCTTTCTCCTTTAAAAGAATAGATGCTCCAAACGACTGAACTGGCTTTTTACTTTTACTCGGAAAAACATTTGGGTATGTAAGTTTTCATTCTTTTAATGACTGTGGAAGATTTGAGGACTCGATTCTATTGGCTCGATTATTAGACGTGACAAGTGGTAAAATTGTCTTTCTCTCCATTTTGGATTCGCAGACGCTAAACGCAGCTTACTTGGTTGAAGCTTTACATCCGGACATACTCGTTGAAACAGCCAAAGAGGCGACAGCATGAATGCTGAACCATTATCGACTTCAAAAACGATACTTATTTTTCTCATAGCGATTCGTGCGATCAGAGGCTCACATATACAATACCTTTCACTACACTCACAAACACTAACTTCAGTGACACATGTCAAAGATTCAGTCAGTCGTTCATCCCACAAAGACCTCTCGATGTCGACGATTGGACTTGAAGACTTGTTGAGTGCTTGAACGAGTAGAGTTAAAGAATTGTAGACTGGACTCAATCGCATTTATCCGGATTCAATGACTAGGAGCTAATGATATGTTGACTATAGTCGGTAGCAGTCCTGTATGGGCCTAAAAGCCCAGCCCAGCCCGCCTAACGGGCTGTCAAAAATGACAAAGCCCGGACGTTGCCAAACAAATGAACTCAATCTGCAACTTCAGTTTGCACCGTGCATGCATTTCTGCGTACTGAAGTTGCAGATTGAGTTCATTTCTTTGGCGACGGGCCAGGCTTTATCGACTCGACTTCGATTATTTGACTAGTAAACTTGTTGACTGCAGTTAATTTGACTTGACTAGTTGACTAGAGTCGAATTTTTTCGACGATTTGGCTTGACTCGTGGACTTCAGTTGACTGAACCTCATTTTACTGTATTTTGAAATGTGTCCAGGCTTACCACACTTGAAACACTGACCGACTACGATGGTCACTCTGAAAAATTATGATCCTTCTTCTAACAGCGAAGACAAGGACTTCCTCTAGACTAATGACCTTGAGAATTTTTCACACTTGACTTGTTCCCTGTTTTGCTATTATCAGGACTATTTTTACTTTTTTTACAGACTAGTACTGTAGAATGGGATGCTTCCAATTATTGGACAAATATTATTTTCTGTTGTCATTTTGCGACACGAGAAAACACGACTTTAAGAGACACGCACTGACTCTTTTGGCCCACAATATTTTTACTTTTTAATTTTAAAATTCGAATAAGGGTGACTCACTTCACTATTGGGATAAAAATTAGAAGACTTTTGGTATCCTTAATTATTTATAACATGTGCAAGGCCAATATCGATATACAAAGAGCTTGGGAGCTGGACAAGGTACGACACTGGGTCGCAGGGGCGAGACGACAGGGCTCCGAGAGGGATCGTCCAGTTGACCAGTCTATATTTGCTGCATTGCACATTCTCGACGCTCACAAGTTTGAGCGCGTTGTTTACAATTGGATACATAAATTTGTACCTCTCACTTCGCGCTTGGCTCGATGTGCACTGTGAAGTGTAATGCGTACAAGGAAGTTTACTGGGAAATATTGCAAAGTTTTCGGAACACTTTATAGACATTGTTAATAGATGTTGGTTGTTGATCAGTGCAGTAAATATATACAAAGATGTTAACATTATTAACATTACTAACATTATTATAAATATTACTACATATTAATAATAATATATATAATATTATTGATATTATTATTAATATTACTAAAGGATCAGTAGATCCAAAAATTTACATCTTTGTATATACTTTATAAACATTGTTACATGCATGTAATTTATTCCCATCTTTTTACGGGTTTGAGGGCTACCGCTCCCTTCACATTCTTTTACAACCACTTATACTACCTTAAACTACCTTCAAATCTACTTATAAGCTATCGCTTGGGCTTAAAAATTACACTAAACACTATAAGCACAAGTGAGCTTTCGGGGCTTCCATTTCCTCTTACCACTTCCGTTATGAGTGTGAGTTTATTCTTTAAGATCCTTGCATAGGATTACTCTTTCCCTACTGCATGCCCCTTGCTTTCTTTCCTCTCTTCTAGCCTCATCATCCAGCTTGCCCCTTGTCCATTCCCATTTAAGATTTACCTCATTCTGTCATACACACTCTCACTATCTGTTTCCTTCCCAGTACATCTTCTAGAACATGACCCCAGAATTCCAGCTCGTAATAGCAGACTCTACATCTTGTTTCCTCTTCATCAATCCAATACTTACACTCTCTCATTCTTTCTCCCATCCTAAATCGTATAACGTTGCTCTACTTACTCTCCTCTTTTTCCTTTCTTAAGTATTCTGGCCCTCATTTCGTCTTCACTACCCTATACCATCTGTTATACCTAGATTCCACGATTTTCTCCATCCCTTCTCTCTCTCCTTAATTATCCATTCATTCTTTATTTCTTGCCACAATCTGACATTCACCCTTACATCATATCCTCTCCCGCTCTGTTGTCTCTCTTCCGACCACCTTGATCTTTCCGTGTTACCCCTCGTCTCTTTGTTCACCATTTCCAGTAGACATGCTTGCGCTATCCTACTTCCCTCCCCCCTCAAAGCTTCACTTTAAAGTTCCATGCTCTCTTCATTTCCTTAAATACCATTCTTCCTCTACCTAGTTCCTCCCTCAACATATATCCAGGGTAGCTCCAGCTCGCGCCCACTACCCATCTAAAGAATCTCGCATGCAAACTTTCCACTCTCTCATGCTCCTTCCATCCCCAGATCTCCACCCCGTGGCTTATAGGGTGTCCAGCGGAAACGTACGATAAAATTCCCGTAAATTTCAAGTACAATTCCCGCAGGTTTTTAGAAAATCCAGTACAAATTTGGTTCAAAAATGGTCTTCTTATATCACTAATTCTTATCTTCTTATATCAACAAAGTGTCTTTCTGATACATGACAAAAAATTATATTTATCTAACTGAGCTTAAAAAATATTTTAAATATTTGAGGGTTTTCTACCTATCAAAATACACTAAAAACGGAAAGGAAACGTGTTTTCCACATATTCATTTTGTGGATTTAAAAATTATATTTTTTCTGGCCACCTTGCTTTAAAAATTATTTCAAATGCCTCGCAACTTCTGAATGACAAAAAAAAACTCCTGAAAAAAATTGAAAAGGTGAAAAAATAAAAAACAAATAAACTCAAAAATGAACATTTTATAACACTGCTATTTATCTATTTTTCATTCCTTCAATTTCTTACTTTTTTATCGAGTATTTTTATCAGTTCAAGTTCCAAAGTATTTATATGATTTTATAAAACAAGCTAGAAAAAAACTCTAATTGCTTGGATTTATATTTTTATTTTCTAGAGATATCAAACTTTTTTTTAGCGAATTTTCAACAAAAAATCCTCAACATATCAGAAAAGTCTTTTATGGTGCAGTGTATAAAAATTGATCTTTTGTATCTAGCCTCCCGAAAAAATAAAAAAATTGTCATCTATGAAAATAACTATAAAAATTATGAAAATAATAATCTTCTCAGAAACCCTGAATGAACTTCGTTTCTTTTTACATTCTTTATTTGTAGTTTCAATTTCTATAGCAAAAACTTCCCTTCCTCATTATGAAGCTTATACTTTATTTCTATGAATCGTTTAAACATTCCCAAGCCATTTTGTACTTTTTGATACAAAATTTAGTGAAAATATGGCGACTTAAAAAAAAACGAAGTTTCCATCCTACTCCTTTTATGAAATAAAAAAAATTCCCACTTGAAAAATAAAATTCCGTACATTTCCCGCATCAATAAATTTCCCGTACAATTCCCGCTGTTCACGCTTTTCCCACACACTGGACACCCTGGCTTTGTACTGACCACACTAAAGTATCAAACATCCAAACTCTCACCTTCTAATCGTCCTTAAACCTTCTTTTTCCTATACCCCCACACCTGCCCCATTACGTTGCTCACACATTCTATCCTTCTCTTCGCCTGTAGCTCAACTCCTCCTTTCGCTTCAAACCAGAAAGCTGGTAACTAAATTCCCCCGCCTGTTCAACCACCACTCCGTATATTTTGCAATCATATTCTGCTTTACCCCTTCTCTTTCTAAAACACATCATATTCGTGGTACTCACATTCAACGTTAAATCTTTCTTTCTCACGTACTCCCCGAAAGCTCTCATTACCAAACTCATCCCTCTCTCGTCATCCGCTAATAAAATCACGTCGTCTGCGTACGCTGAGGACTATATCTTGCTATTTCCAAGTAACGTTCCCCCTTTTCCTTTTTTCTCCAGTTTTTCATCTACATCTGCCATCAAGAGGCGGAACAGTAGTGGGCTGAGCGGACGCCCTTGTCTGAGCCCCCTTCCAGTCCAGAAAATCTCCCCATTTCGTTTCCCTATCCTCACCTTTATCCTAGTCTCCTCAAAGATCTCATTTATCCTCTCGACCAGACCTTCGTCTGCCCCCTCTCCTTCAAAACCTGCCACAACACCTTCCTGTTCACCGAGCAGAATGACACTTTAACGTCTACAAATAGGGCCACTAATTTTCCTTTCTTCCTTCCCAAGTTCCTACCAACTAGGTAATTGAGCACGTACATGTTGTCTATCGTTCCTATCCTCTTCCTGAAGCCCGCCTGATTTTATGAAATAATCCCTTTTTCTTGTACCTCCCTTTCTAATCTCATCCTATTTCCGAATACATTTTGTAGCCCACCCATATGAACGTGATTCCCTTATACTCCTCTACACTTTCGCCATCCCCTATCTTGATTACCGGAACCATCAACTGTCCTCCATTCCTAAGGCTACCAACCCTTCTCCTCTCCAAACATTAGTTAATGAATAATTACAATATATTATAAACATTAAATTAAATCATAATAAATTAAATATAATAATATAATTGAATTAAATTGCAACTTTACAATTCAAAACTTTCTATTCATGGCAACGAGAATCCATTCGCAGATATTTTTGCACAGGAAAATTATTATTCAGTTTTCAACGCTTTCAAGCTTTCAATTAAGAAATTAAGAAAACGCTTTAAATTTAAATTATTCGATTTTATACGCTTTTAATTCAAAATTTTGTGATTGCGAAAGCTTTTGAATAAACAGAAAATGTTGAATATACAGTGGACTCTCACAAAGCGCCTGGTGCTCGGGACCGCGGTCCTCTGAAAGCGCCCACTTGGTTAAACCACGACCCTATGGCTTGGCATGAAAGATCTCTGCGACGCATTGGCGGACTGTTTGACCATCGTCTTGCGCACGCACATCTGATGTCACGCACAATGGCATTTAACGAATTTAAAGCTAGTGGAAGGGGATGTATTTAGCGAAAAAGGTGCTTTCTGGAGAAGACGCTTTGTGATGGTGCTTAAATGAACTAATAAGGGAATTAACATTAAGAAATAAAACAGACAATCGAAGCATCAATTATGGGAATCCATTTTGTGAAGTAGTAAGATCAGGTGTAAAAAAGTTGATTCAAGGGGCTATAATAATTACACAAAAAGATCCGAAGCGGCCCTAACTACCGATCCAAACCAACTTTGGTGGTACATAAAATACTAATAAAGTACGCCTAGGCTATAAATTTAGTCTAGATCAGAAAGATGCTAAAGAAGCACTAAAAGTACTCCCAGATAAGCTCAAATCAAGAACAGATAGTGTACCCAACTTTCCTGTAAAAATAAACGCAGATGTATTATCAGACCCGCTAACATATATTTATAATCTATCGCTCGATAAAGGTTCTTATCCATATCGCTGGAAAGAAGTTAGTGTCCCTTTTTCCGCACCAATTCTTTTAAAAATATAAACCGAAGGTGATTGCCTGGTTCTTTAAAGAGAACTAATAGAGTTCGTCAGATAGTGCGGTTGTAGGTTTGGAAATGAACTTTATAAAACGTGAAATTATAACCTTCTACAGAAAAAAAGAACCAATTCTCTCTGAATATGACCTGCGTGATAGGCAGATATCACCAATCAAAAAGTTGGCCAGCAAGAACACCTGCGAGATACGGTAAGCAGTGGAGCATCAACTATTCCTGCTGAGGATGTCTTGGCTTTGGCCAACAAATGCAGTCTTTGCCACAGGAAGGGAACGTAATCCACCATGAAAAATCAGGTTGGATATGGATGTCAGCAAATTAAGGTCTACATTAGGTCGAATAACTCAATATAAGAATAAAAATAGAACCAGAAAGCTGATGCATCATTTTATGAAAATCATCCACACTCAGGAGATTAAGGCCATGTGAGCGTAACCTCAAAAATTTTTTTTCACATTTTTTTAAAACCAACTTACGTTCACACGACACGCAATGTCGGGTTGAAATTTTCGGAAATTGAATAAAAGGCACTAAGGAACGTTTGTCCGGTTCTAAATTTTTATAATTATAAAAAAAGCGAAAAAAAAACTTTCAGGAAAAAACTTTTTCTATGAATATAAAAATTTAGGACCAGACAAACGTTTCTTAGTGCATTTTATTTAGTTTCAAAAATTTTCAATTCGATATTGCGTTTTGTGTGAACGTAAGTTGATTTTAAAAAAATGTGAAAAAAAATGTTTGAGGTTACGCTCACATGGCCTTAAGGCAATAACACCAGCGATATTGGATGAAATTCTAGACTTCCAACTACAGAGACTGGAGGTTCTTTCTGCTAGAATGCGGCGGTATAATAAGATTAGTGCAAGATGATAGCCAAATCAATCTTCGGGCAGACGAAAGAAGATTCTATCTTAAACTGAGTGGATAGCAAAACAACCATCAAGATACCGAAGTTCCTCAACCGAAAGAAATGGCTGACTGCTAGTGGGATGTTCGGGGAAAAACAAAACAGAAGCAATTTGAGCGCTGCGTGGTTTCAGCAAGAGAAAAAAAGACCAAACAGAATCTACTAAGATCACAAACTCAGACGTTTCAAAGGATTTCTAAAAGTCAAGTAACTAAAAAGCGTCCAGTCCGAACATGGTGCACAACTTCTGATATAAGTACATGGCGAGAGTGCATTCTGCTTTGATAAAATGTTTTCAAATGATTGTCCAATATCCAGCTCAGATGCCAAGCTTCATGCTCAAGTGTATCACGGTTATGTTGCCTAAAAAAGGAGATGCTCAAAATCAATCTAAATTTCGGCCGATATCCTGTGCAGTGCTCCTAACCCGGAGCACTACTGCGCATGCGTCAAGCAGAGCCTTGTCATTGGTGCAGAACAGAAAATTAAGAGAACAGCTATTTATTCTCTTTTTTCTACCACCAACGACCTCTGATTGACGAATGCACAGTAGTGCTCCGAGCCCTCGTTGGGAGCACTCATTCTGTCTTCCAAAGATTTACAAGTGCCCCACACTCCAGGTAGTGAGGATCTAGTCACCACAAAGACTGTATCCATGACGCAAGCACGTAAACATCAAAGACAAATTGACTTGTGTCATTCACTTTCTAGGGCACGCGATGATGCTCTGAGGAAGAAGATTCATGTATTTTAGTCATGAGCAGCCAAGGATAACTAGATTAACACACATTACGTCGGATATCTTTCAAGGAGTCTCGTTCAGTGCATTTAGAATTGAATTCATTAAGCAAAGCAGTCAACGCCATGTCTCTTGGGTACAACGTTAAAAAGCAGTTTTTCAATGACATCCACGCGGAGGTTGGATTAGACAAATGCAGAACAGTGCATTTAATCAGAGGAGAATTAGGGACCGCAAAACTGGAGAATGAGGTTCACATCAAGGCAATGGCTGAGGGTGAGCCATGTAAATTTCTGGGTATTCTTGAGTCCAAGGGTATTCAGCATACAATTGCCTGATTGTCTGTAGCCGAAATCACAAAAGACTGAATAGATGCATATTTCACATTCCCCCACATTGTCTTCAACTTCATGCCTCAGCTCGCTATGCTTATGGATCTTGGTTGCATAGGTTGCCTGCAAGTTCCGATTAAATGGAAAGCATTGTTGATGATTCTTCCACCATTTTTCTCACGCATCACGATGTCGGGTAGATTGGTTCAGATACATTTATCCATCTGGACAGTAACATCCCAGTATAAGATGTAGTCTTCGTTTTCTGGAACGGACACTGGAATATATTCCAAGAAAGACATCCAATCTGTTAAGAGTCCTAGGCATAGAGCAGGTTGTTGATGTATAATAGGGTGCCTCATGAAATCCTTTTTCTTAGATTTTCTAAAATCTCAAGTTGAAGAATTCTTTCTTTTGGTGAGAAAATTATCTCCTTTTTTCCAGATTAAAAAAAATATACATTTAGAGGTCGCTATGGAGGTTTTTAAGACGGAAATTTAACTTTTTAAAGTTTTTAAATTGTCATTTATACAATTTTAATAATTTTATCTTGTACAATGCAGGAAATTATTTATCAAGGTGTCATGTGAACTTAAAACTTTGTTACGAAACAAAAATTGTGAAACATTGGGAAACAAAAAAACAAATATTAACACCCCTAAAATTGCGATTTTATGATGAAGTTGAGATAAGACGTCAAATTCATCCCATAATTTTTTTTCGATTACAAAAATTTTCAGGAAATTTTACTGTTATGAAATCAGGATCACTTTGCCATGAGCTAGGGTCTTTCTTCAGAAAGAGCTTTCAGCATTTGCCTTTTCTGATTCTCGAGTTTCATCTCCTGATAACCATTAACGGTGCGTTCTTCGATGAAGAAAAGCAGCATGAACTCTCCTATGAAAATTCAACTATAAGAGAAGGGCACTATGAGAAAAAACTGGCCGATTTCAAAACAGAAAACAACAAACATTTCTTCACGGCTTATAATATTTCGATGTCGTTTTTAAAGAAAGACCCTAGCTTCTGGGAAAGTGATCCTGATTACATAACAGGTCCAGAAAAACTTGAGCCCGAGCGAAGCGAGAACAGCTTCGCTCAGGCAGCTTCGCTTGGGCAGCAACCACTCGAGTCTCAAATTACCGTTTTTGTCCCATTACGCACACGATGTTTTGTGCAACAACCACATTAAAAATGAGAGTTTTTAAATGCCCGTGAAGCGTGTCAAAAAAAAGGCGATTTGTGACCGATTCACGAAATAACATCGTGTAAACATTTCAAGCCAAAGCCTGTTACTTTGAAACTGATTAGAGGCTTCTCCGAACTGTGCCAGATGGCTTTCCTCTCACAAGAATTTATCGCTTTTTTAGTTTTCTGAAAAAATTATTTTTTAATTGTACAAGATGAAATAGTTAAAATTGTATGAATGAAAATTTAAAAACTTTAAAAAGCCGATTTTTCGGCATATAAGCCTCCATAGCGACCTCTGAATATATTTTGTTCAATCTGGCAAAAACAGGGGATAATTACCTCACCAAAAGAAAGAAATGTCCAATTCAAGGTTTCAGAAAGTCTCAAAAAAGGATTTCATGAGGCCCCCTAATAATAATGCCCGCAACATCATTACGTCTGTGCGTGTACTTTCGTACTTTGCGTGTGAGCCACTACGCGACAAACATAAACGATGTGTTCGATGGATTCATTGGTATCTAGACACAATCGGCACCTGTCAACCGAAAACAGGACGCCCCCCTTTTCAGGCAAATATTGGATGCCTTTCTGTACAATTCATGTTTTTCAAATGTTTTATGGTGCTCGCCTTGAATGGCTGTCTCAATTGCGTTCCTAATTTCTGTATGGTTCCTGCCCTGTACTTCAAGGCCTCCTCTGAGGACAAGTTCAAGGGCTTGTAATCAAGATCCACTTCACAGACGGTGCTGTAAGCCGCAACATCTCGCTGCCTGTTAAAATAGTCTTGCAAATGCTGATCTTGCAATTTATATAGCTTCTTGACATCTACAACGCCCCTACCTTCTATATGTCGTGGAACCTTTTGTTTATCCCTTGAAGGTCGGTGTTCGACGATTTAATCAGCCCAAAGGACTACGTGAGGACAGGGATGACAGCAGTGTTGATAGCCCTGATCTTGTTGGCTGAGTTCAGAGAACTCTCAAGAACCCGTCTGAGTTTTGCAGGGAAGGCATTTAGTAGGTTTTTCTGAATACCCTTAGACTCAACAGTATCCACACATATATATAAGACTCACCCTCAGCCATTGCCTTGATGTGATCCTCATTCTGACTCCCCAATTCTACGGTCCCTAATTCTCGTCTGATTAAATGCACTGTTCTGAATTTATCTAGTCTATATTCTCATCAAAGATTACTGGTGGCCCTATCAGTGCATGCAGATCCCTCGTAATGAACATCTTTGGCAGAGAATGCCTTCGTGTTGGTTCTACATCTCTGAACTCTATTAAAGCTTCACTAAAATTCCTTTCAAGGTGCTGCAGTTTTTCTTGGATTTCGCTTTTTACATCAACGGGACCGTTAAGGTCCGGATGTAGTTCTAGTGGATCCGGTACTTGTATTTGACCTTCATTATCCCATGCACCTATGCCTTTAGTTTCGATCATTTCTTCGACATACATACCTTCCAGAAGGAGCTCATTAATAGAAGGCCGTTATTATACTTCCATTTTGTTGGTAGCTATTTCAACCGCTGAAGACAATTTGTTGACAAATATTGAGCGTTTCTTGTCTGCTAGATTCTATTCATGTATTCTTGTGGCTAATTGCGGGTATTTAAATAAGGAGAGACGTTGGTGTTCTCTCCTCACACTTTGCCCACTATTCTCTGCCAAAACATAAAGGCGCATAACATCTCTGTTCATACGCTATGTCCATTTTAATTGCCTTATTTGTTGCTGAATCTCTGCTACTACCTCTGGTTGGATCAGGCCATCTGCTTCTGGAGCATGTGGTAGTAATGGATCATCATGAGTTTGCGCAGGAACA
>JAUMHM010000086.1:1435843-1445943 GCA_032362435.1 Melikaiella ostensackeni
GTGTTTCTAGCCGTACGGATGTTTAAAAGCACCTAAACGGTGAGTTAAATATGATCATTCCGATATCGTGGCAGACCCATATTTGAGACACCTTAGTAACAAAAGTAACAATAATTTTAAACTTTTGCCTCGTCAAATCGCTTCATTTGTTGTTCAATTAAAGATTTTAATACTTTTTCACCGAAAAAAAAAATTTCCAGACAAAACAGAGGTGACGCCCCTATTCTGCAATTGCACTATTCAACGAAACAATTCTAAAGTGTCTCCATGTAAAACAGCCATGAAATTCTTAAATTGAAAGAAGGCGCCCGGGTCACCTACATAAGACTCCAAGTTATGTTTTCAGCCACACAATAATATTCAACGGTCCTCAAAAACAACCCCTCTCCCTATAACGAAAAAATTCTAAAGTGTCTCCATGTAAAACAGCCATGAAATTCCTAAATTGCAAATAGGCGCCCAGGTCACCTTCCTAAAATCCCAGGTTTTGTTCTCATCCCATCAATAATATTAAAAACAACCCCTGAATTCCAACCTTATCACAGTTAACGAAAGAATTCTAAAGTATGTCCATGTAAAACCGCTATAAAATTTTTCAATTGAAATAGCCGCCCAGGTCACCTAAATAAAACTCCAAGTTATGATTTCAACCCTACAATAATATTCAACAACCCTCAAAAACAACCCCTATCCCTTCAACGAAAAATTTCCAAATTGTCTCCATGTAAAGCAGCCATACATTTTTTAAATTGAAAACAGTCACATAGATCATCTTTATAAAGCTCCAGGTTATGTTCTTAACCCCACAATACTAAATAACAATCCCCAAAATCCACCCCTAGAACTTTTAACGAAACAATTCCAAAATGTCGTCTTTTAAGGCTATAAAAATTTTCAAATTGAAAATAGTCACACGTCACCTTTAGAAAACTACATGTTATGTTCTTAACACCACAATAGTATTCAACAACCCACAACAACAACCCCTATCACTTTTAATTAAACAATTTCAAAAAGTCTCCATGTAAATCCGCATAACATTTTGAAATCAGAAATAGTCGCCCAGGTCACCTTCACAAAGCTCTAGATTATGATCTCAACTCCACAATAATAATCAACAACCCTCAAAATCCACCTCTGTCACTTTTCACGAAAGAATTCTAAAATATCTTCATGAAAAGCTCCTATAAAATTTTTTAATTAAAAATAGTCGCCCGGGTCACCTTTGTAAGTCTCCAGGTTATGTTTTTTTTTTTAATTAAAAATTTTATAGCTGTTTTACATGATGACACTTTAGAATTGTATCGCTGAAAGGACAAGGGGTGGATTTAAGGGTTTCTTGAATATTAAGGTGTGGTTGAGAACATATGCTTAAGTTTTGTGAAGGTGACCTGCGTGTCAATTTTCAATTTGTAAAAAATTAATAATAATTGGTTGTAAATGTTGCTGGTGGAAAAATTATGCAATTCTTTTTAAGTGTTGAAACTGTAGTTTTATTTTGCTTTCCCGATTTCCTTGAATGCAAGATGCACGGAAATTTTTCACTCTGTAGTTTCTAATCCTCGTCGTCAAAATAGGAAGAACGTCGATGGGTCCAAGGATGATAAAACCAATAAAAAATCTTTACTCTATCCATCCAAGTTAATAGGTGAGTATGTCGTGTATTTTTAAGTCGAGACGCAAAGTGGATGAGAAGTTCGACGTTGAATTGTTTTTAAAAAATAGAGATAGGCCCTCATAGTCAAAATAGGGGGAACGTCGATGGGTCAAGGGATGATAAATCTAATAAAAAATCTTTATTCTACCCTCCGCGTGAGTATGTCGTGTGGAAACGGGTAATAAAATTCCTGGAAAAAAGGCAGGGTGTGAAAGAACGTTCCTCTCCCCTTTTTCCAGACGCTCGACTCGGCCGAAACAATAGGCCCCCCGACGGCAGGGTCAAGGGGCTGGATGCGAACCCATGAGAACCCATGAGATATAGGCGGATTGCCTAACAATTTGGGAGAATTTTTTTTAGTAGAATGGTCGGAAATAATTCTTTCATCTTTAGAGGTTAAACATTTGAAGAGACATTAAAAATTATTACTAAATATTGCCAGTATAACGTTCTATATATTAGTTTTGTAATTATACGTTGCGTTTTAAATAAAGGGAGACGATTATAAAATATGATAAAATTTCAAAACAAAAAAAAATTCTCCGTAAACAATTTCTGAACTCTTAATTTTCATTAATGGGAAAACATTTTTAAATACGTACTTTTTGAAAAATGAAATTTAAACCATTTTCTAATACATATAAATTACTAACAATATATGCACTATGAGATTTAATACTTCTAAAGAAAATGTTTTATCCAAGCTCGTTACGAAACATTATCTTTTGTAAGAGATCAATTTTAAAATGTTTAATTTAACATTTTGAAACCCACCTATGCGTATCTGAAATATATATAAAAAAGTTAGTTGGCCCAGGCTTTCTCCGAGAAGATGCTTGGCCGAGAGTTTGTCAGAAAGATCTAAGCGGTTTAATAAATCGAATTCAATAATCTGAACGCGGAACAGTGATTTTAACCAAATTCACCGCCGAAAAGCTGCGCTTCAATTTAAGACAGTTAGAGCTCCTGGTTTAGAAAGTAATTCTAACGATCCACTTTTTCCGTGAAGGGGTAGTTGTCAAGTCTCTACTGTTCAAAGGAATCAATTTCCGACGACAAGTGGATTTGATTGACATGCAAACTTACAAAGATGGGAAGTACAAAAGCATTCTCAATTATCAGGATCACTTTACCAAATTTTATATTCTAAGGACCCTTAAAACAAAAAGACCTGAAGAAGTCGCACATACGCTACTAGATGTTTTTCGCTTATTTGGGACTCCTGTTCTTCAGTCTGACAGTGGACGTGAAATTGTTAGTAAAGTAGTTTCACCAGAATTGAAAATAGTAAAATAGAGGTGGGTGAAGAAAAATTCATCAATATCAGTGAGGTACCTAATGAAATGTATTCATTACTCAGCGTAAATAAACAAGAGTCTCGTTCAAGTGTACAAGGGTTTATGAAGTGTACGTGCACTAATAGGCGCACAAATAAAATGTGTGGTTGTCTGCAACAAAATTTACTATAAAACTCGATTTTCCACAATTCTAATCCTTGTTGTAATATTACAATTTGAAGTATACATTATAACTTCGATAATTACACAGTATTCATATGCACAGTCTGTATTGTAAATAAAAGTAATGAATTCTTCATCTTCATATATTAATATGGATATGGAATTACAATTATATTACATAAATATAACTAGAAAGTCGAACTAATACATTAAGCTTAATCTCATCAAGATTGATGAACACCTTATTCCTAAGTTAATATAATCCACTTTGTATTTTATGACTTACTTCATAATACCTAATTATCACCCACAAACAGAATATTGACCGTTTTGCTGAAAATAATTTTTTCCCAAGACGGTTCTATAAATGTATTATTTTTCAATACTAATTAGCAAATGTCCTGTCTGACACTGATCATGATCCGAGACCGGTCGATCTTAGGATAGACTGCTCACTGGGCTTGGACCGTAACATATACAGGCCTCGGACTCACTTCAGAGATCAAAAATATTGTAAATAGTGTCACAAATTTGAAAAAATAGTGTAATAAAATTTTTAACGTATTAAATTTATATATTAATGGAAATAAAGAATAGGAGGTGTGATGTCAACATGAACAACGTTTTTATTCAATTAAAATTTTTAAAGCATATTCAAAAAATAATTAGCATAAATTAAGTTATAACAAAAATTTATAGGAGTTCATCCACTGTTATCTTTTTTCGTGTGATTCTCTCAGCACTATTTTGAGTGTACATACATCCAGTGAATAGACTGTGTTTGCAACCTCCGTTAGAATCCAGATTCTTTTCCGTACTAAAAAAAGAATCAATTATTTTTTCTTTTTTTATGTCGGAAAATTTTCTCTAAGCCTTTTCCGAAATGCAGTCTTTACCGGATTTACTTCTTTTTATAGCTGGCTTGACTATTTGATTGACTTCAAGTTTTTTTATGGTCATCCTCTTTATTTGTTCCTTGTTCATCCTTGTTGATTGTTTCTTGTTCATTCTTGTTGTTTTTTTCATTTCCACCCTTGTTGTCTATTCCTTGTTCATCCTTGTCGTTTAATTTCTTGGGAGAACCCTTTCTTGTTTTTGTGACATCCGAGTAGTTTTTTTAAAATTTATTTGGTACGTCGTCTTTGGCAAATTTTCCTTTCCTTTTTCTTGACTTATTTTCGACAGAAGATTCAGGTGCAGAAACATTCGAATATTGGACATTCTTTCTACAAATCAGGTCACCAACCACTTTTTTCCTCTTTGATTCAATTTCTTTAGATAAATTATGCATGTCTATATCCTTAAGCTGTTGTTCCTTTTTTGATTTCTCATCAGCGGAAGCATTTCATTTGCCACATGAGCACCTGCAAAACCCTTCCGTTTTTAAGCTTCTTCTAACACTTTCTTAGCTTTTTCTATCGAACAATTTGAACTCTTCACTTTTAAATCTCTTTCCTGTTGAATGGTTTTCTATTTCTGTTCAAGCTCATTAATCATCTTATTTTCAACTTCAAACTTCTTCAAATTTTTCTTTTCTTCAAGTTTTTCTTCTCCCTCTTCTCAACTTCAGCCTTTTCTTCCCGTTCTCTTTTCTTTCTTTCTAAGAAGTCAAGGAACGTCTTATGGGCTAAATGTGATTTTGTTATTAACTTTTGCGTTAAAGGAAACACGTGTAATTTTTTTTTGAAATTCTTTGTCGAATCAAAAACTGTAAGCCGCGCATTCAAAGTTCTTTCTTTCATTGCTGCTTTGTCTCCACTAAGAACTCGTTGAGACTTCGAGAAACCTCGTTCAACATCTGCATTTCCGTGAGATATGGACAATCACATTTAAACGACTTGATTAATCAGGGGAAACTTTAAATTGTCCTTAAAGAGGTTTCTGATATTGAAAATATTTTTCTCCCAATAATGATCAATTCGAGTCTCATTAAGCCCCGGCAATTTTTCCATTTGTAACAATTGCCATTCGTCTACAGGAGCTGAAGAGGAAAAGTCCTAAAGAGGAAAAGTCCTGAGGACGTAAGCTTTCGGCTATTTTAACTATAGCCATCGCGCTACTGTTACTTTTGATTCTAGACGGTTGCAAACATCTTAACGCATAAAGAAGACTTGAATCTGGATAAGCTTGCAAAGAGGATTTCGATATAATGTGGAGTGCTGCTGCTTTGTAGTGCCTTTTCACGTTTGAAAGAAAAACTAACTTTTCTTTTGGATTCAGATCCTTATACACGACTTGGTTTCAGCGTTTACAACCATCGACTCTTCAGACATTAAATGAG
Source organism: Melikaiella ostensackeni (assembly GCA_032362435.1). NCBI lineage: Eukaryota > Metazoa > Arthropoda > Insecta > Hymenoptera > Cynipidae > Melikaiella > Melikaiella ostensackeni. Next base: position 1,441,242 of record JAUMHM010000086.1, read on the forward strand.
AATTTTCGAAAAGCTCCTCCACTTTCAGATTATTTTGCTTAAAATCCTCGACACTTTTAGCCTTACAAAGACGACCTGCTAAAGTAATTAGCAAGTGCTCGATTTTGTCGAAGAGAATATGAATCAGGGGTTCCTGTTTTTGAAATAACAGAGAAGACCCTTCAAGAAGTGCCGCACTGTCTTTAACACAGTGAAGTTTTGCTTTCATATCCGCTTGTCGAAGGAGCACGTAGATAGATAGATATGTTTGCGAAGTTTTCGAAGTTTTGTAACCTGCCTTGTTTGGAAGAAACTGCAAAAAGTATTCATTCAGAGCAGCCCACTGCTCTAGTGCACGTGAGCAGCTTGACCTTAGCGTAACCCACCAACTAGTATAATGCTTTTCAAACCGATTTGGAGCAAGCTTGTGTTTCAACTGAATTTTTTCGAAATCTTCTAAACGAACGGCCTGGTTGTGAAAAAAATCATAAATTTTTATTGACAGATGAATGCATTCATTTCCTAGTTCATCAAGACCTTTAGTAAATGCATTGTCCACAATATGTAGGTTACATGTGCCTATATTTAAGAGATCCTCTCCTCGACATTTTCTCACATCTTTGTTTATTAGATTCCAAAATGTTTTATTAACATTGGGACCGTCGGAACCGAGCACTCTTATTTTATCTTTTGAAAGATCACAATCTTTCAAGTGAATATTTAAATGCTGTGCTAGAACTTGAACAATTGCAGTCCCTAAAAACGAGGTTTTCAAATGATGATCGACAACTTTACGGTGTTTTTCTAAAAAGTATCTTACGCGACTTTGCAATTCTTTTTTACACTCAGAGTTCGTTGTTTCGTCGTAAGATAATAATGTGTATCCTTTGCTTTGGTGTATATCATCTTTCAATTCTTTAAAATGTGGATGTAAGCCATCGGTTATCATATAGCTTAGTTTTTTTGGACAAAGAGAAAAACTTTGAGCAATGACAGAATCTGGAAACATAGTCCGAAACGTATCTCCTAACCCCTCATAAGAATTAGCAGACATTTCGGAATGAATATTCTTAAGAGACCAAATAATTTCAGCCTTTGTAGTGAGATCTCGATCGTTGTATAATTGCAATGTCTTTTGAGAAGATGAATCATTAGGCTCATTCATTTGCAACTTCAATTGATTGTCACTAAACTTTATTTTTGTTTGCGCAGAATGCAAAGCAGTGCTAGAATGCTGTTGAATATCAGTAAAACCTTTCCAAGCATGAGAAAAAGTTTTTCCACAGACAGTGCAGTATAAATCATATTGTTCATTCTTCGGGTCTTTATTCTCAGGTCCCTTACAACATTTAGAAACTAGGTCACTTGAAGTATCAGTTCGATCCAGCAAATTGGGTTCAAATTTACACCTACTACGAGACATTATAGCAACTGAAAAATGAAAAAGATGTTTGTTAAATAATTACAGACCTTTTTGCATCAATCGAGAGTAGCGTGACTAAAAAAAACGACTTTTGAATTTGAACTGAGACACAAGCTTAAGATGTACCTTTTTGGACGACAAATTGAGGGGTCGCCAACGAAAAGGGGTTATAGCCAAGATCGCGCGTATAACTATTGACCGTCAAGCTGTTTTCAAAATATATATAGAATTTGAATTTTGAAGATTGATACTTGTAGAGAATTTCATGACGCATCTTTTTTGTGAATAAATAAACTTTGTAGTAATTTCAGTTTTCAAGTTATTTAAGAAAAATGTCATTTTTTGCTACAAAAATCTTAATCCGGTTTTTTGAGATTAACTCGCCGTATCTTTGGTGCGTTTGAATATCTACGCCTGGAATTTTAATGCAACATTCTTCAACATATCCTGTGACTGATATAATTTTCAGAAAGCTTAAAAAATACTTCAGGGTCGTATATTAAATTTTTTCAAAATATTTTCCCAAAATCCCGGATGTAAAAAGAGGTCAGTGGGTAAGTTTTTCGATTTGGTTTATTGAGGAAACTCAAAGCGGGAAAGTTGTTCCTCATGAGTCAAAGAAGTTTTCTGGAAAGTTTCAAATTCGTAGCTATTAAGGACGGTTATTTACAGCGTTTTTCGTGAACGTGCGCGGCCCTGCGCACCCCGGCGAGATGTACAAAAACAAACCGTGGTATCCTTGATTATTATATGGAAACTAATATGTTCTCAATTACCGATGACCCGATGATTCGAATAGTTTTCACATAAAGATTACGAATTACTTCATTGCGAGCTTTTTTGAATAGGTTACACTTCCATTGCGATTCATTTTGCTTTCGCTTACGACCTTTCGTTCGATTTATTTACAACTACTCTTTCCATTTTTCAGATCTCAGCCAGAATACTGCATGTCAATAGTTTATGTAGCTTTTATTATACTGAATAAATACAGCGCGATTATGAGTTTTCAAAACAACATATGATTATACGGGAACTGTAAACTGTAAACACGCGGAGCACAACATGCAGCTCCTTGTGGGCTCGCTGCAGGGTCGCACACGTTCGCGAAAAACGCTATAAATAGCCGCCCTTAACAGCTACGAATCTGAAACTTCCCAGAAAACTTCTTTGATTCTAGTCAGGATGCTATACCCATTTCTGTCGGATCGACGAGGCACATGGTGTTTCTTTGATGAATCTAATGCACGATGGTCTTCTGATTCCGAATCTGTGTGGTACGTCTCTGGCATTTATGGGGCTTGCGAGATATTCGCAATTATGTAAATTTGCTTAATTCCCGATTATTACTTATGCATTTAATATTTTTCAAAAAAATTTTATGCATTTCGTTAGAGTAGATCAAAAGCAATAAAAGTTTATTAAACATATTTGCGATCAGACAAATATTTATTGCAGAAAATGAACAAAAAGGAAAATTGGTGGAAAAAAATGTCTCCGTCAATATCTCATAAAATATTGTTTGAACGAGAATGCTTTTTTGAAGATCAAAAAGTGCTGGTGGAAATACACATTTTTTGTAATAAGTATTATCCCTGTAAAGTTGATAATTTTCGAGGAAACAGAGGTTTTATTTTCGAAAATTATAATGCGTCACAATAGAAAGTCGTTTTTCTTGAAGCAAATTGATGTTCGGATCAAAATATCTGTCAAAAAGTATGTTTCACAGACTAAAAAATACAAGTTGATATGATATTGTTTGTAAATTGTTTAAATTTATACAATTAGGCAGCATTGTTTAATTGGCTCACTTCAACTTGCCATAACTTTGTAGAAAAAAGGCCGAAATATCTGAAAATTGGCACATCTATTCTGCAAGATCCTACTAAAATGCTGGCATTGGTTGGGAATTGTCAAATAAACAAAGGTTCACTTGTACGCGCCTTGTAAGTGAAGGTCTCTAACTCGGTTGCTATATACTCTGATGATTCATTATGATAAAATCATCATCATGAAATCCTCATAATTTTCCTTTTTGTTTACTTTCTATAATAAATATTCGTCTGATCGCAAATATGTTCAGGAAACTTTTATTGTTTTTGACCTACCCTAAAGAAATGCATAAAATTTTCTTGAGAAATATTAAATGCATAGGTAATAATCGGGAATGAAGCAAATTTACATAATTGCGAATATCTCGCAAAACCCATTGATGCCAGAAACGTACCACACAGATTCGGCATCAGGAGACCATCGTGCATCAGAATCATCAAAGAAACTCCAGGGGCCTCATCGAATAGACAGAAATGGGTATAGCGTCTGGATTAAGGCTGGTCTACGCAACATGTAACAGAAGCGACTCACCGACACGCTACTTTTGCATGTATTGCTCCGGATAGGAAAGTGGTGGGGGCCTAAATATCCCACGTTCTGGAGACACTGCTTTTCTTCTACATTTTCATATTCTCCTATCCATCTTACATATCAGGATGTTCAGTGAAGCAGTAGAAACTAATTATATATATATATATATATATATATATATATATATTTTCATTGCCGAAGTTGACGAAGGAGCTATCTCAAAGGGTATTCGGCGAACGGAAGGAGCTAAGCGTAAACAGAGCCTTATGGAAAATCGTAATTTTTCGACCTAATAGCGAGGTTTTAAACGACAAATGCTAGCCTTCATCGCCATCTAATGGATTGAGAGTTAACTATAGAGTCCTTGAAAAAGCATTTGGGCCAATTTCCCATTTTCACGTTCATTCCTTTTTTAGTGATTTTCCAATATTTTCCACTTGCAGCTCGTGTTTTTGTCTCTTGTCCGCGGAATTCCTCGGTTAAAAAGTGCGATTAGTCCGTGAAGATTTCCCAGCAAAAAAAGAAGACAAAAAAAGGTCATACAAGTTTTAAGATTTATTATAAATTATCGAGAAGTTTTGTAAATCAGCGGAAAGTTTCGGGAACTTATGAAAACTTCAAAAAATCTCGGGACTTTTACGGAAACTTTAAAAAATTGATGGAAACTCAGGAAATTTCGAGAATTTTTAAATTGTGCTAAATCTTGCGTAAATATATATTAAGAAGGGTTCTGCAAATGGACCTTTTGAAAGGAAAATTTAGGGAAATTTAGGAGCTTCTTAACTTTTGATTCACCGTTGAGTACTATTGTCACATATACTATACATTGAATGGTCTTTTTATATCTTCGAGACCAAATTGCAGGAGACTGGTGCCCTCCTCAGTATACAACACAAACCGATCATAACTCCTTTGATTCTGGCTTGGTTTTCATAC
>JAUMHM010000086.1:1461379-1472349 GCA_032362435.1 Melikaiella ostensackeni
TCAATATCAATTGATTTTGAACATTCGGGAATAGCATGAACAGCTTTATTGCAAATAGCACATCTGAACAAAAAAAAAACAATATTAATGCCAAACAACATTTTCAATACCTGTTACTATTTGTCGCTAAAAATAAACTCACCAGTGGGCTCCTGCTTGCGAATTGCCGTCTTTGCCAGCTGGGCATTGAGATTGAAAATTGCTTTATAAGTCACTGCATTTATACTTGCAACTGATGATTTTAGATGAGCAAGATGATTCTTGCAGAGACCATCAAAGTACTAATTACGTACCTGTAGTAAAAGATCAGGCCTCATAGGAAAATTGTAATTACTGAGAGCTCGATGTTTGATATTATTCATTGCTGATTCAATTTCAGCACTTGTTGCTGGAATTCGACCGTAACCAAATTGATCTCTACAAATTGCTGACCACATTGGTAACCACTTCAAGTGCCTCATGAGGAGTTTTGGAAGTTCCTCACATGTATGAGCATTTTCGTGATCACCAACTTGTTCCGGTTCCTGGATCACAGTAAGCACTTGCTTCTTTAATTTCGTCGACCATTCTTTCCATCTGTTTGGGCTTAGATCACCTTCATCGTCTTCAATGTTCTTTTTTGGATGATCTGCCATAAAATAAAATAAAGTTCGAATGATATGTGATTTAGGGTCGGCGACGCTTCGACGATCTGGGTATTTAAATATGAGACAACGAGAGAGTTGTCGTTATTTCATTGAACAATTAGTCGAATGGCCTACGAATAGAAATTGTATTCGTATTCGTTTATTCTTCATTAATTTTATCCGTTATTGATTGATTTATTATTCGTGAACATCTACATTCGCTTTATTCGCAAATCGGTTTATTTGTTTAAAATGGGATTTAAAACTTGTTGACGTTCGGCAATAACACTCATGTTTTCAAACAGAAATTTGCACAGCTTTATATCCAAAAAAACCTCGTCTTTGTATTTTTTTTATTCGTTACTCACACTATGGACGGATAAGCGAATAAAAAACACAGGAATAAATATTATATAGAAAAATCGATTATAATGTCATAATGACTTATAAATAAGTTGCAAGCTTCAGTATCTGGATATTTAATTTTAATATCTAGATATTATACCTTAATATCTATAGATTGTCGTCTTATTAGTTAAATGTCCAGATCTTACTCTTAGTATCCATTTTTCTCCGTGATAGTGGCAGAAATTTTAAAGATACATTGCTGTGTGTGTAATCTGGAAGTTCAAATCTATTTGCATACATATAAAGTATAACTTACTAGCATTTTCTGTCTGCGTACTAGGTTAATTTTCCTCTTGTCCTGCGATGGTGTCAGGATTTTGGCAGATTATATCTAACAATACTCGTCTTTGATCATCACAAAAGGTCAACAATCCTTCTGACATCTCTCCATCAATTTCACTCTGTGATACTGTCAGCATAGCCACTACAATGATTTCAGCTTCGCTTTTGCTTCTCGTAAATACAAGTTGTGTTATGCAGTCTAAATAGAACTTCTTTATTCGTTTAGACTTAACGTTCTCAGCTAGAAAATCAACCCATATTTTCTTAAAATGGGCATAATCTATCCGAATATAACAATTAGAAACAGTATGTTCCATGCAAGCGTCAGCATACTCATTGATTGTGTCGAATTTTGTAAAAGCTCGTATAAATGCAATTAATAAAGCTGGTGCCATGTCACATACCGTTTCTCTTGGTATTGGGGCTTCCGATCTTACGAATTCCATGAGGAAAAACTGTATTGTATTTGCATTGTGAGATTCGCTTAGCATTATGCCTCTTATGTAGTGGCCATTATCAGTTTCAACTGACATTGCGTATAATTCAATATTTCCCGATTCTGTACCATCTATTTGTTTCATTGAGAGTGCATTGAGCATTGAGCTGATAAAAAAATCATGTGAATGATCTACTTGGATAAGGTGGTAATTGTGTGAGTTTCACTAACGTAGGAGTTGAAAAATGTGCATAATCTCCATCCAATTGAATTCAGACCAGTTTCACGAAAAGGGCAGTTTTTCGAGGTTGCTAGAACTGGATCCCTTGCCGCATTGAGTCGATAAAAAAATCATGTGTCTGATCTAGCTGGCTGAAGAGGTAATTGTATGGGTTTCACAAAGGTATGGGACCAAAAATGTGCATGATCTACCACTTATCAAATTCAGACCAATTTTCTCGACAAGAGTAGTTTTTTTGCTTTGTTGGGACTTGATCCCTTGCAGCATTGAGTTGATATAAAAATCATGTGACTGATCTACGTGGATAAAGTGGTAATTGTGTGAGTTTAACTAACGTAAAAGTTGAAAAATGAGCATAATCTACATCCAATTGAATTCAGACCAGCTTCACGGAAAGGGTAGTTTTTCGAGGTTGCTGGAACTGGATCCCTTGCCGCATTGAGTCGATAAAAAAATCATGTGTCTCATCTAGCTGGCTGAAGAGGTAATTGTATGGATTTCATAAAGGTATGGGACCAAAAATATGCATAGTCTACCACTAATCAAACTCAGACCAATTTCACGATAAGGGTAGTTTTTTGGCTCCGCTAGAACTTGATCCCTTGCAGCATTGAGTTGATAAAAAAATCATGTCACTGATCTACTTGGATAAAGTGGTACTTGTGTGAGTTTCACTAACGTAGAAGTTGAAAAATGTGCATAATCTACTTCCAATTGAATTCATACCAGTTTCACGAAAAGGATAGTTTTTCGAGGTTGCTAGAACTAGATCCCTTGCCGCATTGAGTCGATAAAAAAATCATGTGTTTGATCCAGCTGGCTGAAGCAGTAATTGTACGGGTTTCACAAAGGTGTGGGGCCAAAAATGTGCATAGTCTACCCCTGATAAAATTCAGACCAATTTTTATTTAAGGTTAGTTTTTTGGCTTTGCTTGAACTTGATCCCTTGCAGCATTGAGTTGATAAAAAAATCATGTGACCGATCTACCTGGATAAGGTCGAACTTTTTGGGTTTTGCTAAGGTTGGAGTCTAAAAATGTGCATACTTTACCACTAATAAAACTCAGAACAATTTCACGATAAGGGTAGTTTTTTGGCTCTGCTAGAACTTGATCCCTTGCAGCTTCGAGTTGATAAAAAAATCATGTGACTGATCTTCCTGGACATGGTGGTAATTGTGTGAGTTTCAGTAACGTAGGAGTTGAAAAATGTGCATAATCTACATCCAATTGAATTCACACCAGCTTCACGAAAAGGGTAGTTTTTCGAGGTTGCTAGAACTGGATCCCTTGCGGCATTGAGTCGATAAAAAAATCATGTGTTTGATCTAGCTGGCTAGAGAAGTAATTGTATGGGTTTCACAAAGTTATGGGACCAAAAATGTGCATAGTCTACCCCTAATAAAACTCAGACCAATTTTTTGTATAAGGGTAGTTTTTTGCCTGTGCTAGAACTTGATCACTTGCATCATTAAGTTGATAAAAAAATCATGTGACCGATCTACTTGGATAAGGTCGAACTTTTTGGGTTTCGCTTTGGTTGGAGACGAAAAGTGTGCAAACTCTAGCACTAATCAAACTCGGACCAATTTCTCGATAAGGTTAGTTTTTTGGCTTTGCTAGGACTTGATCCCTTGCAGCATTGAGTTGATAAAAAAATCATGTGACCGATCCACCTGGATAAGGTCGAACTTTCTGGGTTTCGCTAAGGTTGGAGGCCAAAAATGTGCAAACTCTACCACTAATAAAACTCAGACCAATTCCACGATAAGGGTAGTTTTTGGGCTCTGCTAGAACTTGATCCCTTGCAGCATTGAGTTGATAAAAAATCATGTCACTGATCTACTTGGATAAACTGGTACTTGTGTGAGTTTCACTAACGTAAAAGTTGAAAAATGTGCATAATCTACTTCCAATTGAATTCATACCAGTTTCACGAAAAGGATAGATTTTGGAGGTTGCTAGAACTGGATCCCTTGCCGCATTGAGTCGATAAAAAAATCATGTGTTTGATCCAAGTGGCTAAAGAAGTAATTGTACGGGTTTCACAAAGGTATGGGACCAAAAATGTGCATAGTCTACCCCTAATAAAATTCAGAGCAATTTTTATATAAGGTTAGTTTCTTGGCTTTGCTTGAACTTGATCCCTTGCAGCATTGAGTTGATAAAAAAATCATGTGACCGATCTACCTCGATAAGGTCGAACTTGTATGGATTTCGCTAAGGCAGGAGTTCAAAAATGTGCATAGTATACTACCAATCAAATGCAGACCAATTTCACGATAGGGGTAGTTTTTCGAGGATGTTAGAACTGCATCCCTTGCAGAATTGACCCGATAAAAAAATCATGCAACTGATCAACTTGGATAGAGTCGTACTTGTAATGGTTTCACTAAGGTACGTGTCCAAAAATGTGCATAGTCTACCACTAATCAAATTCAGACCATTTTTACGATTGGGGTATTTTTTTGAGATGCTAGACTTTCATACCTCAGAGCATTGAGTCTATCAACAGACCAGGTGACTGATCTACCTGGATAAGTTCGAAATTTGAGGAGTTTCGATAGTAGCAGAGTCGAAAACATACTCAAAGGTCTTACCATAAAATTTAGCCAAATTTCACGATAGGGGTGGTTTCCTGGGATAGTTGGAACATGAACGCTTACCATATCAACCCTCTGGAAAAATCAAGAAACCGAACTACCTTGATACGATCGTATTTTCGCAAGCTTGAATCTTGAATATTTATTAGCAGAAACTGGATGCATTTTTTGTGGAAGTGAATTGGACAGATGGTTCTCATAGGTTATTACTATTAATTTATTATTATTATTATTATTATTATTATTGCTATTCCCATGAGTGGTTTTTTAGGATTTTGAAATTGGTTTAACTCATCTTTAAAAATAATTTTAATAACTATTTGAAGAAATCATTTTCGAAAAAAGTCGGCACTCAGAAAATCTTCAGTCGCTCTGAAAATTTAGATTGTTCGGCATATGAGAATAGATTTTTCTCGATAAGAATTGTAGTACTGGAAGTTGTTTGAAGGCATTTGAAGATACATCGAAGAGGCAAATTATATTTTTCAATATACACACATAGACTGGAAAATAATTTTTGTTAAAAGATGTTGCAATTTTAGCTTATTCAGTACGGTAGTTATTATTGTAACGATTAGGGGTAGGAAATAATTATGCTTGAAAGTACTGTTACTATTTTGTAAGTAAGTTGAATCTAGATATCGTGCTTTTTTTCAAATACGTGTCATCATTACAGGGTGTTGCTTTTTTTATATAAGGGTTGATTTTACAAAAGCGATTGGTATGACGTTGAAAAGTAAAAAGAAGGGCGCAAAAATTCCAACAATTAGTGTACACAATTTTTGGCATCAGTCTGCATGCTTGTATTCAGATACAAATACGGGGTTGGTTTTCGTAACTATTAGGGGTGAAGAATAACTTTGCTCCTCAGTTATGTTTTAAGAATACCGTGTTAGTATTCCATCAGTATTTTCCATCCGGATAACGAGTTTATTTTTTTAAATATGTTTTTTCAGCAGAGGGGGTTGCTTTTTTAAATAAGAGTTGCTTTTTTGAAATAAGGGTTGATTTTACAAAAGCGGTTCGTAGCACACTGGAAACAAAAAAAGAGCAAAAAAATTTAATTTAGTCATTTTTCAAAATTTAATGATTTTTGTAGAGAGCGCCGCTGAGTTGACGGCAAGCTAGCGTCACCCTGTTTTCCCGAAAACTAGAGGAGCAAAAAAAATTTTGTTTTTGGTAAAAAATAGCAAAAAAATATGCATTATATGACATTTTGTTTTTCGTTAGTGGCGCAGCTGAGTTGTCTGACCTTACCTCCGACAATTTTCAGACCAGTCGGAGTACATTTTTTGATTTTGCACATTAGTTGTTCTCTTCCAGACGTAATGGAAAAAAGATCCTACCATCTCACATAGTCTTTTTATGTAGATCTTTATTATGTTCATTAGAGTACAATGTCATAAGAGTATAATGTTATCGCAGAAAGAGGTACGGTGACCAGTTATTTGTCGATAGGGCCTCTCGCCACTTTGCGGCTTTATCGATCAGCACGTATCGTACTGAAACCGTTAATTAATATCGCAGAATCTAAAACATCATGATATAGACATGTCCTTAACATAACGAAAATGTCTGCACTACATGGAGAAAAATGAGCATTTTGAAACAAGTTTTGAGAACCGGAAATTTTGAAGAATATTCCAGATATCCAGGATTGTTTCAGGAATCCTGGACTAAGAACTGGTAATTTAAGAATCGGGATCCACGACGAATATTTCGAGCCCTTTGCGCTGCGTTCTGGGACTGAGTCCCGAACTACTACAGCCTTATTCCAAGCACCACTATCAGTAGCACTCCACTATAGGTACCACTCCACTTCTGGTTGGAGCGCTGGGTGATGAGTACTAGGGCGTAGCGTGAAATACAAATCTCCGAAAATGAAAGACTCTGGGGTCCTGTTTTTTTCCTTTTTATCTAACAAACAACTGTGTAAAAATTTGTTTTGATCCAAACATTTTTCTTTTGATTGACCTAAGATGATTGGTAGTGTCACGTCCCGCAACTATTACAATAATTATTATTATTTATAATAATTGTATGGAACATTTATATCCAATAATGAATCGATAAGCTAAAGGAGCATATCTAAATATCGTGAAGACCTCTATAAGATCCAGTTTCCAATCGTTATTGTGAAGGCCTTACAATGGACGAATATAATATCGTCAAGTCCTGCTGTAAAGGGAAGTTTTAAAGAACCTACACAGTAGTCTAGAATGAGCGTTGCATATCAATTTTCGCAGAACCAATACATCCAACAGGCTCACGTGAGTGAGAGACCCTCCCATTAATCAATAAGACGGGTATGAAAATCGACGAACACATGTTTAAGTTCCAATCTGTTACGCCTACACTTGTTCAAATCTACGATGCACAGCTGTAAAATTTTGACATCTCTACCATGCATTCCCATGCACCGGATACCAGATTTTCGTGGGAAACCACTATCTCAAATGCAGAAAACGACAAATATCGTTCATCAATATGACATTCGTAGCAGGGTGACTACTTGACCTAAGGACGAAATTTCGAAACTATTTTATCATTATAACAGTTCCCCATAACGTACTGGCGCTTAGTTTTCCCCAATGAACATCTGCAGATTTCGCATTTCTCTGAAACTTAGTCATATCCATAATTTCTGATGCTAATAGAATACTTGAGCACATATAAATTACCAACACATCTAAACTCCCTTGGCATCTTGGAAGGCGAATCTTGTGTGAGAACGTATAGTATGGAGGCGTCTCATATTCTATTTTCAGGAAAGTTCCCCGATGACAAGCGGACGCTTAGTTTCCCCTAATGATAAAAATTACCAACACATCTGAAAACTCCTCACCCCCTTGGCACTTTGGGAAGGGTGATCCACACAGATTTACCACTACAACTAAAACTACATACCCCCTCTGGCATCTTGGTTGGAAGGTAGAATGCTTCCGATACTGCGCCACTCTACAAATAAGGCTATACCTGAAATCTTTTCTACCGATTGGCTATTCCAATTCACACAGTTTCACTACTACAACTAAAATTACGTACCCCTACCTTTAATACCGCTAAACCTCATGGGTACTTAAAGAGCAGTTCTGTGTATACAGAGCAGTTCAAACAAGAGGGTGTAAACTTCCGAAAACTTTAAATACCTGTAGGTACCCCTTTCAACTCATAATTCTTTTTTACAAATTCCTCTCTTCTATAAACTTGATTGGTAATTAGTCTTCCTTTTCTCTTGAGATGGACTAGACACAATCAAGCAGATTTAATACGAAGTCGATCAACAAAATATCCAGGAAATCATTGTTAATTAAATAAATGATCAGGTAAGTTATGTTTCTCGGGACGTAAGAGTTGCTTTAGAAAAAGTTTGAAGAAAAGTTGTAGATATCTATAAAATACATCTGTTTTGTTATATGCAATTTTGTAGCCAACCCTTTTCGAGCAAAAAAAGGTAAAAAAAAAATTTCTTTGACAATTTTCAAAATTAAGTGGACATTCTTTATTTCAGATAATAATGAGCTCCATGAAAAAAATAAAACACCTATTTCAGCTCTTGGTTCACCCTCCATTGGCTGGTTCTTGATTGTTATTCAAAATTTCACAGAGATTATTGTAAGAAAATTTTTTTTTTCATCACTGCATGAACAAAGTCATGAGACCTATAGAATTTATTTCTAAAAGTCATCACAGACGAATGAAATTTGAACTCGACCATTCTGAGCAGACACGCAGCTCTTCGCTAGTTTTCTTCTCAAACTTTCCAGGACTCACCGCGAGAAGGAACATGCATTTAGAGTCACACCCAATACCCACCTCAATCACCCAACCACGTGAGTATGATCTGAATTCTCTTCAGTTTGAACTGCGATTTCGTCCTGAAAGTGGGCATAATTTGCCTGGACTCTAGCGTAGCTCTAATGAAGCTATCAATCTGTTCACTCGTAACTGATTTACTTGCTTTAGCAACGATTTAGACGATTCGATCAAGCGCTTGAGTATGACAGTGGATCTTGTTCAAATCAACTGGTTGAGTATCCTGCTGATCAACTAAGATTTGTAGCTCGTCTGCTGATAAATGAGCTACAATTGGCGGATCTGCCATTGCCCTTTTGTGCAAGTCCATAAGTTCTGTTTAGCTTGTGTCTTAAAAATTCTATTTCGGATCGAAGAACTTTCGTACAATTCGTTTAGGTTGTACTTTTTTTGCCCTGCCTCGCTTTCAATGCTGATGAACGGCTGTTGGCATTTTAGAGGTGTTATCTGCTTCTCTATCTTTCAATATGATGTCTCGACCTCTCTGACGTACCTCCAGCTTTTCATCAGTGACCATGGGCAGAAGAATGTTCTCCGAGTGTGCAGAAATGCCATTTCTTTGAATCGACTCGTCAACTACTCCCCTTAAATTCGTAGGCAGGTACCTTGTTAGGCAAATCAATAGAAAAAAATCCTATCACTTTTTAATATGAATTTGTATAGCTTAATGGGGAACCACATGGAAACGTAAACTCGGAAAATGAAAACAGCCAGCATGATCAACTCAGGGCAAGGATCATCGGTTGCAATGTATTTCCTAAAAATTCTGCTCTTAGTATCAGAACTGGGCACAAAATACCTCAGCTACGTTGCTGAAATACATTTATTATATATTGAAATACGTGTAAGAATTGTATTTTGTAGTTGAAGTTTTTTGTGTATTTCTTTGAAAATACTTTCTAATATCAGCATATAAAAATTATATTACAAATTCCTAGAGTGCATGATAAGCATAGGAATTTTATGATCAAAGAGTACGCAGGGCTGCGCAATATAGACCTACGATATGTAGGGATGCAGAGTATACTTTTATGGTACGTAAAGCTGTGCAGTGTACATCTCTGATACATAGAGCTGCGTAGTAGTGGTCTACCACACTTAGGGGTGCGCAGTAAAGACCTGTGCTTCACAAGGCCTCGCAGTGTACTTTAGGGTGATCCAAAATTTTTTTCTTGAATTTCTATGCTCTCACCAGCCAAATTTGTTCGAATTCACAAGAAAATTATTGTGTATTTTTTTTCTGAATAATATTGAGAGGTTCCGCAAGCCGTATGAAGTTCATTATTTATTATATATTCATTTTGTATTCCTTAATTATTCATTATTTTTTATATTTTTTATTATTCTATTATTATTTATTATTTATCATTCATTATTTATTATTATTTATTAGTTTATTTCCTATAAGAAAAAATAACGTTTTTTAAATGTTCTCCAGAATCGTCAATATTAGATGTATCAAGTTGACTCTCAACACTTCTGTTCACAATTCACCATAGAATACAAATCAAAAATAACTTTTTGAATTTCACCTCCATAAGTCTGTTTTATAGGGTCTCTAATAAACACCGTAAGTGAAAAATTCGGTTTTGCGAGTTCTTGGCGCTAATTATATTCCTTAGGATTTCTTTTAGAACAAATTGTTCCTATTGTATAAAATATTACATGCTATTATATATATTATATAAATTATCACTTTTAGGAAGAGCGAGGCTCTAATCAATTGAACAATGTATTATTATTTATATCAATATTCGCTTAGGATAATGATAGAAAGTTGAGGTTTATTCTGAAATTCTCCACTTTTTGTCCACTTTTCAATCAGAGTGAGGTACTAATTGATTAAGGTTAACAAACATTATTGTACAAACAATATATTATTATTTTTAATGATATTCTCTTTATTTAATGCAGTAAAGTTGCGATTTTTTCAAGTTTCAACTTCATGATCATTTTTTATTTAGAGTGAGGAAAAAATTATCGTAATTTGATGAACATAATTGTTAAAACCATTTATTACTGCTCATAACTATTTTTTCCTATGGTAATATTAGATAGTTGCGGTTTTTTCCGAAATTTTTAACTTTCTTTCCAATGGTCACTCAGTGAGTTAATAATTAATTCAAGTTAACGAACATAATTATTTAAATAATTTATTATTGTTTATAACTATTTTCTCCTAATGAGATGCTAGAATGTTGCGGTTTTTTTTTTAAATTTTTAGCTCTTATTTGAATTTTTAGTTATGAAACGCTGGGAGTTCCGGAATATATTTCTTTATTTCTCTCTACTGCGTAGGTATAAGTCCTGTGTACTACACAGTCCTATATACTATACCATGGAATTGTACTGCGTAGCCTTTTGTATCACAGGTTTTTACTGCGCACCTCTACATGTCATAAAGAACTACTGCTCACCACTATGCACCTTCTGAGTACACTGCGCAGCATTTTGAAGCAGAGGTCTCTACTACACACCCAAATGTACGAGGTCTGTCCCAAAAGTATCCGACCTATGTTCATATCTTCGCGCGGTGAGACGCAGGCGTACTCTAGAGAG
>JAUMHM010000086.1:1486517-1499202 GCA_032362435.1 Melikaiella ostensackeni
GTTCAAGAATTTGATGCTTCTCGAGTAAGGAAACTTAGGTGCATTATTATCACGGGCGTTTGATAAGTCCGTGATTGGAACGCTCGTACTACATGATTGAAAAGTAAGATTGCGATGCACGAGATTCACGGCACTGTCCATACACCAAACGCTCGGGACACATACCTTTCGATAAATTCATAAAGATGATATTTTATAATTTTTCATATATCTGATATCATCTTATCCATTAATTTTTTGAAAATATTATACTTTTTTATCTTTATTATTGTAAGGAAATTAAAAAACTCAGTTACAATATCTTTTTTCGCTTCCTCCCTCCTTTCTTGCGCTTCCGCTTTCCGATACTTTCTCAAGTGGTTGGCATGGTACTGCTCCTTCTCCTTGTCAGTGACAGGATTTCGAAGGACGTACACGTTTATTGCCAGCTTCTTTCGAATGAAGTAAGGACCTTCGTAAAGGGAAAGAAATTCAGCCATCGCACCTGTCGTGGTATTAGAAACGTTGCCATCGCTAATTCCCACTCACCAATTTCGAAGACGATTCCTTCTCTGTTCTTATTTAGATTTCGCGAAATCCCTTCTTTTTTCTTTTTGATCCGTTGTCGTAAAATCATTATTTGTTCTTGTCGCTTTACAGGTGCCTGCTAGGGTCCTTCAGGTTGAAATTGCTCCCACCATCTTTTGGGTTTCTTACCCCCACAAAGCCTCGTATGGTGTTATTTCGTTCGTGTCATGGTGCGATTTGTTGATTATAGTTTCCACGTTCTTTAATTGATTGAACCATGTCCCGTGTTTTTTAGGTGGAAGCAAGGTGCGGAAGAGGCGTGCTAACTCCCGATTTACTCTCTCGATCATGGCGCGTAGAAAGATTCACGCAAAATCCGAAAGGTTTTCTCAACTCCCGGATGTCCATAGGCAAGGTGGCATTCCCGTATGAGGGTTCGAATCAATCCTTGTGGTACATATACGCGATATGATGAGTCATCCAGGTGATACAGGGTGCCTCCCCAGAATTTTAAACCGTGTATTTTCTGCATCTTTTGCCACGATCCTTTTCAAGTCTTTGGTTTTCTTGTCCTCCACTTGTAATTGTGATAAATTTCGCAATCGATTTTCAATTTGAGGATTCCATTTGTAATTTGACGCGTGAATGGTCACGCGAGTTTCTCCACGATTTTTTTCTTATACGTCTCTTTGTTATGCAATCAGCTGAGCACATTCGCCATTACATTGTCCTTGCCAGGTAGATGTTCAATCTCAATTCGATAGTCTGAATTGCTGATATCCATCACGTTAGCATTGCATTTACGAACTTGCATGTTTGGAGAGAAGTCAAAGCTAAGTGATCCGTGCGATTAATGATCTTCGCGCGATGCAGATATGTACGAAATTTCTTCAGGGCCCATACGATTGCTGATAATTCTTTCTTAGTCGTGAAGTATGTTAACTCCGGTCCTTTCAGCGTTCTGCTAGCGAGTGTGATAATCTCTTTTCCGCGAGTCTTATTGATTTGATAGAGCACAGCACCTAAAGCGTAATTTCTAGCATCTATCTCTAAATAAAAATCCTTGTTCGGCTCAGGAAAGTATAATAAAATAGACTCACTGAATAGTCTTTTTACTTTATCAAAACTTTCCTGTGTCTCACTGTCCTACTTCCAAGAGGTGCTCTTTTTCATGAGTTCTAGAAGCTGCATTATTTTTGCTGCGTGTTTATCACTGAATTTAGAGTGAAAATTTATAAGGCCTAAAAATTGTCGGAGTTGTTTTACAATTTTAGGTGCTGGGAGTTCGTGAATGCTCTCGATTTCCTCAGGATCGGGTTTTATTTCTTCAGTAATCAAAACAAAACCCAAAATTTAGTTTCCTCTTCAAAAAAATGTGACCTCGCTGAATTTAATGTTAAATAATTCTCAGCTTACCGTTCTAATAGCTCATTAAGATTTTGAGATATTGTTCTTCGTTTTGTGAGGTGATCAAACTGTCATGTACAAAAGTTATGATATGACGTCCCATGCCTTGTAGTGTCTGGTCTAGTTCTCTAACAAGGGCCGCAGTACTTGTTTTAAGGCCAAAGGGAACGACTTTAATTTCATAGCTTCGGATTCGGTATTGGAAGGCCGTGTACCTGCTTGAATCGGGATGTAATGGCATTTGCCAGTAGCTACTGTTCATGTCGAAACTCGGTGATATTGATCCCTTTGCATTTTTGAAATAAGACTTTAGCTATTTTGGGACACTCCCAGTCTTGAATTAAAATTTCATTTAACTTTCTGACATCAAGAAATAGGCGTACAGTACCATCCTTTTTGATGAATGGCATTATGGGATTTATATATGGGCTTTTTGATCGTTGTATGATGTCCAGTTCCAACATGCGGTGAATCTCCTTTTCAACTTTATCTTGCCGAGCCATAGGGATTGGATAGCTTCCTACAAGGGGTTGTCCCTCGTGTACATTCAAGATGTGCTGGTATGACGTTAATAATCCTGGCGCTCGCCGAAATACCTGTCGGTGTTTCCATAGGATTTCACCGAGTTGTCTCTTTTTGTTTTGATCCAAATTGGGACTTTCTGGGAGCTTTTGTTCAAGCTCTTGCCAAGTGATACTTATTGGGGGTTTTCCTGTCCTTCGGGGATCTCCAATCCTTTTAAATGCTGGACGACCATGGGTCCTGCAGGCAGGTTATCGATCAGGTCAATCTCCTAAATTTCTGCTTCCTTTCTTTGTCTTCGTCCTATATTATTCTGATTATTGGTGTTCCCTTCAAATATGGGAAGGTCAACGTCCTCGTGTCCAGATCAATCTGGGCTTTGTACTCATCGAGCACATTTATCCCCATTATGCAGGTGCGAAAGAGCTTTGGCACGACCAGAAAAGCAATTTGTATAATTTGAGGAGCAATTGTACATCGGCATAGATCTGTTTATTCAAGCGGGTAGCCTTGCCCCCCAGGGGTCCTGTCACTGCTGCACCTGCTTATGCAAGGCCCGGGTACGTCTCGAATCTCCCTTTATTGCTTTTTAAAAACTCTTCAGTGTGCTAGTTAGCACGTTCGTCACGTATGTGGTTTCCGGTGCCACGTCAATAAATTTTTGTTTTGAGTTTATTAACGCGGCTCCTCTTCGTTTTCCGCATCGAAAGGATCCTCCTCGCGTGGTTTTTCGAGTGTCTGTTGTTCATGGTTTGTGTCCAATTTCATGTTTTGCACTTTATAGTGCTGTTGGGCAGGTGGTTGTCGCCAAAAGATTTCTCCCCGCTGCCCACGCTACCCCCCTGTGTTCTAGTTCTGTCTGGGGTCTTGATAGGCATTGCCTCTATTTGAATCGTTGTTATTTCCTTGCGTGTAGGATGTGTTCTTTTGTAGATGGTTGTTTGTCATCGAGTTTTGTGGCGTTCAGGAGTTCGGGTGCTGTTGTGAGTTGCTGTCTTGTCGCTTGGGCCCCTTGCCTCTCCATCTTTCTTCTTCAGGATACCCTTTATTAATGGCGCCTATCTTATCAAATTCTTCGAGTAATTCGATTAGTTATTCACAGCTTCTACTACCCATTTCTATTATGGAGTATTTAATTTCGTCTGTAAAATGTCTGGCCAATTTTCTGACAATTTCCGTTTGTTCTGGTGCGGGCGAAATTTGGCAATGAACGTATTGAGATCATAGACTTCACACTTGTCATAAAGAAGAAAATGGATCACCAAAAGAATCCAGCAAAGAATTTATTTCACCTATCTCATTACCCTGAAAATTTGAGTTCACGAGTATATTTTCAAACATTTTCTTCAGTTCTATAATTGAGCTCCCTAGGAAATCTCTTCCATTATCAACCATGACTTGAACTAGACTTCGAGGAAAAGACGGTCGACTGTATAGCTTGGCAATAAACGTTGAACTCTGTTTTGTCAAAAGGTCTCGACAATTATCTTGGGCGAGTCGAATATCAAGATTTCTATCAGAGGGCTTATCAACGGCATTGGCATCCGTTGGCTCATCATTAATATTTTCAAATTCATTCACGGCAAGAGCTTCGACAGTGACTCTTTCAGAATCAGTTGTAACATTGATAGAAAACTTGTGATAAGATCTATAATGTTTGCGCATTCGAGCCCAAGAAGAAAACGTTTTCTGCAATAAACAGTTACGCTCTGCGTACGCGTAAGAAGACGTAGTTTGCATATGATGAAAGATTTTGTAATGTATATGTAGGGCTTGAATAGATGGAAAAAATGTCTCAGCATGGCACTTTGAGCAGACAGGCATTTTTATATATTGAATATTTAAATATTAAATTAAATTTTCTGACGGTTTGTGGATTTTGATAAATGATAATACAATTTTGCAAATGTTTATAAATTTAAGAATAGAAAAAAAAGAAGTAGAGTTTTTAGACAGCTTACACTCACGTTTCTTTAACGCACTGATCCTCGCACGACAGTTCCTTAATGAGAGCTGCTAGGATATCTACTTCCCTTCGATTATCCTACTTGGTTCTCAAAGCATACTATATACATATTTGAAGAAGCAACGACAGTGGCTCAGCATGCCTCGATACTGTGCATGGATCGCATGGAAGATTTTAAATGTCACGTCAATAGCTTTAACTGGAGAATCGGCACTGTACAAGAGATTATCCAAGGATACAAAGCAGTCTGTGATGGTGTCCAAATGTTCCCCTACAATTACTGCAAATGACTGGATCGTTTCATCTCGTGCAGCTGCTCGTTCTCTGACCCTCCTTATTGCTGATTTAATGTCACCAGTGCTCTGAAAAATGAAACAAATTGTTGTGAATGATTTCTTCATTTAAATTAATCTCTAGCTTGATATTAGATCAATCAGGTATAGTTCTTGTTTATCACTCACCGTTACGTGAATCTGGACACCATCCTGAATAACCTCTCTTGTAGGTTTCCAAAGCGTACCATCATTTATTAATTCTGGTTTCACCAGCATCGATAGTTGCATTAATACTGATGCATCACTTTCCTCTGCAAAAAAAAGTAATTTGAAAAAGAGATATTCTCAATTGAGATGAAAATTCCATATTATTCCTAAAATATCACTAGAAAGTGAACAAACCTTCATCTCTTAGGGATTGTGTTTTTTTCGCACGAGTAGACAAAAGGGAGCTTACTTTCTTTTTGAAACTGGGCCAAAAGAACAGTAAGTTGTTTTCTGTTCCCGGATAAAGAAGAGAGTAATCCTCTCCAAGCTGCAGGAAAAAAATGATGTGATTAAATTGATTGGAAATAAATTTTTCTAAAGCAGTGTCAATTCTGAAGTAATAATTTTTACTTTGAAATCGATTAAAGAAACCCTTGCCAAAGTGTACCCTAAGGCTTCCTTAATCCCTCTGTAGGTCTGAACATAAAATGTTACTTTTTCGGATGTAATTCTCTTCTGCTTTCTCCCTTTACTTTTCTTGTCTTCTACAATTATCTCGGCACGTGTCAGTTCCATGCGATACTCATGCGTGTCTCGCAATTTCTGAACACAATCTTGCCAGGGTGTGCAAGTAATCTTCAGAGAGTTCACCTTATTCAAAACTTCTTCTTCTGGAGTGAAATCTGTGAAACAGAAATTTTGTTATTAGAAATTATTGATCAATAATACTGAAAGAAAAAAAAAAGAAGCGAGAGAAAATTCAAAATAAAACTTACCATCACTGTCTTCGCAATGATTGCTCCTCTAATGCGCGTTCTTGCTCAGCACTCGTATTCCCGCACGACGTGCCCTTTTTCGAGTATTGTAAAGCAAGTCCACAAGCTTGCCAGATGTGCTGTGCTTTTTCCCAAACTCTTTCTGTTTGTTTCCTGAAACAAAAGGACAATAAAAATATATTCATTTCTCCTAACAGATCTCTTAAAATCGAATTAGAAGCTTGAAGAAATTTTTTTTTAACAATAGCGTATACGAACCTTCTGCTCAGATGGGAAGAATTTCTGATTTTTTTCTGCTAGTTCTATGAACTTGTATTGTGTAATTCTGTGAAAAGAAATGACCAGAAGAATTATTATTTCAGCATTACATAACAATAGTTTATTCTGCATATTTATATATAGGTTACATAGAAATTGGTCACGTACTTCTTTTCTATATCACCCTTTAATTCGTGGAAAAGGACACACTCAGCAATATCTTGTCGAGTATTTTCGGTTTACTTCCCATTAAGCTTATACTGTTCAATCGAAAATTTTCCAGCAACGGTTATTACGAGAGAATCATAAATAGGTCCTTGAAATTGAAGAAAAGAAATATACAATTTTTCCACCTGAAGATGACATGTAGTGGTGGTATTAAAATGATTGGAAATTGTACATCACAGTAAATATAGTCCGAAAGTGGCGAAAGCAGAATGTGTTTAACTTCTTTTTTTTTTCTCAAGAATACAAATAGTTCAATAAACGGTGAATATTATTGACTATCATGGCAATACTTACATCTTTCATAACAGGAAAAGAATCTTTATCTGACGAATTCAGCGTTAGTCGCCGCTTCTTTTCAAGAACGTCCGTTGTAGCATCTCTGTCATGGCGCTTCAGAGAGTCCACTTTCTTCCTTGTTGTTGCGTCTGCCTGGTCCAAGTCTGCTTCTATCGCCTGCCACGTTTCCTCTTCTCCAAGTGAATTTGGTATGTCACTTTCTTTATTCAAACATCCATCGGAATGAACAACGTACTCGTCGTTCTCAACGTTTGTGTTAGAGGAGCATGACGCAGTGTCCTGCATACATTATTTTATAGATGAAGAAAATATTTTATCATAAGCGATACAGCGTGAGGAATTAAAAAAATTAGAATTTTTCCCACCTTTCTCATGAAAAGTTAGAATTCAATAATAATTAATTGTTAAGACACTTATATAATCTGTGGAACGAAAAAAATTACTCCAAAATTCTATCAAGTGTAGCAAAAAAGTAATTTTGGACAACCCTATTAATAAATAAATTACTTTTTGAATTCATTTGACATCCTAAACTTACGGAATTCACCAGAATATTAGAAATATTTGATCTCTGATGACTCCACTGCGTTTATTCCTTTAAAAATGTAGAGTATGGTCCCACTTTGAAGAACAACTCTGAAATTTTTTTTCTTGGCAAAGAACCTAAAACACTCATCATCTATCTCCTCTATGTGCGAACGGCAGGGAGGAATAGAATGAAGAAGATTGGAAAATACAGGTATATTGAATATTAAAAAAGGAACAAAATTTAAAAAGTAAAGAAAGATAAGTTGATGAGAAATGGAAATAAATAGATAAAAATGATTTCAAATAAGTTTCAACTTCAAATTCAACTTCAAATAAGACTTCAACTTGAAGCCTCAAACTAGCGGTTGAACGTCGCTGCTACAAAATGGAAAAATTTCAACAGAAAGGACAACAGTAGTATTTTTTCATTTGAACTTTTACACTTGCAAAATATGAAATGAGGGAGGGGGGGCTTTCCTGTCCCCTTTCCTTCCTCAAGTAAAAATAGAAAAGACTGGCCTCTCGATAAAAGAATGCAAGTTAGTCATACCTTCAAATTTTTCGATGTACTTTTCCAGGCCCCACAATGTGAGAAGCTCCTTGTAAGCCATCGGTCCTATCACACTTATTTTCACTGTAAGGTTCACAACTGTACACACACGATAAAACAAGTAAACAGTTATTAACAGAGGTTAAAACTAAGTCAGATGTTGCATCAGGTATTTTCAAGTAACACTAACGAACAAACTCACGAGAGGTTAGGATAGCGCATCATGACGCTCACTACTCTTTTTAAACGCGTCAATCCATGCGTTTGCGCAGTAGACGGCGGTGCGTGGCGGGCAAATTGAAATACCGAAATGAAAATTTCTTTATTTTTCAACTTTTTTTGTGTAATACATTCTAAAAAATAACAACTAGCAAAGTATATTCAAAGGGGAACAACCAATTGAATGATTCTGCTGTAATTAGTTGAAATTGAATTCGCGGAATAAAATCAAATGGTTGAATTAAATTTATATAATATTTTAATATTTTAAATTTTAATATTATTCACCTCAATACATCAAAAAACGATATACCATAAGAAACACAATATTTACTATTACTATTATTCAACGTTGCCGTAAGGGAAATATATAAAATATCACACACACAGATATATTTATATATATATTTATATTTATATATATACTCGTATATATATGTAGATATAAATATATCAATTATCACACCATTAATCTATCTGCGTAAACTTTATGTAATAATAGTAATTGTAAACATTATGTTCATTATTGTAATTGATTATTGAAATTATACATAATATGATGTTCTATATGCTACAGCAAAGAATTGCTAATTAAGTTCCGTACACTATTTCGCATGCCTCGCCCAACCGAACTATTCCAACCCGACAAGTTGAGTCGTCAGAACCGTACCCGTTCGGTTGTTGCAAAACTTTGTCGGGTTCAGGCAACCGAACGATTACCAACCGGACACAGTTCGGTTGTCGCAACCAAACCATTTCTTTGCGTGTACTCAAAATCATATAGAAAATCCGATATTCGGATCGCATTGAGTTGCTCTATACACAGACACTCAAATCACATTGGATTTCACTGTTCAAAGACGCGTAAAATTTGGTATTCAAATCACATTGAATTTCACTATTCAACAACATAGAAAATTTCGATATTCAAATCGCATTGATTTTCGCTATTCAAGACATATCTAAAATTTGGATTTTCAAGTCACATTAGATTTCATTATTCAAAGACACGTATAAATTCAGTACTCAAAATCGCACTTGAATTCAATATTATGGATTATTTAAAAGAAAGCTTCCGATTGGACCACTCATGGACTTATCATCTGTCTGTTGTGCAGCTTGAAGGTGCATCTACTCCTAGTGGGATACATAGAGAGATTGATGCCCCTTTGGAAAAGCAGATTTCCTATCTCATCTGGAAAAAATCGTGTGGCGACTAACAGCATCACCTTCCAGAGAGGCGTCTTTCATGGTGACGACATGAGCCTCTTATTTTTTGCATAACACTTTTGCCACCCACTATCGCACAGCGCAATTCTCATGGGTATACCTCTGCGTCGGATCTGATAATCGTAAGCATAAGGTCACCCATATATTTCATATGGATGACTTGTAGACCTATGCTTCTGGGACACAGAATCTGAAGGATGCTCTGATGATCATCGAGGGGTACAAACGAGAAATTGGTATGAGCTTTGAATTGGACCAGTGTGCCAAGATTCATTCGAAGCGAGAACGACTTTCTAGCGTAAGCGAAACGATTTTGAACTCGTGGACAGAAGCGCTATTAGAAACCTTGACGCTGGAGAGACCTATTTATACCTAGGCGAGCCAGAGAACCGCATTCAGAATATAATATCAGTGAAGGAGACTCTCCGAAGCAGATACAAGCGCCTCCTTCGAAAGATTTTGTCTTCCGATCTGTTGGCGTTGAATAAGATACTTGAGACTAACATGCTTGCCGTCTCGGTTTTACTCTATTCATTTGGGGTGATTTCATGGACGAAGCACGAGCTCACTGCCCTCGATATCCTCACACGTAAGATCATGCATATGTAGAACAGCTTGTATTACAACTCGTCCGTTCCGCGCTTATACATCCCTGGCCGTAAAGGTGGACGCGGACTCCCAAATATCCAGTGTCTTTATGACCGAGTTATCTTGAGAACAGCTCGAGTAAAGAAAGCAGATTTCAACAATTTCCTCGAACATCACAGGCTAGGAGAAGGAAAAGGGGGAGAGGTATCAAGACCTTATACGGGAGCTGCGGCGCGTGTACGAAGTTTTTTCGGCTAAAATGATTATCCTCTTGAAGGGTGCTCTTGAAGGGGCGAAATCATCATTTAGTATGGCTATTTAAATATGGCGTCGAGAGCCAGAGAAACATAGATGAGCAAATTACTTTTGAAAACAAAACTATGAAAGTGTCGACTTGAAATACTTCTTTTGGGCTTAAATTCTACGTTTGCGTTGGTACTTTGACGATATCTTATGACATATTGCGAAATTCAGAATGGTGGATCCAATATAGCAGCCTTATGTCAACGATTATGCTCCCTGCAACTAAATTTCCTCAAATTAGCTTGGACATGATTAATTGGGGGATTTCGAGCTCGCTGATTGCGATTCTTCACTTGTTTCCTCTGAAGAAACAATTGAGGATTACTAAGACCGAAGTTTATTTGTTCTTTCTAAAAAAATGATTGAGGATCGTAAAGGCAGATCCAACTGAGAATCGCAGAGGCAGGGCCTCACCTGTTCTCTCATGAACGCCAACTGAGGATCATAGAGTCAAAGCTTCACTTGCTTCCTTTAAAGAAACAATTGAGGATCTCTAAGACCGAGCTTCACTTGTTCTCTGTAAAAAGACAACTAAAGATTCTTGAGGCAGAGCTCCACTTGTTCTTTCGCAAGGAGCAACTGAGCATTGCAGAGGCTGAGCTCCACTTATTTTCTCTAAAAAAGACAATTAAGGAGCACTAAGATTAAGCTTCACTCGTTCTCACTAGAAAAACAACTGAGGATTCTGGAGGCACAGCTCCACTTGTTCTTTCGCAAAAAGCAACTGAGCATTGCGGAGGCCGAGCCCCACTTGTTTCCTCTAAAAAAGACATTTGAGGAACACTAAGACCGAGCTTCAGCTGTTTTCACTAGAAAAACAACAGAGAATCGTGGAGGCGGGGCTCCACTTGTTCTTCCGCAAGAAGCAACTGAGCATTGCAGTGGCCGAGCTCCACTTGTTTCCTCTAAAAGAGGCAAATGAGGAACACTATGACCGAGCTTCACTTGTTTCCACTAAAAAAGGCAATTGAGGAACAATATGACCAAGTCTCACTTGTTCTCTCTGGAAAAACAGCTGAGGTTCCTGAAGGCAGAGCTTGACTTGTTCATTCGTAAGGAGCAATTGAGGATCGCAGAAGCAGATCTTCACTCTTCCACTTTCGCAAGTTAATATATTTCCTTCCATCCTTAAGTCTATATCGGTTCAGAGCACGGAAATATGGATTATTCATATTCGTTCAACTCCACCCTCAGTGTCTGAAATGTTTATGTGAATATTTTTTTTCAGAAATTCAAGTTCAATTAGATTATCACAGGACTACGTATGAAATCAGTAATTTTCAGAACTACAGTTTCATTCAGTGATTTGACCTTCATTAGGATTGTATGTCACGAAGTCTTCATAAATTCAAGTTTTTCAACAGTTAAATATCCAGTTTGCCTAATACGAGCGACGAACATCGCGATAGATGCTGCAATCTTTACAAAAATTTTGGTCTTACGGGCCACAAAGGCAAAGATTTGAGATTTATATCTAAGAATCTCAAAAAGATTAATCTTACAGATTATTCTTTAATTCTTTATTTTTACAATTTCTACAGAAGCATGGAGTGTTAATAAAATGGCAAAAGAATTTAGCTGAAGTAGGTGGATTGCAAAAAAAGCTAAAGATCTTAGAATTTCGAAAGAGGTTTTACCAGACACTACAGCGAAGACTGGTAGACCATTACTGGAATCTACTGTAGACAAAATAAAAGACTTTTATACTGATGATGCGAACAGTAGAATCATGCCCGCCCAGGAAGATTTTTTTGCGAAGACAGATGGAGACCGCTGTTTGATGCAGAAACGTCTCCTTTTATTAGATTTGAAGGGACTCTACGATAAGTATAAAGAAAGTCACCTCGATTTTCCAGTAAGCTTCAGCAAATTCGCACAACTTCGTCCGAAATATTGCATTCTTGCTGGGCCCAGCGGAACCCATTCCGTCTGCGTTTCCACGATCCATCAGAATGTTAAATTGGTGTTGGTTGCTATTGACATAAAGCAACTCAGCCAGAATTCGGGTAACCCGATGAGTGGTTATGAAGGCTGCTTACAAGAAATCACTTGTGAGAATCGTGGTGTGAATGACGGTGAAAATCGTAATGCAAATTGCTTTCTTGATGAATGTGAAAAATATTCAGGAATTGCGAGTTTCTCACAACTTCTACAACAATTATTGGAAGGAAAAAACGTCGATAATGTACAATTCAGTACCTGAACTGCGACAGACAGGGACACTTTATAATCTTAAATACTCCCTACAACAGACTTCGCAGAAGTATTATGTAATAAGTTATTGGTTTGAAAACGTCATTCATTCATCTTCAAATAACAGTCGCACTACTCTCAATTTGAGAAGAACAATCTGGATGAGGGTAAAGTCCCCGTTGTATTGGATTTCAATGAAAATTACAAATACGTAGTTCAAGATGCATCACAAGCGTCTCATTTCAATAGCGACCAATGCACGGCATTCCCTGTAGTATATTACTATAAGAAAAACTTAGAACTGAAACACAAGAGCATAGCATTCTCATCAGATAGCACACACCACGATGCAGTTGCAGCTTATACAGCTAAAAAAATGTTGATAGCACATGTCAAACGAAGTCTTCGCGTGAAGAAAATCATTCATTTCAGCGATGGTGCGAAACAATATTTCAAGATAATAGATTTAATGCCTTCACGATGATTCATTATAGTAAAAAAGAGATGTTTCGGATTTCAATCGTGTGCAAAACTACGAATCTTGCCGACGTTTTGTGAACATTGCAGTTCACTTCTTCAGAGCTAACCTGAAACTGAAGCTTCAGATTATGTTGCTCTTATATATACTCTC
>JAUMHM010000086.1:1529996-1554182 GCA_032362435.1 Melikaiella ostensackeni
GTCCTCAGTTCCTGATTTCCAGATGTTGTTTGATTTGAAGGAAAAAATGTACTTGAATGTAAAGGATTTCATTTGGCCTTTTCGAGTGCTTCCCGGCCGACGCACCAAAAAATGTAATCTGCTACGTCCTGAGGGGGCGAACAGGTCAAATTTATATTATTATTTAACTCATCTGTTTTATCTGCAAAGCTGAAGGCTCTGGACTAAGGGAACAGGAAGAAAGGCCAAAATGAAATGGTGGTAGAAATCCCTTATAGCGTGCACATTCAAATATTGTTTATTACAATATTAATACAAGTAGGGCTTAATGAAATCGACAATTGAGAAGTTGGTCGTTCTGTGGATCTAATTATATCCGAAAAATTTGCGGAACGGACGACATGAATTCAATTTTGATCCCTCGGATTGTGATTCCTGGAAAAGGGATCACACTGTAAGGAAAATGAGGGGAAACCAGATATGATAAAAGAACACAGGAAGATAATGGTACTTGATCTTACCTGGAAAAAATACAGCTACGAGGCCCCAAATGACATATTCGCTCAACTGGAACAGGTGTCGTAAGGAACTCCATGATGGTTTATCAAGAAAGGGTCTGGAGTGACTTCGCCGAGGTAAGAACTTGGAGATTCTTGTTGATAAAACGCGGGATTGACTCAGATGAAGAAAAAATCGCAGTACAAGCTTGTAGAGGGTTGCAATCACAAGAACTTGAAGAAAGGTCGGTGCACAAGAGCTTCGCGCCACATGAGCTTGATGAGAGTCTCGGCACAAAAGCTTCGCACCACATGAGCTTCGCACCACCAGAGCTTGAAGAGAGTTTCGGCACAAAAGCTATTTAGTCCATCCACCGTGTTATTTTATATGTTGGGGGGTGGTTGGAGGTGTCCAATAAGTGGGGAATGAACGATGTCGAAATTTGTATCTTTATTGATTACACGTCTCCGTAAGTGGAAATGAACGATGCGAAATTTCATATCGTTATTGATTACACGTTCCCCTTGTGAATCTACATAGCATTCCCAGGAAAAACTTGAGGTACACCAGAATACGTGGGGTGTCGTTCTCCTTTCAATGTTTTTTACTGGAGGGTACAATTTTGTCGAATTTATTAATTTTATCTATTTAGGTTGAATTATTATTTAATATGAATTAGTAATCTCAATTATTAATTACCTAGTAGTTAAGTCACGACGTGACATATGTCAAGATTATATATGTTTGTTCAAAAAATGTCTTCTTTCACAGGATTTTAAGTTTAGAGGGCCCTCTTTTAATGGGACTATTACCCGAAATTCTTGGAAATTTCTTACAAAATTCTTAGGATCGAACCCATTTCAAATTAGTCTGTTAAAAAAAAAACACACACACAAATTTTTCATTAAAACTTCTTTAGTTTTTGCTCTAATACAGATGATTTTATGTACTGAAAGGTACAAAAGAATGTGAACATATAAGTTTGCACGTCTGAAAAAGTTCTACAAAAGATACTTCTTGCTCTTTTGTGAAATCTTTCATCGTTGGCGAGAAAAGTTGGAAAAGTTTGTATTTTTAGGAATAAAATTATTCCTGGTTTCAAAAATGGTTTAGCCCACAAAAGGTAGATAAGAGATGCCTTTCTTATATCAGCAGAGACTTTTTAAAAATATTGGAACCAATAAAAAAAGTGGGGTTTTCCAGAAAACCTTCTTTTCCTGTTTTCAAAATTCGAAGAAAAAATAAAGAAGATTTTCCTGAAAACCCCACCTTTTTCCATTTTTTCGATATTTCTTTACATTTTCTTCTTATATAAGCAAGGCGTCCTATCAGTTTGTGCGGCTGTACCATTTTTGAGACCGGAAGAATTTTTTTTCCTGAAAATATAATTTTCGAATTTTTCTCGTAAATGATGCAAGATATCAGAAAAGAGCAAGAAACATTTTTCGTAGAACTTATTTACATTATTTCGATGAGCAAATTTTTATCTTAACATTTCTTTGTACCTTTAGTTGCTCTCGAGAAAAATGCAAAAATTCGATTTTACGAAAAAAAAAATTCCCGGCCACAAAAATTATTTTTCTGTTTTTATATTACGAAATTATATTACTAATTATATCAAACTGCATCAGGATATATCACATATAAACCCAATAAAATTGCACAAATAAGGCAGATAAAGGTATGTATGAGCCATATTTTGGTATATTCGTAAGGAGAAACAGAAAATGTCCTCAAATTTCTCATTCCAATTTTTTTTTAAATCGCACGCGGCGTATTCTAGTGCTAAATAGAGGCAAGAAATATTTGACAGGAAAAAACACTTATTTCAAAGAGCCCTTCTTCTAAGTAAAACTTTCAAATTGGGTATTTTCTAAATTGCGTTACAAAATAAAAAAATATTTATCAATTTTTTTTTAGAATACTAACATCAAATCCATTTCAAATCAGGTAGGTTCTACACTTCAAGTCGCAGAATTTAGTTACGAGTGTCTGAATTTTAACGTCTGTTTTTCAAAAAAAAAGACCAAGTTTTTCTTTGAATCTCTATCGTTTCTAATCTAAATAAGATATTTCAATTTTGTTTCTGGTTTCTGACGTGTTTTACCGCCCCCTTTCGAAGTATGTCGGAAAATTTGAAAAATGTTCAAAACTAATAAGATGGCGACGATTTTTTTGAAAATATAAAAAATCGATTTTAAGAAAAAGATCCATACTTATACCGTTTTCAAATTTTTTGTTGAATTTGGGGTTTATGTGAGCTAAACAATTTTTGTGACAAGGAATTGTTTTTTTCGTTGAATCGGATTTTCGCACTATTCTCGGAAACAACTAAAGGTACAAAAAAATGTTGAGGTAAAAGCTTGCACATAGAAGTATTGTACATAAATTCAAAGAATAATATCTCTTGTTCTCTCCTGATATTTAGCATCATTTACGAGAAAATTTGAAAAATTATATCTTCAGGAAAAAAAATTCTCGCGGTCTCAGGCAGCCTATATCTACCTTAATGTAGGTTAAACCATTTTTGAAACCAGGAGAATTTTTTTTCCTAAAAACATAATACTTTCCAACTTTTCTCGTAAACGATGAAATATTTCACAAAAGAGCAAGAGGTATTTTTCGTAGAACATTTTTAGACGTGCAAACTTATATATTCACATTTTTTTGTACATTTCCGTACAGAAAATTAAGATATCTGAATTAGACCAAAAACTGAAGATGTTTAAATAAAAATATCTTTTCTTTTTGAACAGACTGATCTCAAATGGATTCGATCCTAGGAATTTTGTTACAAATTTCCAAGAATTTTCGGTAACATTCCCTCTGAACTTGAAATTCTGTAAAAGAAGTTATTTTTTGAACATACATATATAATTTTGACATGCTTGAAAAAATATAAAAAAAGGAAAAAATAATTTATTTTTTGTCATAGGTATCTACTCAGTTAAAATATCATCTAAGCAACATTAAGTTCGTATCAAAGGAGAAATTTCACGTTAAAAATGACAATATAGCCTAAAGTCTGAAGATTTTTATCACATACTGAACTGCGGCTAGTTTTAAAAGGAAAGTTAAATGTGGATTTCAAAAAAGAAAGGGTTAAAATTTCTAAGAATTTAATACGTATTTCAGTCAAAATGATATATTCAGACATAAAAGTAACACTTTTAGTTTGGCATTGGTAAAAATACTGATAAATGATCGGAAATATAGGTTTCTAAGATTTCTATTTATGTAGTTCAAAATCTCGGGACAGCAACCGAGACTCCAAATTAAAATGAAATATTTTACATAGCATCAGTGAGCACTGGTAAACATTGAAATCCTATAAAACATCGAGATTTTGTAGAGAATATCGGAAACAAAATAACAATATAACCTCAAAACTGTCAAAATTACACAAACGTTTTAAACTGATTATGACGAAATTTTCACTTTTCTCTTCTGCAACTTCATTTACATCGTCAAATTTAATTGAACTATTTGCGCTTGAAACGCGATTGAATTATTTTATGAAAAGAAGAATATAGCACTGTAAATGCCGACAGTCTCTCTCCGGAACACCAGGCTCACCACTGGTGAATATTGAATCGTTCGCGTTTCTCAGATTCACGTATGGTTCCGATCGTTTCGTTCGTCAATATCGCTCAACGAGTTGCGTCTGTGTGCGTCGCGTATGCATGAGAATGGATATCCATGAAGTCAGAGCAGATCTACATGATAATGAAGAAAATTGTTCAATTGTAGTTTTTTCTCTATTCTAGTGATGGGCGACACGTACCCGATACTTTACTCATTGAGTACTTCACCAATTGATACATCGATACTAAATTCGAGTACTTCATGAGTCGATACTTTGGCGTATTGATACTATTTTCGAGAGTATCCTTTGTTCGATTCTTGACCAGCAAGCAAGCAGAGCGTCGGCAAGGTTTGGATGTACCACGTCCACGTGTGTACGTCTAGAGTGCGCACGCACTCAGGCCTGAAGAAAAGATTCAAAGAACCAATGACCAATCGTTTGCAAAGACGCAGCAAATAAGGAATGACTACCAGCAGCATGTTCACAGTGTTTTGTTTGTTGCGGATTGCAGGTTGATGCCGATTATAAACCTATCACTGTGCTTTCGAGATCATTCGAGATCTAAATTATATCTGAATCAAGATATTTGGATTTATTTATTGTAATTTAGAGGATACAGGAATGTGAACAGAATAGTGTATTTTTATTCTATTTTACGCTGTAGCATACGGTAAGTTCAAACATTTCTTTTAATTGAAAGTATTCAATATGATTAAGGTAATAAATAACAATTAGTTAGAAGCTAAGAATGCTTTTTTTAAATATGTAAACGTTAATTTTTCTGTAGATACTCGTATAACTTAACATCCTAATCACGCTTTTACTATAACTTTCATATATATGTGAATACCGATTTAATCGTTTTGCTTTCTAATTTTATAGTCGATCATATGTCATTAACAAATTTTTTATATTAAATGATGTAATTTCAGATTTTTTATCATATCAGAGTCATGTGTCTTAAAAACTGTGCCTGATGAGTAGAGCCTGCTTCTTTCCTCGTAAGTATTCGCTTTTGAAATACATAATAAAACAAAAATACACAAACAATATTACGTAACATTGGAATGAATTTAAATTTAATAAACTTTTCTTATGTGAAATTTTGATTCAAATCCTAATTGAATATTAATTTTAATTTAAATTTAATTTCTTTTATTAAAATATACATTCACTTGAATGGGGCGGTAGCCATTCTACAAATTAAACTCTGCAACTAAAAACTCTACACCGCAAACTTTACACTTTTTGATTCTACAGTCATATTTATTAAAATAATTGAATATTTCAAATTTAAACTCACCAGGTTTTAATTCTTCACCGTAAAAATATACACAAAATAATAATTAACAATTGAAAAAGCATTGTTCATTCAATTGTTTTGCATCACTGTGTGAAAGGTTTTGCGGTAGAGAATCAAACGGTGTAGGGTTTTTAAATTTTTAATTATTATTTTGTGTAGAATTTTACGGTGAAGAATTAAAACGTGGTGGGTTTAAATTTAAAACATTAAATTTTTTCAATAAATATTATTGTGTAGAATCAGACGGTGTAGAGTTTTCGTAATTTCAATTATTATTTAGTGTAGAGTTTTACGATGTATTATTAAACCGTGTTGAGTTTAAGTTTAAAATATTTGATTTTTGAATAAATATAATTGTGTAGAATCAAACGGTGTGCCTTCTCCTGATACGCGTGAGAGTAAGGGCACTGATGACGGGGAAGTTGAAATGGTACAGATCCAACTGTATTAGCTTCTACTTTGTGTATAAAAAACATCGATACTTTGATTTCGATACTTTGTTTCGATACTTTAGTATTGAAACTTTTTTGCTTGATACGTATCGGAATCGAAATGATAGTTGATCAAGTATCGATACTTTTGGATCGAATACTTTTTTTCAAGTATCGCTCATCACTACTCTATTCTATGGATATCGCTACCCGAATCGGGCCGCAGAGGCGCCCCTATACCAATAGTTGTGCATCTCTGGACATGTTTACTCTCAGTTTCTCTCTGAACATTATTTTAAAAATGCTTAAAAATAGTTAGTAAAGAATATTACAAAATTTAAAAATATATTACAACAAAATAGATTAAAAGTAATATGAAAAATAAATTTAATTTGATTTTAATTTAATTTTTGAAGTACGCCGGGGATGTTTACGGAAAAGTATAAAGAAGGAAAAAAGTCGCCAGCATACTTGAAATTTTAATTTGGGTAAATTGCTACTTGACTTCGTATTTCCATAACTTATTCCACTCTTTTTATAATGCCTTTCATTCATTTTAATTTAATTTTTGTTAAAGTATTGTAATAATTTTTTTCAGTTTAGCTGTCTATTTAATTAATCTGCCGGGAGTACTTTTAACTTTTAAATTATTTATTTCTTATCTTTGTTTTTTAAAAACTTTTTTTCGTTTCTTCTTATTAATACAAATTTGTTACAACAAATATACGATCGAAAATCGTCATTCTATATTAGCTGGAAAGTTTGAGGTTAAGTTGCTGGTTTCATTATTCCTTCGTAGGCATATTGCCGTCCATAGAATTTCTTATTATAAAACTGGGAATATAGACACATTCTTGAAAAGCACACGCTTGTAATTAATATTACCTTGTACTGTCGCTATCCGATACTTATTATTTACTTTTTGGCATATACACGAAAAAGAGATCAAACTTGAGAAATTCAAATCAACTCAGGAGAAAAATATAATTTTGTACTGCACTGTCATTTTGACTTCAAGTATTATCCATGCTTAACCAGTGAACTAAACGGGACAAAACATTTACGCGAGATTTAGGCGGAAAATTTAAAAATCATTTGTTGCCTTTGTCAAAAGTCAATAGAAAGGAGCGAATTTGAGGTTATGTACAATACATATCGACGTGTGTAATCTCCTTTGAATATTGGAGTACCTTGGCAGCTTCTTTTATAAATGTTAAAAAAAGTAAAAACTAAGCTACGTCACTCCAACTTTTTTGTTGCAAAAACATCCTTTAACAATTAATAAGAGATTATGCAAAACGTGGGTCCCAAATACGAGAAAAGAAGTTGCATTTTTTTTCTTCTAAATTTTGCTTATAACAGGTGCCGCCAAGCACTCGAAATTTCCCATGTAAAATACATGAGAAAACATCACTTTTTGGGATTTTTGGAATAACTTCTGTGGGCTTGGTAAAAAGTTATAGGGAACTTATAGGACTTGTAGAGGACTTCACAACGAGGAATTCTATGTATCAATCACACCAGCTTGCCTATCTTTACACACCTCGCGGTGCCCCGAAAAGTACACCTAAATCCAAATATGTCAATTCTGCACGAAATCTACATCTTTGGGCACTTTTCTCTCGATTTTTTTTTGCCAAAAATTATTATTGTTGCTCTAGTGGAATAATTATCAAATTTTAGAGTAATTTAAAATTATTTAAACAAATTCTACATGTTAAAGGACGCTAATTTGTTTCAACAAATTCCATTTGTTTAAATAATTTTCATTTCTCGAAAATTCGGCTTTTTCTAACAAAATCATAATCACGGTTACTTTTTCATATAATTTATGCGTTTTCGATACCTCAGTGTCTCGCAACACATACTGGTAGGTATCGTAGAGCAACATTTTATAAGATAGAAACTAACTTCAGTACAAAGATGTTAACAATTTCACGAAATTCTGGAAATAACTAATAATTAACTGTTCAAATAACTCATGAACAAAAAAAAATTATGCTCTCAGTAATCACTAGTTGTAATATTGTTACGTCCAAATTAATAGGAAATATTAATAATAACAAAAAATCAAATATCTTTCCTAACTTTCTCTTTTTGTTTGAAAATCTTAAGAATCTAAGCACAGTCTCCTAAGGAATCCAATGCGGAAACGAGGAAAGCCAATGAGTTTGCTAATTCCGAATAAATATTGCAGTTTATTGTTTTAAAATACAAATGAAGGAGTTGGTAAAAAAGGAATCGTTAATTTTGACAGAGGCAACACCAGTTCTAGGTTTACTCAGGGTTGGCAACACCTTAGACACAAACCAAAAATTTTGTGTATCATTACAGCATTTTTAAAGAACATAAATGAGAAATATTAAGAATGACACTTGTGACACTTTGTGACGCTTCGGTCACAAAGGTTAGATGCTTGGGTCCCAGCTCTCTAATTCTTCGCAGGAAATATCGAGAAATGCTCGGAAATTTTCCCTTGACCTTCTGGCAATTGGATATGGATTTAATGAGGTTGCCAATTATCTAATGATGATTTGGAGATAGATTCAGCAGCAAGGCGTGATGATGGGCAATTCCGAAGAGTATTTCTGAATTATCAGGAACTTTGATCACTTGACCAAAGAAAGTTGTCGTGGAGTGTACATATTTGAACAAAACCCATAACTATGGGCTACTACTGATATGATTAATTACACTAGAGCCATTACAATATATTGCATATTACAATAAAGCTGAGGTATCGAAAACATATAGAATATATAAAAAGGCAACCTTGATTTTCATTCTGTTAGAAAACAGCCGACTCTTTGAGAAGAAACCATTATTTGAAAAAATAGGCATTTGTTGAATGATAGATCTGAGGTGTCGAAAATGTACTTATTATATAAAAAGACAACCTCGATTTTTATTCTGTTAGAAAAAAGCCGACATTTTTAGAAAAAAAATCATTTAAACAAATCGAATTTGTTTAAATAATTCAAATTACTTGAAAATATTTATAGTTATTCCACTAGACCAACAATAATATGTTTTTGCAAAAAAAAAACAAGAACAAAGTGGTCAAAGGTGTATATTTCGTGCAGAATTGACATTTTTGGATTTAGGGGTGATAGGGGTGGCAAACCCATACGATTGAAACATAAAATTCTTGGTTGCAATGCCTCTACAAGTCCTATAACTATATATATATATATGTATATATATATATATATAAAGTAATTTGAACCACCCTACGGAGAGGTCTAGAGGGTAAATTTAGCTTAACATACCGAGAAAAGTACCTTGATTATAAATATCCAGGATCATTCTTCGAAAAGTTCGTCGTTAATTTGATAGGTTCTATTTATCAAGTACTGAGTACTGAGTAAGCAGATACCATAGAGCGGGGGGGAGCCGCATTGAAAGGGACTTAATTCGTGGAAAGAGGAACAGACGGGTCGGGGGTGTAGCGACAAACTGAGGTTTCGCGCTCGGCGGGATCCACGAGAAGAAATTTCAGGTAATACCCGATGATGAAATTGCGTTCTTCGCGCAAACGGACCAGAACACGAACGGGCCGGTCGTGCCCGTTCGTGTTGTGGTTTGAGGGCATATTCCGGAAATGGGGGAGCGACAGATTTGAAAGCCTGAATCAAACCTAATCAGTCTGCGAACGAAAGGCTGCTTGAAACAGCAAAGAGAGGCAAGGCCTGAGCAAGAGAGGTGGAAGAACCACTCCACTTACACCCACCGTCCCTCCGTGCGTCCGACGCTCGAACCTAAACTTAAGCTTACATTTAAAAAGAAACACTAAAATGGAGAATAAAGATTTAAAATTAGAATAAAAATGTTGAGCTCAACATGATCCAAAGAAAATCATCCTAATTGCATATTTATCATCACAAGAACTCCTGTACATATATCGCAGTGAGTAGTATTTGGTAATTCAACAATTTGGCAACATTGCTGGATCAGAGATATTCCTATCAAGTAAAAATAGTTCAATTAAAATACTCAGACTAAATAACTGTCAATAATTTGACTAATTATCAATATTTGCTTAATTAGTTACATTACAAAAAATCTGATGTGAAGTAATTTTCAACTCAGAACTGATATTTGGAAATCACGAGAATTCTCTGACGATCCGACAGAACATAAGAAATTTTTCCAATTCTCCGAAAGTCGTGCTTACTTTGAGAGAATCACGTAAATTCTTCTTGAGTAAGCGTGCAGTAAGTCTTGAGTCAGTGCGGTTCATTTCGGTTCATTTGTACTCTGAACAACTCTTGCTCATTCAGCCTAACAAGCCTCGTTCAGAGATCGAGCGGGCGGTCGCTTGTCTAGCCGCGCGACCTTCCCATTGTCAGAAGATCCCACTGTCAGAAGATTAGATCCAGTTGAATCTTTAAAAAATGATCAAGTAAGTACAAATGATTGCATTAAAGGAAGACGAACTTCATGTTTTGGATTGGTGTATTTTTAAAGTTTCTGAAAACGAAGGGTTTCATGTGGAAGTTGTATTAGGTTTTGCGTATAGCAATAAGAAAACGTGGAAAGAAACGGAATATTCTTCAACTTTTATTAATTTCGTTGGCCTGACCACAGAAGTAAGCGTACTCTGCACTTGGTTTGAGCTGACATAAAATGGAATTTCGCAACCCTTAGAAATAGTCATTCACGGCTACACTGACATGGAAAATTATGTTGTAACTACACTGCCATCAATTTTTGCGGATGGTAGTTCAAAGGTCAATTCAGACGTTCTAGACTACGTCTCGTCACGTTGAAATTGTTAAAATCCTCATTCAAAATTACATTCGGATTCGACACCAGAGAACTTTGCATTTCAAAGTTGTTAACTATACTATATTGCTGTGTCAGGATGCTTCAGTATGCTTTTCAATGTGTAATGAGGGTAGTGGTCACAAATAATATCCAGCGGTGGCTATTGAAACTCCGATCTTCGTTTTACGGTGTACATAGATGACATGTGGAATTTCAAATTTAGGAAATACATCTTTTTTAATAGTTTATTTTCAAAAAATTCTATATACTATTTTTTAAAGATATATTTACAAAATCTGTGCAACGTATAAACTTACTACTGCGTAATTAAGCTTCGGGTTATTCAAGAATTTAAGGTGCCTTATGAGAAATACTGAATTGGATAGAGGTTAGAAGTACAAAAGAATTAATAATTTAGAAAATATTAATTAGCAAAAAATAAACATATGGGGACGTAGTTGAAGTTTACGAGTTACAAAATACGTTTTCATATTTATCGAAGAATTTTCTGATGATAATTCCTTCAAAAATCGCTCGTCAACCCTCGTTTTCTCGCATTTCTAGTGAGTTTAGTTGCCAATATGCCTTCAGTGGTGAATCAAGAATAATTAATAATATTAAATGATCAGACTTTACAGTTTGAAATACCAAAGGAGAATAGTTTTGAACCCAAAGATGAATTTTCAACAACAAAAAAATTAATTATTAACCAGACAGTTCCACTAACAACCAAATAGTTGAATTTTCAACAAAATACTTAAATTCTTAACAAAATAATTAAATTTTTAACTAAATAGTTGAATTTTCAACTTACAAAGATGCATTTGCAATGAAAAGGTCGAATTTTCAACAACATAATTAAGCTTTCATCAAATAATTGAATTTTCATACCAAACAAGTGAATCTTTAACCTACAAAGATGAATTTTCAACCAAGAAAATCAATTTTCTACCAAAAGACAATTTTTCATCAAATACATGAAATATCAAGCAAACATTTGAATTTTTGAATAAAAAACACGTTTTCATTTTAAAAAACAATAGAAATATCGAATGTAGGAGTAGTGGCGGTGTGAGGGGGGTAAGTTCTTGATTAAGTTTTTGGGATGCGAAAGAAAGTGACAGCCAAGGGAGATGAGGAGTCAGGTGAGGAGAGGTTTGAGCTAGCTCAGTGGATAAGTTAGAGCGTCATGCCGGTTGTACGTAGTCCAAAGTTTGACACTAGTAGGCGACAGCTGGATGATGAAGGCGCAGCCACAGACGTGAACAGCGAAACGAATAGACAGAGAGAGTACAGAAGAGAGGGGGGATATCGCGGGCGACGATGCAGGCAGTGAAGGTAGTGCAGATGAGCTTTTCGAAACTGGTGAAGGGCACGTAACGGCGTCAGCGGCTAGCCCACGAATGGTATATAGGCGTAAAAGGCCA
This sequence comes from Melikaiella ostensackeni, assembly GCA_032362435.1. Lineage (NCBI taxonomy): Eukaryota > Metazoa > Arthropoda > Insecta > Hymenoptera > Cynipidae > Melikaiella > Melikaiella ostensackeni. The sequence goes on from JAUMHM010000086.1 coordinate 1,541,988, forward strand.
ACAAATGTAGAAAGACTAAATAGAGGTAAACAAAGCAAAACGGAAATGGGAAGAATGGGATGAATTATGGAAAGGTGAAAGAGAGAGAGAGAGAAGGTTTAAAGTAAATTGGAAAGCATAGACGACAGACAGGGGAAGAATGAGAGGGAAAGAAAAATGGAAATGAAAACGCTATATATGAGAGTCAGGAGACTAGAAATAAGGAATGAACACAAGCAGAAAGAGGCAGTAGGTAGCGGAAAAACGAAAGAGTGTAGGGTGAGTATGCACGAGGAGAGTGGAGGGTTGCGTATGAGACTGAAGGAGCTTGTAGGGAGAACGGAAAGGGAAGAAAAAGCGAAGAGAAAAAAGAATATAATAACTAAGGACATAGAAGTTGACAGTGAGAAGAAAGAGGAAGAGAATAAAAACCTGATGAAAGACATCGGTGTACAAGTCACAGTAAAAGGAATAAAGAGTCTAGGAGGGGGAAAGGAAGGCAAAGAATGTCGTTCTCAGTGAAAGTAGGAAGTGTGGAGGAGAGATATGAAGTTATGAAGGAGAAGATGTTGTGGAGAGGAAGAAATTAAAGAATCAAAGAAGATCTGACGTGGTGTTTATGTTGCTGGAATGGACAACATTTTTTTGGCGAGTTGCGCAATTGTTGGCAATCTGCTTTGATGTCCCTTCCACCATTGCAGAGAAATTCTGTTGAGTTAAACAGTATCTTAGCATAACTGTGCAAGAGAACAGCGGAAAGTCTGAAGGGAAACTCGACAACTTTTCGCAGTAACTGCAATCAGCTCAGAATTCAGATGAATGATGAAAGCGAAGAGTTCCGTCAAAACATTGAGACACTCTCGTACATCAATGCCTACAAAGTAATATCTTTACAATTATCAGAAAGTTCAACGGTGTGCGATGAATTCGACACTATATACAATCAAGGTTGTGAAAAGTTTCCTGACACTAGTAATCCGACGATTACCACGAATAAGTTTATCAACGCGCTTTTTGTTATCTTCAAGCGTCACTGTCACTGACCTTCTACAACGTGATTCATCGGTTATTTCCATTTACCCCATTTCACAACTTTTTGCACGTAAAACCCATCCTCGCACGGTACTTACATCAACGGTTTTATCACCATAAACATTTTTAGAGCGACTATGAATTTCAAATGGTGTATGGTTCTGTGCGTTCAAGAACTCGATGACCGCGCGCTGCTTGCACCGATCGTCAGAAAGCGTTTCCATTAAAAATCGATAACTTCGCAATGGAGATGTTCACCTGGCTAGCTCTTGGACCGTATTAAGGTAGACTGAACAGGCTATCAAACGAGATATAGATTTTTCTATAATCAATCGAATAATGAAATCATTTTTTTTTAAATGAAAAATTTGTCTTGCATTTTTCAAAATCAACCAATTCTTTAAACGAAATGCTTTTTCTTTGTTTTTGAGAAATTTAATGTCAGCAGTAAAAACCCTACTCCTTTAAAATTGTGTTTTTTTATCAACAATTACATCGTAGGACTTGCATTTAAATTTCTTATGCAGTATTTGTCATTTTAACATGGGCAAAAATATTTATATTTTTAACTATAAATTCAAAGTACTGTAACGCGGTAAATTGAATTTCGCCGCCTCAGTTACGATTAACCACTGGCGTCGATCAAGAAACGCTAAAGGTTCCGTCCCATGTTACGTCCCAGACGCTGTAAGGGAGTTCATTCATGCACGGAAAGTACCACTGCTGCGTTAAACGGAGAGTCACAGGGCGCCCTCTCTTTAAGATGCCTGTTCTACTATTTTAAGAGCGTTGCTATCCCACACGTACATAAGGCGAACGAAGCACCAAATGTTCATGCAAAAAAGTTTGGTGCTCCCTTCGTCCCACAGTGGAACAGTAGCGCTCCTAAAATTAGAGAGAGAGGACATCTTAAACAGAGAGCGCGCTGCGTGATACGTGTAAATACTTCTCCTTCTCGCTTTATATAAGTCACTTTCCGTGCATTTGACCATCCAAAGAATTGAAAATCACATAGATGCGGGCTAGTGTAGCATCTTTGAAGAAGTAGAGTGTATATGTAGTACGTGTGAATGCCGCAGCTGTTCGAAATTTTTTTCCATGTATGAAGTGCAGCACACTGATACGTAGAAAGTGGGGATACGTTACCCGTATTTGATTAGTTGAAACCAATAACCAAGAGAACAGGTTTCAAAAAAAGTAAAACAAACACTGAATTTATTTAATTGAGAAGTCTAGTAATTTATTCAGTAAAATGTTGGTTCACAAGTTGCACAGGTTTCTTAGTTCGCAGGTTCAAAGCTTGAAAAGAGCGCGTCGAGATAAAAATTCTGACGTTTTCGGGTTCCTTACCTATATTTACAATATCTATTTTTAGAAGGATTTATCCCAACTTCAAGTTCTAAGCCAATCGCGAGTGAGGTGACTTCGCTCCTCCTACAGGAAGTAGGCAATTACGTTGAGTGACTGTTTCCAGGGCAAAAGTCCGAAATTCACTTTTTTATGGCGTCTAGCTGACGCCAATGCTCATTAATAAGCTGAAATAGCCCTGTGTAATTGATTTAGAGACTGCTGATAATGTTTCCCCTAACGGGGTTACTGTGAATCCTGACAGAGTTTCCACACAGGAAAGTCACGAGAGTACAGAATCTCAGCTCCCCAATCTTTTAAAAATTTCGAGGCAGAATGACCAAGCTGTTGAAAGGATTCTAGGAGCTGGATCTTCTGTTGTTTTATTGAACTCCCTTCTGGATGAATTGGTTCAAAATTTCTTTTCCAATACGGATCACAGGATATCGTCATCGTTTAAGGAGGATTGATTCGTATAGGTTAATTAAGCTCGCTCCCAACATTTTATGTTATTGTTGTTAAGCTTCTACACCCGTTAATTTTCTCTTGTTATTTATTGTTGCTTTTTATCTCTCACTGATTTTCTTGCTATGCAAGACAGTCTTGCTGATAAGCTACCATACTCAGACTTAGGGTTTTCATTTAAGTTTGTTCATTTATAGGACTTTATTTCCCCAAGAGTTTAGCGTTGTTCTAGGAGGATTGATACCCATACTTTGATTACGTTCGCTCTTAACATTTTGTGTTAGTGCTATCTAAACTTTTATACTTGTCAAGTTATTCTTGATATTTATTGTTGGCCATTATTTTTTGTCGGCTTCTCGTTTCATAAATCAGCCTTGCTGTAAAGATTGAGAGGTATAGGTACTGGCTCAGCCATACTTGTAAGAAGAAATTTTTTGTTTATCTCTCTGAAACTCAGTCGACTTTGGCTTGAAGACATGGAAATAGTTGGTATTATTATTTTTACGTCCATGGGTTCTATTGCGGTTATCTCTGTGTATTCTCCCCCTGGTTGGGTGATAGGACATAACGTCTGGTGTAGTATCCTAAATTGTGCTGATGGCTCAAGGAACTGGGGTGTGCTCACTAACCCCAACTCCCCAGAGTTGCGTAAGCATGTAAGGCGCGTACCGCTGCGGGTTTGGATGGAATCTCTTATGAGATAATTAGAGGCTTTTCTGTTCCAATCTCGGATTTTGTCCTGGACATGTTTGACATGTTTTTGTCTTTTTCAAATTTGGAGGCCTAGACGGACTCTCTTGTGATTTTCATACCCAAACCCGCAGGGATGTGGTTTCACCCAATCTCTCTTACTTCAACTATGGGAAATTTGTTTGAGAGATTGGTGCAGCAGCGTTTGGGGTTTCTCGCAGAGACTGGGGATTGAATTCCGAGATGTCAGTTTGGCTTTAGAAGGGGCAGGTCGGCTTTGGACTGTGTAGCTACGGTAACAGCGGATATTCTGCGTGGCTTGAGAGATGTTAAACCCATGGTTGTCTTTGTTATTGATAATAAGGAATCCTTCAATGATATTCTTCCTGCTGTTCTCATTGACAACCTGAGAGAGCTGGGGGTTACGGGTAAGGTGCTCAATTTCATAATCATTTTGACTTTGGGACTCAGGCTCCACTTCTCGGCTGATGGTGCCAAGCCGAGAGTTCTGGGGTTGGCGTTCCTCAGGATGGTGTTCTGTCCCCTATTTTGTTCAACTTTGACCTGGAAAGGCTTGATTTGATGATCATCTTCCGGCGACTATTAGGGCATTTCAATATGCGGATGATCTGCTTCTCGTAATAAGTAACAGGGATATTGCCGCATCCATGAATTTGCTCAGCCTTGCAGTCGAAATGCTTTCCCCCCGGCTCAGGAGTCTGGGCTTGTCCATCTTTTTGCCCAAAAGTCAGCTCTGTGTTTTTCCAAGGGGTCGAGTGGTGTTCGAGGACACTTACCTCTCAATAGAGGATCACATTCTCGTCTGTCAAGCCACCCTTCTGTATTTGGGCATTGTTTTGGACGTGAGACTTACCTGGGTTCCCCACATTGAGTATATTGCGGGTAATGCTTCACGTGCTATAAATGTTATGTGTTATTGTCAGGGTTACTTGTGGTGCCGGCCCACGGGCTTTGGAACTGGTTTATCGCAATCTTTTCAGGGCCTGCCTTGAATAGGGAGCCCTCCTTTTCGCAAACTTGGTTACACGCATGGTCTATAACCATTTTTTACAGTGTTACTTAAGTGCACTGTAACGGTGTTACAGTGTATTTCTATAAGCTGTGCACAATGCACATTAGTAACAGCTATATAACAATGTAACATTCTTGTGTTACGTAATTAAAGTGTAACAGCGTTACTGTGTAGTTCTGTAAGTTGTGCATGATGCACATTAGTAACAGATATGTAACAATGCGACATAACTGTTATGTAACAATCTTGTAACATTCCTACTATAACCTGTTGCCCCAGTAGACGCCGCCGGCGTGCGTAACTACGCAGCCGCCAATCCGCCATCTGTACAGCTGTTAGTAACGCTATGACGCTATGACGTGAATGTATCATTTTTTAAAATAAATGTTACGCATATTCTAGTCTGCATTGAATGGAAGTAAATAGAATTAATGAAAATAAGTGCAGCAAAAGATTTTAACGCCAGAGTAAAGTGAATTTAATGTCCATAGGAGACAAAGGAAAGTGATTCTTCAATTAGAACATGCTTTGTATTTTTTGAAGTGCGATTATTTCTTCAAGCATTTTGAAAATGCGAATGATACGGTTAAACCAGTACATGCGAGATTCAATTGCGATACAGTCGTGCATGTGGGATGTGTAGCCAATAATGATGTATAAATTTTTGGGTTAGGCCATGACGAGAGCTTTAATTATTTCAAAGGCAAAGAAGAGGTTACCTGCCACGGGCTGTGTAAGATTTCCCCGTACGGCCTTTTTTATTTCGAGCATGACGAAACAGATTCAAGGCCTGATAGGATTCACTCATACGGGCCTCAAATATAATAATGTAACCTTTTTAGGGCCTGGTACTGCTCGGATTCAAATTTCCGCACGGGAGAGCTCCTTTACGTACCTTTTATATAACATAATTTCGTAAGATACATATGAAAGACTTACATTGCTGTTACGTAACACTAACATGTACGTTACGTAACTATGTGACAGATCCATTACATCACTATAAAACCTTCGGTAAAGCTGCTATAGAACTGTTACATAATTATTACAGAGCATTAAAATGCAATCCGATACTGGTACAAAACAGTAATATAACGTAACGCTGTTATAACATGGTTACGGATGTGTTATAAAACCTATGTCGAAGAGTTACAGAGCCGTTATAGAACTGATCTATCATATAAAGTGTGACACTTTGCGTCAAAGGTGACTCACCCGTGATTTATTATCAGTTATGTAACATATTAAAATCTTTTATGTAAAGTTAAATAACTATCATATAGCCATGTTCGCTGGGTTAAATGGTTTCATTTTAGTACTGATTTAATTAGGCGTTCGGCAGAATTTAAGTGTCATAGGTCCCTGTCTATATTCAGATTAACTGCAGGTTGTAGACCTGCCCGTTTCTATGCGAATTTTAGCTCAGAAAAATCTTCAGGGCCTTTAGTCAGTGCATGGAAAAAGTTTTGATAGGTTTCTTCAGCATCAAATGACAATGCCTTTTAAAAGACTAATGACTTTGCTCAGCACTCATGGCGCTCGGTTAAGTGCAAGTATTTTGTTCACGAGGGTCAATGACACAATTTATATGTTTAGAACTTTTACTTAATTACAATAGGTAATGAAGTAGTTCAGCGAATATGACATAATAATGGTAAAAGTTTACAATAGGTTATATGATTTTTTTAGATATTATAATAATAACAATAGTCTTACAATTCCACGCTTAGTAGAGTAGTTGAGAACCTTCTGAATTGTACGGTCAAGGGTGATTACGAGGTAATTCAAAAGTGAAGGATGGAGCTAGGTATATACTGGCAGATGTTTGAGCGACTGTCTCACTTACACTGACCAATGGAACATTTCATCATCCTTGACAGTAACATGTTTTTCCTAAATCAAATAATATTGACAGATATTTAAAAATTACCGTAATTTGTTTTTTTGACTCGCATTACGCTCATATCAAAAACAATAATAATCGTAAAATTTATCATTGCAATAATTTGAATAAGTTATTCTGATTTTATCGTAAGTTTCTGATTTTTGTTCTGATTGTCAATATTACGATTTCCAACCGCCAATCTCTTGTGAAAAATTAAAATAGTGTGCTGAAATTTTGGGAAATGCTCTCTCAAGTAACGTAGAATCGTTCGGGTTATCAACATCTAACGATCAGAAAGTTTGTAGTCAATAATTTAAATGCAAGTCGTACTATCTAATTGTTGCGGAAAAAATTTGAAAAAAGTAGTAGAGTTTTATTACTCTCAAGAATAATCTGACTGAATCGAGCTAGCCAATTTTTTCTTTTGCGAAGTACAATTTTCTATGAGAGAGATTTGGGAGAGATCCATGGCTGTAACAGACACGAGATCAAGATTTTCCTTTGTTGTTGTTCCTTTGTTTGTCGGATCTCGCTCTTCGCACTCGAAAATGTGCTTACCTCGCGCTAAGCGCTCGGTCTATGGATTTCCCCATATTCATGTAGAGACCTTTTGAAATTAAAATTTAAACCATTGACAACTGTAATTTGGTGATTATGAATTCTCTTTTGTTCGAGCTCCTTTGGCTTTAATGAATGTGCATATACGGGACCATCAATATACTACGTAGGAAGCTTTTTTTTTTGGGGGGGGGGGGGTAAGTAAATTATTTTCAACGATAGGGATACTAGAAACCGGCCAAAAGTTCACGTGGACACGCGTTGACTTCAAATCGCGAACTTTTTTTCAGGAAAACAAAAAAAAATTAAAAATATTTTGACGAATTTTTGTTTGTACTTCCTACTTTGTATCATTAGTCTTATGTTTCCAAGAGAACCCGAATTTGCAGCTAAGTCACTGCTTTTTTTGATTTCCTAGTTTTTAAATACCAAGTGTATCCATTTCTTCATAAAATATAAAATAATCCCACGTGGACAGAAGAGGCGGGGGAGGGGGGGGGGGGGTCGTCGAAAGACCAAGTTTGTCCACAAGGGGACAGGGGGGAAGTGTCAAAATGTGGTAAAAAAATGTGCACGTGGTATATGGACAAATTAGATTAGTGCATTTATCATTTTTTTAAATTTTATATTTGATAAAAGTAAAGTCTAATAAACTAACGGGACTTCGGCTTTGGTTGGAAAATTTGTTTTTAAACATTTTCTGGTATCTTGTGTCGTTTTCCCATAAAATTGAATTTTTTATCTTCAATAGCATATTTTCAAGATTGAAACAAAAACCATGCGTCTGTTCGGAAAAATAATTTCAAACAAATTTGTAGCAATTTTTGATATGAACAATTTTGATTCTTAACCATTTTTTTGTATCTCGTATAGTTTGTCCACATACAATTTTCTGCAACAGCGGAGCGAAACGAGTTTTCGCATTCAAATATATTCAAAAAATTGTCGTAAAACGACTGTGGTAAAATATAATATGACCAAAAAAACTGTTATGGTAAAAAATGAGGACGGGGTGGAGGAGGGCGCAAGAGGCCCAGCGGGGCCCAAGGGCGGAGCGCCGGTCGAGGGGTCCGGGGGGGAAGGGGCCAAGCCCCCCTTAAAATTCACGAATTTAAAATCGATTAAAAAAGATATGAGTATAAAATGAAACAAAACGTGACGCAAAAAGATGCGCATGTACATTTAAATGAGCTCTCGAGCCTTTGAAAGCGAGAGAAAGATAGGTACCGTGACTAGTCGTCAGATGGCGACACGTTTTTTCGCGTTTTCCATCCTCCTCTCTCACGGACCGGCAATCGCTTAATTTCTATCCTCCGGAGCGGATGGAAACTCACGAGTTTCGCTCCGCTGTTGAAGAGAAAGCATTTTCGATGGGTGAATATATAATCGTTGGTCAAAAATGTCTGCTTAACGAACTCGTCATTTCTTTTTAGACCTTAAAATAATGTACCAAAGGGCAATTCAATCGGATAATTCCTCCGAAACTTATGTTTACAGACAACTACAATGACGACCACAACGAGAGACAGACAACGAAGTAAAATCCATTTTTTCTTAACCAGTGAAACCAAAAACGTCGAGATTTCATGAAATACGCGAAAGTCAATTCTCACATAAAATCAATAACTTCTTATTGAAATGATAATGTAAAAAAGGTATGTCCACCTTTGGCGGAAACATTCTTACCACGCTTTACGCAGACGTTTGCGCGCTGTTCGGCTACATTCGAAGGGTGGCACGCCATTTTAACGATTTTTCAGATGCCAAAAAACATTCTCAAAAATCAAATTTTCAATTTAGAGAAAAAAATTTCCTCTCGAAAAAGATCAGCGTTGAATTGAGGCATAAAACTGTTGATTGAAACAAGCCATTTGGTTCAGAGAAAATGGAATTTTTCTCTCAAGGTGCATGTATCTCAACTTCGGACGGTGTAATTTTCAATTCTTTAGTGAATCAAACAAGTATACTTTATTTTTTTTTTTATAGGCGATCAGTGTTCTCATTGCAGATGAAACTGGATAAAACTTTAGAAAATGACACAAAAAAAATCTTTTCTTTACAATGCGTATTGGAATTCACCTAAGCTGATTTTTTGAGTCAATAATCTCATTTCCTGCAGTTCAGGTTCAAGTATTACACTATTCGACGGGTTCTATGTTTTCAACGGTTTCGACTTCATTTTTAAATAATAAATTTTCAAACATTCTTCGATATGAAAATCGATGTTTTTATAAGATTGATATACAAATTAAAATTGAAAACTTTGAAAGCCACTTAATCATGAAATATGAAAAACCGAGTGAACAAAAATATTTTTCTTAGCTACGCTCAGCGTTTTCAGCGAAAAAGGTTCGCCGATTTTTTGTCAGAAACATTAAAGCATTTAGATAGCTGCGAGCATGGAGAATAGACAAAGGATACCAAACTCTTGTGAATTTAATTATTCTGACCGGTATTGTATATACAAAATTGTACTTACAAACATTTATTAAGAAGAAGTTCTCATACTCTGCTGTAATCATTCTACCTTCATCGTCGAATTTGGTATTCTGCAATCCATTTGTTACCTTGATTGGTTTGATTTTAGAATACAATGCCACGCCGCAGTAACCTTGTTTCTTGCCTGAAAAATAAATTAGCAAAATTTAAATCAGTTATGCGTGATGGTCAAGGGTACTGAAAAAATATGAAGCGTAGAAAATTTCTGTGAAAAATACAATAAAAAATCAACATATGTTTACAGGCTTCCGTTTCCGGTACCGATAACGATTGTTGTGTATTTTTCTGATGCTGACTTTTTGGCTTTGTGAAGGGAATAAGGGAATTTAAAAGGAGTAAAGGCGGTGAGTAGAGTGTTTGAAGGCAAAGGAATAAGTGACAGTGAATACGTTTGTGGAAAGTGTGGGATTGAGTAGTAAGCTGTGAGAATTGGGTGGAATGGTTTTTGAGGTTAGGTACGGGATCGGAAAAAGTAGCGTGTTATCACGCGGGGAGAATAACGAATCAGTGTGAAGGGTGAATGAGTGAGGAGGGACACTGTGCTGAGTGTAGTGAGTTACAGTGAGATAGTGAGTTCGAGGGATTGTTAGGGATTTAAGGGATATGATTACGATAGGCAAGGGGAATCGTGAGCGAGGGAAAGGGTCACGCGGTAGAACGTAAGCTCGGTAGGCAGAGTAGATAGGCATCTTAGTCGTGAAAAGTCCAGAAATGGAAGATAGAGGGCGACAGGAGACGGATACAGAGAGGAAGGTCCGCTCACGAACAACGAAGCTAGCGGTGGTAGTGGTAGGAATGATGGCAAGGGAAGCAGTGAAGAGGCTGAGCTCAACCAGACGCCAGAAAGGGAAAACGGCATGCCACGGTATCAGGCGGTACAGGCAGTCGAGGGAGGCGAGGCAGGACGCTGAATTATGCAACGTCAGGGAAATCGAACAGTACGAACGCGAAGGGTTTGTTTTATAATTGGCGTCAAGCAATAACGACTAGAGAAGAGGAAAAGTTAGCAGATAACAAAAGGATAAAGGAGGTAGATGAGGAAGGAGTTGTAGACAAAGCAGCGAAGAAAGTGATTCACCCACAAGGAAAAGGTCAGGGGTAGTAGTTTAGAACGTGTAGAGGGGCTTATCAACGGGTTGAAAGAGGAAGCGTTTAAAGGGCTAGATATAGTGAGAATACAAGGAAAAGAAGTAAGGGAGGAAGTTAAAAAAGTGGGAGAGAAATGGGAGGCTCTTTGGAAAGCCGGGAAAGAGGAGGTATGGAAGAAACTTGAGAGTATAGAGAGCGAACAGAGTGAGAGTGAGAAACAGAGAAGAACTGAAATGAGCTTGCTCGAGGAGAGAGTTAGGAAATTAAAGTGCGCGAGTGAAAATAAAGAGAAAGAGGAAGTAGGCGGAGTAACGAAGGGGCCCGATACGGAAATGCGAGTAGAAAATGAGAGAAGACGCGAAAGGCTGAACGAAATTGAAGAACTGGAAGGTGAAGAGAAACCGAAAAGAAAGCGAAATGTTTTGAAATTTAAGGGGTAAAAGTATGAAATGAATCGGGCAAGGAAGGAGTGGAGAAGCTGATGAACGAAATAGGGGCACAGGTGAATCGAATAAGAAAAAGGCATTGAAAGGAAGGAGTGAAAGAATTGGAGAGAACTTGACATGAAGAGAGAAAAGAGAAAGTGGATGATCGAGCGGAGAGCATGGATAGAGAGGAGGAACGGGGGCAATGTCAGGATAGGGAGAGACAGGTTATAGGTGAATGGGGTGGCATGGATCTGAAACGTAGAGAGAAGAGCTGAGATCGGATGGAACAGGACAAGAGAGAAGGGTAGAGAAAGATAGTGAGAGAAGGAAAGAGGAGGCGGGATTTTAGAGAAGAGTGAGCCTAACCTTCTGGAATGTGTCAGGGTTGAAAAACAAGAACAAAGGGTTCTAGGAGGCGGTGGGAAAGTAGGACGTGGTAATGATGAGGGAAACGTGGGCGGATGAAAAGGACTTGGAAGGCTTGAAACAAACGTTGACGAAGGGGTATGTATGGACGATGCAAGAAACAATAAAATAACACGAGAGGGGTAAGAGGATGGGCGGCATGGTGTCAGGAGTTAGAAGGGAACTGATAGAAGATGAGAGAGCGGACGAGAGAGAAGAAAAGGTTGAGGGGCGCAATGGTGAGAAAAGTGAAGGGAGGGAGAGGGCGGCTATCGTTTATGTGTAAAGAAAGAGAGATGATGATGATGATGATTGATGATGATGATTGATGATGATTGATTGATGATGATTGATGATGATGATTAATTGATGACGATTGATGATGATGATAATGATGATGATGATGATTTATGATGATGATTGATGATGATGATTGATGATGGTGATTGATGATGATGATTTATGATGATGATGATTGATGATGATGATGATTGATGACGATGATTGATGATGATGACTGATGATGATTGATGATTGATGATGATTGATGATGATGATGATGATGATTGGTGATGATGATGATGATTGATGATGATGATTGATTGATGATGACGATTGATTGATGATGATTGATGATGATTGATTGATGATGATGATTGATTGACGATGATTGATTGATGATGCTGCTTGATTGATGATGATTGATTGATGATGATTGATTGAAGATGATGATGATTGATTGATGATGATGATTGATGATGATGATTGATTGATGATGATGATGA
>JAUMHM010000086.1:1564142-1606772 GCA_032362435.1 Melikaiella ostensackeni
AACGCTCCACTCATGTAAAGTCGGCGTTCCCGGTTCAAATCCGGGCCGAGGTAGATTTTTTCTCATTTCTCCAAAATTCAATTTGACCAGTAATCGATACAAGAACATCAAAATATTAATTAATCTTAACATTATTCAAAACAAACACTCTCCATTGGTTTCGATCTTTTCTCAGAAAAAAAATTCAAAATTTTTTTCGGCGTATCTTCAATTATTTCCGCACAGTGCCTTTTTTTTTACTCTAATGCATTTCTTTAACAAACATGTAGGTTCCATTTCTCTAGCAGCTCGTGAAGCACAATGAAATTGGGTTTTCTTGTTCATTGCGATATCCAGTGTACGTATTTTCTTTCGTTCTTGGTCGTTTCATTACCTGTCTCTTCCACAGCTCACTGTTCTTTTTTTTCGATATTTTTCTATTTTGATCGAAGCTTCGGTTTTCGTTTTCTTTATCAAAGTCCTCTTATTCTTCTTCTTCATCTGACATGTCATTTATATTTGATTCGATACTCATCTTAACTTCAGTTCCGTCATCTTCTACCTCATTATCAGGTTCTGCTCTATTATTTGCTGCATTTTTCTTATCAGTGATAGGAATTATGATGGCGGACTCCTGATCAGCAGACTTTATCTTCACAGGAAAAGTGGATTCTGTTAACAATTGAATTTTCATGTTTTCAATACTCAAATCTTCTTTCAAATTTCAGCATAACAAGTTCTTGTACGTTTGCAGGGCAATCAGCCTTATATCATTCTCTGTGGATAGGTGAGAAAGATGAAATTATTAGGGGTCATACATGTTTCTGATCTTGATATTGTAAGATTGGAAGATTTCAAGAATAAATAAAAAAAGGAAAAATAATTAAAAGTAAAAACGCCGAGAAAAATTTTCAATTTTAATTTCAGTGCATTTTAAATACCTGTTAGGCAAGAAATATAAATAATTCTTATATTAACCTTTGACAATTTACATTTTTCAAGCTTGTAGGTTCTGTTTACTCACAAAGTAACGTCACTTAACAGGGGTTATGTGGCTTACGTCGTGAATTGTTTTTTTAAAGTGGGATACGGCCTTTTTCGCATTGTGGCTTACGACCTTATGATTTCGAAAGGAGTGTTAGCTTGGCGGGCCCGTCGAACTGACTCTTCACGTACATTAGGTCTTAGTGAAGTAATACGTAATTTTTCACTTAAAATATTACCGATAATCTATGCGTGGCGTTAATAAATATATAATTCAATAATAAAGTCATTCTCTAAAATGGTGTAGCTTACGACCTTATGCAACTAGATGAACGATATTTTATCCTTCCTTTCCTTACCATAGTGCAGTAAGAACCTTCTTCTGGTATTTATTATAACAATTCTCGAGGAATCTTTCTAAAACTCTATCAGACAATTTAACGATGTTAAAATTACTTCTGAAGTTGTTATTTTTATTCGATTCACTATCGATATAAATCATGAAGTTAAAATGTAGATGAAATGTAATAATTTTGAAAGTAGTATCAGAATTGTTGAATTGTCTGAAAGAGTCATAGAAAATTGCTCAATGAATTCTAAAAATATCAAGATCTCCGGACGTCAGACTCGTAACATTCACAGTCGGTAAGTATAACACTATAGAAGCACATGAAAATATTGCAAATAGTTTGAGCATAGGCGTGAGAATAATTTTCCTCTGAAAATGAGAAATTTATAAAATTTAGAACCTCACCGACAAAACGAGAATATATTGGAAACGAAAGCCCTGCAACTGCGTCTTTTTCTCGAGGACGTTCACATTTTATAATTAATGTGAGATTGATACCTAAATAACTGGAACTTCCTCATTATTCTTAATATACTTCTTATTATTAAAAAACAAAATGCGATTTCATAAAAATACTCACAATGTGATTGTTTCGTTCCATTCTGGATTCAATGAAGATTTTACTGTCTTTGTCTTCTTCTTTACACTATCTGAATCTGGGATAAGTTTCAGCTTTACGTAAGGATCAGAAAGTCCATTAGGATCCATGGGAATTAAATTTCTTCCTTGTTTAACTGTGAATAATTCAAAACATTGAAAGATGAAGCTGTAGCTTTATAGCAAGTTACATGCTGTATCATGTACATTATGCATTCCTAATATGTGCACGACGGAGTTTATAGAGTTTTTTATATTCGACTATGTTCTCCTATGTGATTATTGTTTATTTTGAAAGACAAATTCATATATTTCTTGATCAACAACATTCACGCTTATGAGGCACAGCAGGTATTCAATTATGAATATACCCTAGGGTAGCTGTTGGCGGGTAGCACTTGGTGGACATTATTTTACAATTCTTTTACCCTCAACCACCCGTTTTGATCGAATACAAATCAAATGTTTTTCGGCAAATTTAAGCCGAATCGATTATTGTTAACCTATGGCTCAAAGACAATGAAGTGTTCCGTTGACTTAACACTGGAAAAGGGCAGCTTTTCGTTAATCTACGATTTCAGCGCGATATGTTACAATTGATACAAAATGTTAACGGCACCTGAGACGTCATTCTACTACAAAGAGGCTAAAAATATTTTAGTATATAAAATGCATATTCAATCAATGACGTCAACTTGTATGAGTCGAGATGTAAATTGTCCACTCAAATAATAAAACTTCTATAATTACGACTACAGGAATTTTATATTTTACTAACAATAATTGAAATCCAAAATTGTCACAATAAGATTTCAAATTCTATTGGTCTCAATTGAAGTTATGAGCTGCAAAAATCTAAATTCAACAACTTTCAGAAATGATTGGAATCACAAATGATAGGTTATAAAATTATTAGAGATAGTGCCGCGGAGGAACACCGTTCGACCGTTCGAACACCATTCGAGCGTTTCACTCTTCGCATTAAAGAGTGAAAATGTTGATAGACTTGGCTCACGATGGGATTTCCTTATCTTTTTTGATTTTCCATGTAGGGTCTGACGATACTTACAACTTTAAAATCGACAGAGCTGGGTGAATGGTTTTCAAAATGTATTTAAAATATAAATTTTGAATAGATTCACATAATCCATTCAAAATTTAAAATTGAAAATGGTTTTCTCTTTTCCGCAAATATGACTATTTGGTTTAAGGAACAATTGCTTTTCGAAAGTTGCGTCCCACATGGACCTTCTTTTTGGGGGCAAAATCATGCCTGCATAACTAAAAAGTCTTTCGACAGGAACAGATGACGGAAGCGTCTTATTGAAATTATAAGACAGGTCTTTGATGACTGGGTAGCGATTAAGGTAGCTGAAGCTTACCTCTTCCTCCTGCAGATACTGTTATGCTTCCAGCTGTGGATTGTTTTTGCATGTACTTGTGTTTGGAATGCCAGAACTACTATCTGATGTCGTCCAAATCGATTCATCGAACATATAATATTGATCAATGTGAAAGTCTTTCTTTGGCTCATTATTAATTCCAGAGATGGACGATCCTTTGCTTTCTTTATTAACACTGTGCATTGCCTGAAAAGGCAGTCATTTCAGGGTCGCTCTTTTTGATTTGGGAGCCCATTTGAGTTTAAAATGAGAATGGGTTATTGTAGCCAAAATAGCATCATTTGCCTCTGGAAGCAAACCAAAGTACTGAAAGAATCTTTCCTCGAAACTCGGTAGAAGAGTTTGCCGTAAGGGCCCAAAAAATTTCAGATGCTTTAGTGAAAGAGACTATAACATCTTTTTTGTACTATAGAATTGAGGAATCTGTTCACAAGGAAAGTGTTCTTAGAACCCTGAAGTTTTCCCAGAGCTTCTGCAATAGATCTTAAGATTTCCAGATATTCCATCAGAAACTCCGATTCGTTTTCCTTACACCTTGGCAACTTTAAGGCATCACACGCAGCGTTGAGTTTGCCCATAACCTGCTTTAGATCCTCCAAAAAATCACAGGTGGTTTCCTAACGAGTTGGGTAAAGTGATGCTGGATGTTTGCCTGTTATTTCAAAATGAGTTTCTGCTGCCTTCGGTGACCTTGACGTAAGATTCCAGATTGTAGAATATGCACCAAATGCCGAATGGTGCAATCATGTATATACAGTTTAACCATTTTCAAGAATATCAGAATGCAAATCAGCTTCATTTCAGCTACATCGTCATCACTGAGAGCCTTCTCTTCTGCCTTATGTAGTTTAATTACTGCTGAAAAGGGAGAACATCAGCTGTTAACAGAAATCGAAAGCAAACATAGAAATAAGCGAGAGGCAAGATAAGATTTGATTTACCGAATACATCAGCACCCATTTTATTTTTCCTTGAATCGGCGAAAGCTTCAACCATGTTTGATCCATTGTCCGTTACAGTTTTCATTATTTTCGTTTCGTTCTTGTCTACGAACTCATTATGAATTTCAGTGATCAATTTAGTAATCACATCATAAGTGTAACTTCCTTCAAATCGTCTACAAGCTAATGCGACAACCTCTCTTCCAAAATTATTGTTGATCTGTAAACATATTTTCCATTAAACAGTAATACTCAAAATCCTTGGAAGATAATCGCTCTTATTCATATTTCTTACCCAATGTGCTGTAATACCCATGTAACTTCTTTTTCAGCGGCTCCGAATATCTTCCTTAGTACATATGTTCTTGCTCAATCGAATTTCTTTTATCATGTCTCGTATAAGTTATGAATAATTCTCTTCGATTCGCTTACTCAGTATTGTTCTAGTCATTTCTTCAATGGAAGCCTTTATTTTGCTTATTCCTAAAAATTGAATATATTATATCATATGTTTACTTGCTTACTTCGTGTTTCATAAGAATAATAATCACATCTGGTACTGTATTACTGTACAGCATTACCAATTACCATTAATCAAACTTTTATATGCTTCGTGTGCATCAAGAACGTGGGGACTCATGGTATGCCCGATAAAATCCAACATCAAGCGATCAGCCTCTGTTCGATCATTGATATTTGTAGCAGTGATAGGTACTTTTAACTGAACCTGATTTAATTTCTTTATGTTATTTTTGCCACTAGATTACGTGACCTTATCAATTTTTCGTTTTCTCATAGGGTGTACCAACTTGAAGTTTTTGTACTCTTCATAATCGTCGACATTGTAATTTTTTGTCAAAAATTATAATATAACGCGGGAAGTAGGAATACAAATTCACAATCACGTTTTTAACATGAGAAAACTTCCCGTCCAAGATTAATGGTAAAGACGAAACATCACTGTTTTCAGTTTCTTGAACTGTCACTGTAGAGCTTGTTGAAGCTTGATTTTCTTCTATTCCATATTGGACCTGCATTTCACTATCAGATAAGTCCATGATTTTCAAAAGAGATTACAAATCCAAGACGCTAAGACGACCAAAACAACCACGAGCGACTCTGACCACGAGGGCACGAGGCACGACCACGAACCATTACATGCATAAAATGCAGTGTTGACATAACCTCGTAATAAAACTGGACTCACAGTTTTAGTACACCTTTTTTTAAGATTGCATGTTCTCTTATATATTATCTAATTTGTCAAGAGCAGAAACAATCAACAATAGAAAATGAAAAATTTCGAATGGAAAATAGGTTGAAAATCTATTCAAGATGTGAGATACAAAATGGTTTCTTTTTTTCTATTTAGAATAAAAAATGCAAAATGCCATTTTGCATTTTAAATACTCACTTAAAATGAATTTATTTAAAATAGTTACCTAGCTCTCAAAATCGGAAAGCGTGTGCTATACCGCTTGACGATAATATTAGGAAGTCAGTTTGACTTTGGTTCGCGAACTAATTTTGTAATCATTGTCACGTCGTGACTTAATATTAGGTAATTGATAATTTAGATTGCCAATGCATATTAATTGATAATAAGCCAACTTAAATAAATAAACTTCATATTTTCGACAAAATTATAACCTTCAGTTTAGAAGGTAAAAAACATTGAGAGGACAACGACACCCTACGAATTCTGTTGTACCTTAAGTTTTTTCCTTGAAATGCTATGTAGCTTCACAAAGGGGACGTGTAATCAATGAAAATGTAAAATTTCGCATCGTTCATTCCCACTTAGGGAGATGTGTAATCAATAGAGATACGAATTTCGGCATCGTTTATCCCCACTTACTGAGACACCTCCTACCACCCTCCAACATTTAAAATAACACGATTCATGGACCAGATAGCTGTTGTCGTGCGATGCTCTTGTAGTGCAAAGCTCTTGTGGTGCGAAGCTCTTGTGCCGAGACTCTCTTCAAGCTCTTGTGCTCTAACTTTCTTCAAGCTCTTATGTTGCAACTCTCTACAAGAATGTGCTGCGACTTTTCTTCATTTGAGTCAACCCCTCGTTTAATCAACAAGAGTTTCTAAGTTCTTTCTAAATTGCAAAAAAATATGGCTGAAACAATATGTAGCCCAGCTTGCTAACCGGCTAGAATAATTATACATGGCCTTCTCATCCGGTAAAATAAAATTTGTAAAAGCACCTCGTGCAGGTAAAAGGGTACGCAAAAGACGTGCACGCGCTATCGCACGAGAATTAGCAGGAAAAGAGAATATTTCAAAATCTAAAATCGTAGAATGCACGGACCATACCCAAGTGAATGAACGAAATATAACAAAAATTATTACCTCACAAATTTAATCCCAAAAATCGACGAAATAATTTCAACCCCATAGGAAATAATACATATTATTGAGTAATCACCTGAACAAATAAAAAAAATTAAATGCCCAAAATCACGCCAAAGAAAATTAAACACCGTGGAGGAAAACAAGAACGCGATATTCAGGGGCGTACCGAGCTCCGAAATAAACCTGACAAATTAACTAAAGAGCTTGAAATCAAATCCTTGAATAATCCAACAATCAGTAAGCCTGATTCCTAGGAAGAATTTTCTGAAATCTTTTAATCTATGCTAAGTAAAGCCGAAATAATGGTTCGACAAACAAAGCCAAATCAATAAAGTAAAATTCTCGAAAAACCTAAAAATCAGGAATTTTTCGAGCAAAATGCAAGCAATACCCTTCTTTTCTTATAAAACATCGCCTCAGGTCCAATAAAAACTTCGCAAGCCAAAGACTTACTCGAAGTCAAACCAGAGCGCAAGCCGATTCCAGAGATTTGAATACCAACCCTAAAACTGAACGCAGTATTTCCTTTAATTTTGGAGAAAAACCTAAATCCAAGGTAATACACAGCCCACTCCTCAAAAATACTAATTCTTAATTTTCGGGTGAAATTTTTTTGGAGACTTCAGATGAAACATTGACGGGTACTAGTGATTCTTTAGCCAAAACTGACGGACAACCTTTGCTTCCTAATGTCGAAAATTTTCCGTCCCTTACTGAAAGTCCTGTTGTGAACTTACACCCAGCCCCCTTGAATAATACTAACTCTTTTAATAATTCCGCGCGAAATGTAAACGCTTCTGAGACTGAAATCATTCAACTAACCATATCCCCACCCAACAATCAACAGGTCTCCCTCAGAGATGCTTTAGAAGAAATGCTACTTCCCATACCCGTAGTAGAACAGAATCTAGTGAAGATGATTCGTAGTAAAATTATAGGCGAGGCAAGAAGGAGCATCTACGGGTTGACATTCGATAGGATAGATGAATTATTTAATCGGTTAAAAGACATTTACTCTCCTTCAAAAACGGTTTATCAATTACAGGGCGAATTATGTAGCACGTACATGTAGGAGAAGGAAAGTCTGTTATCCCATGCAACCAGAATAAAAGAAATTGCCGATCAAATATCCGACGGGCATCGAATAAATAATGGCGAACTTGATGATACATTCAAAACAGGGTTCGAAAAAGATCTGGTCTAGTGTTTCCTGCGTGGATTAGGACCTGAACTTGAAATTGGGGTGGAGGAGGGAGATGTGTTCAAAGATGTGACAAGCGATGCTATCGAAGTAGGAAGTGGGTGAATTATACACAAGGGGAAGTTATAATTTGCCAGATGTGCAACAAGAGGGGTCACGCCGCGCCCACCTGTCGAGCACTCGGTAGTGTTAACCAACGTACTCAACCCCTCTCTAACAATTCACCCAATCGTTTCACACCTCCTCAATATGACAGACGATTAAACGAAACTTGGGGTAATATAGTACCACCAATTATGAAAAATTGATGGCTGGCCACCACAAGCACAAAATAATCAGAGACAATTTCAACGCGGAGACAGGGTTATGTGGACACCTCAACAACCACAAAATTTTTCAGCCCTCCCATATCCCAACCATCCTTTGAACCCAATGCAAAATACAAATAATTCAATTTGTAACTATTGCGAGAAATCAGGGCACATACTCAAGGATTGTCGGAAACAGCAATATAATAATGAATTACGCGAACAACAAAATCCTCAGCAACCACAAAGGATATCGGGAAACGAGCGAGACCTCCTTAGGCAGGGCGCGATGGAGCAGACATCAACACCCCAAAATTAGAAGCACCTGACCCAATTGAAAATGAGTCACCAGAAACCATCAATCAAAAATTTCATTCCAGTAAAGGAAATATAATACCTCTAATTGTAATTAATGCTTCAGGTTTGAAAAAACCCGTCCGTTTTATGATTGATACGGAAGCCGGATTGAACCTCTTGGAAGAAACTATTGAACTGATTGAATTGAATTGATTCGAATTGAATTGAGTTGAACTGATTGAACCCTCAATTCCAGTGGATAGATTGAAAATTCTGAGATTAACCGGAATTAATGAGCACCCTGTCCATACTTTGGGACAAGTAAAAATGGAAGTCTTCGGATATTTAACGACCTTCAACATAATTCTAAAAGACGTC
Source organism: Melikaiella ostensackeni (assembly GCA_032362435.1). NCBI lineage: Eukaryota > Metazoa > Arthropoda > Insecta > Hymenoptera > Cynipidae > Melikaiella > Melikaiella ostensackeni. The sequence continues at coordinate 1,572,944 of JAUMHM010000086.1, forward strand.
CCGGTTGTCGATGACGGTGTACTAGGTTCAGAATTTTTTACTGACAATAATGTTGAAATCAACTATGCAGCAAGATGTTTAGAAGTGAATCTAATCCAATACCCTTTCGCGTCAGAGGACACCATTATATTACCACCAAGATCATAATCTGACATTCACTGAATCATTGCAAACCAAGAAAAAGGAACGGGTCTCATTCTAATCATGATAAGCATAATGAGAATATTAACGAATATTTCAGGATTTGATTTCAGGATATTAAAAAACTCAAAAATCTAATATCGGAAAATTTTAAAGAGATAGCCGTCAACGTCATTAAATTGGATAAAATGTCAAATGCAAAATGTATGTAGTTATAACAAGAGGAAAAATGCGTAATCAGGAGAAACAGAAAGGTCAAGAAATCCAGAAAAATTTATCTAGCCTCGAAAATAATTCGAAAAACTGAAGAATTAAGTCAAGGAAAAATCAACAAAACCAAGAAAATAATTATAAATCTTTAGATAATAAGCCAAGAGAATGAAATCGCGAGTTGAGAAGAAATGTACGAAATCAGAGAATTCTGAATCTGTGGTTATCGAAACAGTAAATTTACGAAATCAAAAACATAAAAAAACTCAATCGGAATAGTCGAGGAAAAATGATCGGCACGAACCTTTAGAAGAAAATGTAAGTAGCTTTGATGAATTCAGTGATGGAAAAATTCAAGTTTATTGCAAAGAAAATATCTTTGAAAAGGAAAATAGTAATATGGACGAAAGTGAATTTAAAGATTGATCGCCCATTGCTAGACGCACCACAGGCACTTACAAAAAATACAATTTCAGATTTGAAAAACGTACTAGAATGTAGAGATCACTTAAGAATGCGTAAAGATAACTATGTTCACTTTATATCAACCAATCGAACCCCAGAGATAACGGATCTCGAAGCCTAGCGAAAAAGAGTGAATTACGTCAATTTGAAAATCTTTCCGGAAGGAGTCCCAAGAGAAATTGAAAAGGGCAGTTTCTATCATACAGCCCTGCCTATTGAGTCCAAATCAGGAGGAAATCTCTCAGAAATACGAAATAATATTGAACAGTCAATCCAATCACTAAGAACCCTAGCTGAAAAACTGGAATTGCGTTCAATTAGCATCGCAAAAACTTCTCAGATAACGAACAGCGGAATTCTTTGATAGAAGAGGCACACTCATCGGCTTTAAGTTGACATAAAGGGGTCACAAAAGCATATAATCGGATTCGTCATGGACACTTCTGGGAAAATATGAGATTGAATATCCAAAAGTATATCCAAGCTTGTTTGCAATGTCAATTAAAGAAACGAGTCTGCACTAGGACTAAAAAATACTATGGTGATTACAGATACAACGGGTGTCGCATTTGAAAAAATTCTAATTAACATTGTTGGTCCGTTATCAGAAACAAAAGCAGGTAATGAATACATACTGACAATCCAGGATAATCTCACTAAATAATCTTTAGCCATACATCTGCCGAATGAACGAGCAAGTACCATAGCAGATGCATTCGTTCAAAAATTCATCTGCATTTTCGGGTCTCCCAAGAGAGTCTTAGCTGATCAGGGTACAAATTTCTTAAGTAATCTTATGAGACGCTTAGCCAAGCGTTTTCGAATTAGACAATTTAGAACAACGGCCTTTCATCCTCAATCCGATGGTTCTCTAGGAAGATCACATCATGTCTCAGCTGAATACCTGAAACAATTTATGAGCAAAAATGCTCAATGGGCTGATTGGCTTGAATTAGACACTTTCTCTTACAATACAAGCGTCTACGAATGATCAAAGAGTACCCCATTTGAACTCGTTTTCGGTCAACTAGCGAGACAGCCTTCTAGCGAGCCACCCCTTCCACACGAAAAATTGGAAACCTATGGTGATTACTTAACAAATTTTGTAACAAAACTTTATGATGTTCAAACATTTGCAAGAAAAAACCTTTTTGAGTCCAAGGAAAAATTCAAGTCTCATTATGATCAGAAAATTAATCCGCAAGATTTCAAAATAGGAGACAGCGTTTTCTTGTTAAAGGGTGCAAAACCCAGTAAACTAGGAGATCAATATACAGGACCACACGAAATCCTAGAAATTTTAGGAAAAGGAAACGTGAGGATAAGAATAAAGAAGTCCTTTAAAGTAGTTCACATCAATCGACTTAGACTCTTGCATATTAAGCCAGTCGAGTAAATATTTGTTATTTGTTCAAACAAAGTAGATGTGAGTTTTCATTTGATAATATAAGAATAGTTATAAAATTATTCTAATATTTCTTATCACACTAACCATTAATCTTTGTAAGTTCCAGCTTAAATGTTGTCTTCGAAAACTAATCTAAAGTATGTTCTTTTCCAGGTCCAAGCAAGGTGCGATATAGTATTGAATCTTTGATTCTAGAACAAGAAATTCTTTTACTCTCCTCTCTTATACTTTATGCGCTGAGGTTTGTGGTTAATTCATGAGCTCCCTTATGAGGAAATTTCGTAACTGATTCAACGCGATTTGCACCAAATCCAGGCAATTTCTGGACGACTCTTTACATTCTAATTCTATCAAGTTTTCAGTGATATATTCCTTCAATATCAATTAAAAGATCATCTAATGATGTCTAGATTATTCTCGCGAATTATTCCGACCTTATGGTCAAGTGAGATCTCACTCTCATTAACATAACTAATTCATTTAACTTTAATCGAAGTTAATGACCAGAGAACTTTATGAATATTGTGCTTTGAAGTTGAATAAGACTTAAGTAACTTCTATGATTTATCTCTCAGGAGTTTACATACCTTACTGAGTCCACACATTTTTATATCCTGGATATAAGGACCAACCCTACGTTTTCTTTCTCGCCCCAATGTAAAGAAAAGAGATCCTAGTATATATACTTTTTTTCTCCACCAACTCTTCCCCTTTGTTTTTTCTAGTAGTGACAGTATTCCTATTTTTCTCAACAACACTTAATTTTTACTTCGATAAATAAACAGAATATCTTTTTAATACATGGAACAAGAGAGAAGTTATTATAACGGGTTTCAAACTTTTTCTTCTCAAAACGATTATCTATTCAAATAATTTAATAAGTAATCAAAGCTGAAATCAAATAAAATTAATAAGTGTTATACTAGGGCCATTATTCCGCCTAGCGATTAGATAAAACAGGCACAACGAATGTCACCATCATCTAATTCAATTATTTCACAAACTTGGTCGTATGCACTCCTCATGCCATATACACATTTGTCAATTATGTACATCAAAACCCTTCTCCTTGAGTGCGCCTGCCGACCTCTTTGGCTTGATTTTCATAAGTGGAAAAGAATTTGGGCGACTATTTAAAATTTGTTATTCTTGGCTACCAATTATTTTGCGTTCAAATCACTTGCGAAGAGGAACCTGGCATTCAATAGGTCATACAAATATTGTGTATCCAAAATGTTATCAATGTAAGGAAATCTTGATTTATCCGCGTTGTAGAGCTTATAGTTGTACAAACTGCGCCAATTCTTTTCTTGCAAATGCTCAGAGAATTCTACTAGGTCACGAGTCAGAGGTTGAACCCCGTTCGAAAAGATTAAATTGAACAATTCATTCAAAATAAACTTTCTCATTTTTGAGTCATGTTTTCAACTGCAAAAGGAACAAAAAATATGCAAGGAAAATCTGGTATTTTGACAATCAAATCATATGTCTGCGAAATTACAAAATTGGAAAACTGAAGCGTAGAATACGATTTGATTTAACAATTGTTTATTATCCCCAACGAATTTTCGATGTTCAAAGCAACTTGTTTAATAATGACAAAATCAGATAAATGTGCGATAACCAGCAATTTTGCCGATAGCAAGTAGAAGCTAAACGTGATGTAGCCAAAAAAATGTTATCTTTTCCACGCCAAAAATATGAATTGTTGGACAAGAAAGAATGAATGATTTAAGAGTGCACAGAAAACTCAGAGTTTAAAAAATTATTCAAATAAGAGAACAGTTGCGAAGGCTGGTATTTGAAGCTTTATAACGCAAATTATTCTACAATATGAATTTTTCTATGTGATTAGGAGCTAGATTAGGCTTGGATATGCACAAAATTTGTATAACCTTCGACACTTCAAAAACAAAATATAAAAAATATGTATGGAAAGACTAAAAAAAATGCTTCATAAAAATAATTATAAATCTTCGACATATTTATGCGCTTGAGCAATAATAAGATTTATAAAAATAATCGTAGATGCGTATAAATATCTTTTTCATTGGAATTCGCGATTATTGAAATAAGAGAGTTTAGAACACTTGTAGAGTCCTTAATCTCACATTGGTTATTAACAGTTTAGAATTAGTCTATTAATGATATGACATTTTTTTAAATTGAGGACTGAATATTACTTTCGTATTCTGTTGCAAATATTCTAGAAAATTTGATATCTTTCCCAAAATTTGTATCAATGTATTTTCCTTCTCCTAAAATTAAAAAAAAAAATTAACTCGAATATGGTGATTTCAACCCCATGGCCCGAGTTTTAGGGGGGCGAGATGTCACATTCTTGCGACTATTTGATGTATTTCGTGCCATCAATACTCTCAGATTATGTTAAAATGCAAGTACTACGTGATGTATTCTCCACAAATTTTCTTCTGAAAAAAAATTATTTTTTTTGTAATCAGACTCGAACACGGTAGTTTCACTCCCATGATTCCAGCAAGTGAGGCGAAGATGTCACGTCGTGACTTAATTACTAGGTTATTAATGATTAAGATTGCTAATTTATGTTAATATATGATTCAAGTTAAATAAATAAAATTAATGGATTCGACAAAATTGTATCCTTCAGTTCAGAAAGTAAAAAACATTGAGAGAAGAACGACACCCTACAAATTCTGTTGTACCTCAAGTTTTTTCCTTGAAATGCTATGTAGCTTCACAAAGGGGACGTGTAATCAATGAAGATGTAAAATTTCGCATCGTTCATTCCCACTTAGGGAGACGTGTAATCAATAGAGATACGAATTTCGGCATCGTTTATCCCGACTTACTGAAACACCTCCAACCACCCCCCAACATTTAAAATAGCTCTTATAAATAGCTATATATATAATATATATAATATATAATATATAATAATAATATAATATATAATATATATATAATAAATAGCTCTCCAGATAGCTCTTGTAGTGCGAAGCTCTTTTAGTGCGACGGTCATGTGGTGCGAAGCTCTTGTACCGAGACTCTTTCAAGCTCTTGTGCTCCGACTTTCTTCAAGCTCTTGTGTTGCAATCCTCTGGAAGTTTGTGCTGCGACTTTTCTTCATTTGAGTGTGATTCTTGATTCCAGAAATCACAATCTGAGGGATCAACTTGAATTCGTGTCGTCCCGTTCCGCAAATTTTCCAGATTTAATTAGACCCACAGAACGTCAAAATATCTCAATTGTCAATTTCATTAACTCCTACTAGTATTAATATTGTAATAAATGTTATTTGAATGTGCACCCTGTAAGGGATTCCTACCACCGATACATTTTGGCCTTTTTCCTGTTCCCTTAGTCCAGAGCCTTCAGCTCTGCGGATAAATCAGATGAGTTAAATAATAATATAAATTTGACCTTTTCGCCCCCTCAGGATGTAACATCATTTCGGATTCCAATTCCAGGGTCTGACTCAAATAAAAAAATTTGAAACTACAAGAGTGTACCGTTTTCCTTGAATGGAGAAATATACCTATATATTCATTCTTATATCCACGGATGTTATTTTAAAGACTGAAAATTGAATACACTCAACATACATTCTCAAAGACTCCAATGTCAATTCTGTTTTCAAATATTTGATATGCAATAATAATGTATCTCTTATAAAAATATCAGGATTGTATACAGGCCTGAATAATTATGAATATAATATTAGAATTCTAATTTAATTATCTAAATATTAATTATCAATATATTGATATACATATATATATATATTTTTTTTTTTTGAAAAATAGAATTTTAAACAACAAAGACTAAATACAGGCCTGATTTTTTTAATGGGGCCGGTTGCTATTACAAAATAATTATTATCAATTTTTGGAATTAATCATTCGATATTACGAGTATTTAAAATGCATCCTTCCTAGAATTGAACCTTGTTTACCCTCTATTGATTCTAGAGTCAGATTCATTCTCAAATTCCACTTAAATGTATATTACAAGTTCTTAACAATGGCCTATGAATCCCGTGCAAAAATAAAATAAGGAAAGGAAAACACCTTGCCGGCAAACAAGTGATGAGACAATGCAATAAGAAAAAAAAGATCGAGCAGATGAGGAAATTTCATAAAAATTGTTTTATATTTACAATTTTCGATAAATTGATAAGTAGCGTAGTAACTTTCAAAATGCAAAAATAACGAAATAAGACCTTAACTCAACAAGTTGAAATCGATCATCTGTGGTCGAAATGTATATTTCACGAGCTGATACAGGTTTTCAGCCGAATAAATGAAGGCATGTTAACAGGCAAAATCCAAATCCAGATTCTAACATAGATAATGTTGCGATTAGCGTAGCTTATGCAATCGCCGACAGTTTATTCATCCAGCAGGCAGATACTTTTGTGCGATTTGCCTTCGGCCAGAGTCTCGCACGGTCATATGCTGGTTTGTACCTTAAAATGGTTCAGTATTTACTTTTATTATTACTATCAGTAAATTCTTTGCGAATCATATAATGCTATATTTTAAAGTTTTGGTGTTTGATATCAAGTTTGGAATCAATGACTCAGAATACCTTTATATAATGAATTTAACAAAAAAATCCGATAGTTTTCAAAACCTTTTGGTCACCATATTAAATCCGCTATTTCAAATTCAAAAATTCTAATATCAAATTTGAAATCAGGGACTTGAAACACATTCATAACACAAATTATTTAAAAAACATCCGATAATTTTTTTCTTTTGACCGCCGAAAGGTGATTTCTGGCTCACTGTGCATCCCCATACGACGGTAGGAACATCCCGGTAGAGAGTTTTGTACAGTGCATTGTAAATGCTACATCATATGTTTAAGCAGCATGTGAATTCTCCCTCTTGATCCTCACGTTAAAAAAACTCAGAGGTCCGGTTAGAAAATGTACGCGAAGTAAATAATTTTCGAAAATTACGAAACTAATTGACTTACAGAAGGATCGTCTTGCGCCCGGGAAACCTTTAAAGGATCGCGACGACATTTGCAGAATCAACCACCCTACAGAGTAATTACGGCTATGTGAGCCCCAAGGATATAACAAAAACTATCTTCGGAATTAAGGTCGCCCCTTCAATATAAGTCTTGGAAGATATTTATAATCTGATCAGAGCTTATATATTAGGGATATACGTATACGTTATGCCGTATAAAACGGCCAGACGTTTTTTTTCAGGCTTAAAATAGCGTTGTTCAGTGGGAACCATTATTTTTGGGTAATATGCGATAAGAATATCCATGGAGTCCTTTTTTTGTGTCAAGACTGCTCCTACGGCATATTCAGAAGCGTCGGTAGTTAATTTGAAGATTTTGTTGAAATCGGGATATTGTAAGATGTGTTCGCGGCAGAGGTAAGTGCGTAGTTTGCGGAAACATCGCCTTTCTTCGGATCCCCATATGAATTTAGCATCTTTCTTTAGCAAGTCTGCTAAAGGTTTCGCTAATTTGGCATAGTTTTGAATAAATCGCCGATGATATCCTGATAGCCCCAGAATTGTCTGATCGCCTTAACAGTTCTGGGTCTAGGGAAATTCCTTATAGTGGTTATTTTTTCCGGATTAGGTATACAAAGGCTTCCGAACCGAGCATCCCCTTTAGGACGTTATCCATAAGGCTCTGGTAGGTTGCGCAAGCGTTTTTTATACCCATCAACATTCGTTAGTATTCGAAATGTTCTCTCCGAGGAGGAAATATGGTTTTAGACCTATCATCTGGGTGAGTTTCGACTTCATGGTATCCACGCACCAGATCGAATACTGTAAAATAGCGCGCCCGTCCTAGTTGGTCTAGTATTTCGGTAATCTTAGGTAAAGGGTAGGCGTCACCGATCACTTTTTTATTAAAGACTCTGTAATCTATAACGACCCGATATTTCCTTACTCCCGAGGCGTCTATCTTTTTGGGAACTATCATTAGTGGCGCAATGTAAGGTGATAGCGAAGGACTGATAACACCACTTTTAAGCTGCTTTTCAACTTAAATGTCCATTTGCTCCAGTGCGTTTTGCGGATGGCGATACGGCTTTCTCGATATCACTGCGTCATCTTTTTCGGAACTATCATTAGTGAAGCATTGTAAGGTGATAGCGAAGGACGAATAACACCACTTTTAAGCTGCTTTTCAATTTAAATGTCGATTTGCTCCAGTGCATTTTGCGGATGGCGATACGGCTTTCTCGAAATCACTGCGTCATCTAGCATCGGAATTCGATATTGAATCTTGTTCGTGATATTCAACGTTTCTCCAGGGATATGGAAGACATCAGCGAAGTCATTTAACCAACCTTTTACGAGTTCTTTCTCCTCATCATTAAGATGAGCGGTGTGTAAAACTTCAGCAACACATTCACTGCGAGGCTTATTTGATTCTACCATGCCATTACCTGGAAAATATTCACCATCTGAATTGGATGACTCTTCCCCGGGGAATTCACAGTTTTCGGAAGAAATTATTTTCTGCGGTGGTAGGGTCATCTCAATTTCTTTTCCGGTGGTGTTATAGGCGTAAGCATAGCAAGTACCAACAGTGTTTTTTACTACACCTTCACCTATATATATACCTTCTGGTACATCGACTCTTGGAAGGTATCCCTCCGTTAGGTCTTGATTAGCTACCGGTACTTCTATTCGCTGTTTAGTTCGGGCTCAGATTTTTAGGATTCCGTTAGAGGGTTTGATTTCATCCCTTAGGTCCCTTTTAGCTTCTATAGATTCAAGATCGACGAATGGTATAGGTTTTATGGGTTCAGAAATTGAAACGAGGGTGTTATGTCGAAACGATACCTAAGCCTGTTCTTTCCTTAGGTATGAACGGCCTATGATGCCGTCAGCCGTAATAGGAAAAGTGTCTTCTACTACGTGAAACGCGGCTGATTTGCCGAGTATGGTAAGTTGCACCGTGTCAAGCGTTTCGACTAAATTAGTCGTGATACCGGAAATTTTTATGGGATCGTCTCCCACGATTATCGTCCTTTTCAAGGCTCGAAGTTTTATCAAATTAATATCGGACCCTGGATCTACTAATAAATGTGCTTTTGAATACTTAAACTCTGAAGCAGTTAGTCCAACAACTGGTGAGTCTTCTTTTTCTCGTCCAACTCTGAGGGCCCGCAATGGTCCTTTAGGAACTGCACTGTCCTCGGACGCTCTCTGAGGTTCGGAGTCGCTGTTGTGTCCATACGGCGGGTTTTCTTGTAGTTTAAAGAAGGTTTTGGTGAAATAGGTCTGGATAAGTTGGACGAGTTTTGAGTCTGTCCGCTAATATCTATTGGTCTTTTTGTATTAACATGAAAATACGCTTGAGGAGGGGGGGATATGGTAGTGGATAGGGATAACCATAGCCTGGAGGGAAAGGATTGTGAAATGGGTAAACAGGTGGACATGGAGAGATGTAAGATGGGTGCGTAGGACTGTAAAAGGGGTATTGAAGTGGTAGAGTTGGACTACTGTGAGGGACGTTCGTCGCACTATTCATTTTCTCCGTTCTTCGTTGTTTTTGATTCCCGTCCATTTGTCTCGAGTAGGGACTAGATGATCTTGTACGCAAATCTTTGGGATTGCGAGTATCCACAAATGTGACAATCTCGTCGGGTAGCCCTTGAATGTAAACGTCCAATGCGCAGTCAGTTACGGGTTTCATCATCATTGTCGTATTATCGGTTGGTGACGTGTACTTCTTATCCAAAGAATGCTTTGCTCCACTGAGTAACCCCAAGGAATTTTCACGAAGGAGGGTTCGGAGGTTTCATTCACGTAAACAGAGCCGTTCGCTACATCCTGAATGAAGTCCTTCAGGGAAGGATGTTTGCCGTCAAAAGTAGGGATATGGAAAGTGCATTGTTGTAGAGTCATCCCCTCCATTGCAGATGCCACAGCCGTACTCATGTCCATGGTTGGAGCTCCATTGTTTTCACTTGTTACATTGGGGGATAAGACCGCCGAAGAGAGGGTTACTTCTATTTGGGTCTGGGTTCGAACTTGTCTCACCGTTCTACGTTATTTATCTCCTAGGTTTGAACTAGTTTTCCGCAAGGGAGTCGTTGAGGGAATCTTCAGTCAACCTTTTGGATGTTGATTGGCGATTGTCTCGTGTCTTGAGTTCAGTGGCTGTGATTTTTTTCAGTGATCCACCGGACCTTACCTCCTACCGAGTGTAAGTAATTGGATTGATCATACGGTCGAAAGTACGTTATATAAAATTCAGTCACCTAAAAAGAAAAACATAATCTAAAGCAGTAACATATCATATAAACGAATGTCTTTGGGAAGCTCTTAGTATGACCTTCGCATGCTGGATATCTATAAAGACTCGCTGGGCCAATCATGCATTCTTACTAAAGTCGTTGAGCAGCTTTCGCATTTCCAATTTTTTAAATAAATGAGTAACGTTGTAAGGTGATTAGGTTTTAACGCCACAATCTCTCGTTACCCTCGCTCTCTCTCTTTCGTTCTCCTATCCGGAAATCGAATGGGATCCAACGAATTTAATTGTTTCAATTTCTAACTCTTATGAAAATTGACAATTCTCTTTTTAATTGTTTTCTAACTCTGAAACAGGTTTAGAGTAGTCTTCATTTCCCTTTGAGCAATTTCTCTCCAGATTTCCTCTTCGATATCTACTTTGTTATCAGGGGAAAGGGTGATAGTCTCTACTCTCGATTCTACTTCGTTGCTATGTACATTTTTCCGATCCAACCTTTGTTGGGCGTTGTTTAGTGAGGTGTTGAATAGACAATCAAATTCGCAGGGTCCCTCAATTTCCGTAAAGATATCTTCCTCTCTTTGGAGCGGGGGATCTACGAACCGAATGTTCACATGGATATTAACTATTTCTCCTGAGGGTTGCACCACTTGTTTTATTTCATGGACAATTAGCTTGTCAGCTCGAAACCTATTAGCTGAGAATTGCTGTTTAAGATGTTCTTGGTGCCCTTTGAATTGTCTCCCCCCTCTAGGCTTAAGTTTCTTTTTCAGTTTTGAGTCAGAAATTTTGAATGCTATTCATACTTTAGTCAGGTTAATAATCAGTTTTATATATATTTTTAGTTTTAATAGGGCCCTATAATCTCAGAGACGCTATTGCAACTTGTCCTAAAATTCCGTTAACCCTTGGGTGCCCTAAAGGGGTCAGGGAAGAGATAACCTCAAATGATAGGGTTGTGCCGAACACGGTGATCTGTGTTGAACCTACCGTTCGAAAACTGTAACCTACCACTGTATATTTGACAGAAACATACCTCGTGAACCCTATCAAAAGCGCCTCTTCCGCGATGAAGTTTAAGTCTACACTCGGGCACAGGGACAAACCTACGCTACCGTTACGGCAGCTTATTCCTTAGAGGAGATTTCGACTGGCCGTTAGGCTTGTCTAGATTCCCAGCATCAAAGAGTAATTACTTCAATGTTAATAGGTTAGATATAAAAAAAAATTATTTAATTCAAAATTAAATTATTCACTTAAAAACACTCAAATGCTGGCCCGTAGGCTTGCAGCTTGAGCCTTAAGGAAAGTTTCGACTGGTCGTTAGGCTTGTCTAGATTTCCTGCATTTCAAATTGAAATTTTTTATTTTGACGGGTTCCGATAACCGAACTATTATCTCTAATTTTATTTCTTAAGTAAAATCAGAGAAATTATTTTAGTTATCATTTACATTAAATTAATTTTTCTATTTAATTCAAAATCAATAAAATTATTTAGAAACATTCAAGTGCTGGCCCGTAGGCTTGTAGCTTGAATCTTAGGGGGGGTTTCGACTCGCCGTTAGGCTTGTCTATTTTCCTTGTCTTTAAAGTTGATTTTATTAATTTTGGATGGCTTTAATAGTTGACGAAATATTTTATAATTTTATTTCGTAAATAAAAATCAGAAAAGTTTCTTTTTGGTTATCTATAAGCCTAAGCTATTTTTGTTTATTTGATTCAAAATCAAATAAATCACTCAATTACATTCAAGTGCCGGCCCATGGGCTTGCAGCTTGAAACTTAGGGGAGGTTTTGACTAGACGTCAGGCTTGTCTATTCTCCTTGCGTTTCAAGTTGCTTGTATTAATTTCGAATGGTCATAATAACCGAACGATTGTCTCTAATTTTTTTTAATGAAATGAACCAGAGAAGTTATTTTAGTTATTATTCAATCTAGGCAGCTGTGTAGTCAGCAGTGAGTGTTACCATTTTTTATCAAGTACTAAATTATCTTTACTAATTTGAGAGAAAATGACCTCGAGGAAAAAGGATCGAAAATCCCACCGCTGCCAGCAAGTTTGTTACGAACGAGCCTAAAATTAAATTTTACTTGGCCTCACTACATTTCCGATTAATTTTCTCGTTCGTAACAGACATTTTAACAGTCAATATTTTTTACATTATTTTGTGAAATGTGAGTATAAAAATCAGACAATGACCTATTGTTGCATTTCGCATTTCGCGGTTATTGCAAATATTGTATCAGTTAGGTCAGCTACAAATGAAGGTGCTCCTATATTTTTCTAGAGACATATTCCAGTTCAAAAGTACAATATGTATAAAATGTATGACAAAATAAGTAATATTTATGCCTGTATTTAATATGTTTCTGCGTGCTTCAACTTATTGCTTGCGTGAACCCGGTTGTTTCATCATCAGCCACGGACTAGGTCAAGTGTCTTATCAGTTAAAGATCTTCTGAGGGTCTTTTCGGCTTCAAAGAAAAGACTCACAGTATGGCAATCTAATTTTTTTCAAAACGGCTAAACCTTACACTTCTTCATTTTAAGGGCGCCTGCCGCCAATAATGAGTCCTATAAAATCAGCTACTGATTATCATTCACGAGAAAATTATTTCAAAAGGATCAAGAATGCAAAGCCCCCATTTATAGGCCCAAAGTAAGGAACTAAATCTAAGTTTATACAAAAGAGGCAAATAGAAACAGCTATTTGATCTCTATTTTCAGGAAGTGCGTTTTCCTAACCTAAAAGAATGTGTTGAGACCACACGTTTGCTAGAAAAATTTACAGTTTATTGAAAACTGAGAATTTTGACCGATAACAAGGTTAAAAAATTACACTTTCGTCTTGAAATGAAGAAAAAAAAGCAACTATTCAACTAAAGAGAGGAAAACCCCCCCAAAAAAATCTCATCATTTTATACCACGAGGCCGACCTTCTTGGATTTTGCAATTCACACTTTTCATTGTCGACCACGAGGTAATCTACGATCGGGCAGGGACAATCATTCCTTGACGAAAGATGAATTAGATACCGAGACTGGTCATCAAACCTCTCTCAAATTTCTCAATGAGAAAAAAATATTATCATTCGTAAAAACTCCACGAGTTATCTAAGGCACTTTGTAAAATGAGACACTGAGGCAACGTGGCCAACCGTTTCGGCGTTGAAGTTGCAAAACTCCATTCCATTCCGTGATGAGCCAGTGAGCGTGCGCCTTTGGAATAAGTCGATTGCGCCAGCTAATGGCAGTCTGCCAGAATCGCCATCTTGGATGCCCCTATCAAAAGCACGTCACAACTTCTGGCGCCAAAACATAGAAAAGATTTTGTTAAATAGAATAATCTGTGAGTCTGAATGTGTTTCTTTTCTCATCACCTATTCTTAGCCTCAAGCTTATAATTTGGGATGAAAAAAAGGGCTCCTCTCGATTCGTTTCACCGATTTTGGCACCACTTGCCATCCCAGGGGCTTTCGGTGATGGGCTTTATATAAGTTTGGTCATTGTTGCCTTCCTCCACTATATACAATATGGCCGACAGTGTGTGCATTCTATAAGGGGGACGGAGACCGAGCAGCTGGGACTTCTTTCCATCTCTCTTGGTGCCTTCCTTCTAACTGACCAACATGTCCGATGGCACATGTAGGTCCGCGAACGGAACAGAGACGGAGGTGATATTAATTGCCTCTGGACACTTTTTTCGAGCTACCAACTAGGATCTCCTACTGCAACTCCTCCGTACGTGAGGATACGCTCCCACGGTATTCTTGTTGATGTGTTTGGTTGAAAATCGCTAGCGCTAGTTAAAGCATTCCCTATAGGCACTGTTACATCCTCAAAAATTCTAAATTTTGTCGTAACGATAAGCGATAAGAAGATTAGAATTGTCACAGTAGCTAATTACCCATATGGTAGGCGGTAACTACTCTAATATCCAACCGGCGATAAATCGGCTACTGTCGATGAGGCAGTAAACGTGAGCTAACAAGCGACTCATTACCACGAGTAGATAGACTTACTTAAATATTGGTAATTCAGCCACATTTTGATAATATAATCAACATGAGACTAAGTGTGACGCCCATCTTTGGAAATATAACTGAAATACATATCGACTGAAAGAAAAACTATGAATCAAATCAAATGTTCAAATAAATAAGAAAGACTTATGTAATCAAATGGTTGCAAACACGTACTAAACGTGTCTGCAGCTATTATCGAGGATTAAGAACTAGTCTGTGAAAGAGCAAGAGAAGAACAGTGAAATTAGTTATCTATCAATACCCAATATCGATCAGAAGTATTCAATATGGAAAGAACGACAATCAGTAATACGAATCAGCAGAGGAACTTGTTTGATTAATAAAAGTAAAATGTCAGAGCTTCTCATGATTCGCTCGTAGTTTGGTCATAATGTCATTAAACATGCTTATTCAGGTAAACTAGGGGTGTTCAATGTTGAGACTGGGATCGTTTTACTCTGTACGTGACCATTACCAGTTTTGCTCGAGAACGTGATAGCGTGACCATTGGCACTCTTGCTTCGAGATGGTTTCACTCATTAGTTTGATAAATAATTTTTTTGCATCACAAAGATGTAATTTATTAGTACAAAAGCGAGATTGCTTGTGACTTTTGTATAATTGCATTTCACTAGATATCAAGCACAACTTATGATATCGAACATAATGTTGCATCGAATATACTATTGCACTAAGCATAATCATGCATTAGCGTTTTATCAAGTGTGACCAGTACCACATATTGCTCGAATAAGACTATAGCAAAAGCCATGTCCTTACCTCTGCTATAGTAATCCTGATCCATATAGAGCCCAGATTCACCACTGGTGAATTTCTTTTGTTCCAAGCAGTCACGCTGTCAACTTAATCCTTGAAGTACGAACCGCTTTGACTTAGTAGAGATTTTTACATCATCGTGGAATATTCCTTAACGAAAAACCGCTCTGCATAAGTCATGTACTTTTACATCACCGCGAAAAAATTAACGAGGCATTGAGTTTTCAACAAAGTCCCTTCGGTTGTGGCTAGGTACGTTCGTCGTATAAGTTTTTCTGAGCAAAGTCCGCAGTGTTATGCGGTCGTGAAAGAACTTACGAGTGGATTCGATCTCTCTTATGATTCGTGTATCACTCCCAGGCAGATAATCCAAGTTATTCTGTAGGTTATGATATCCTTTTTCCATGCGATTTTTATTCACCTGACAATTTAATCATGTTTGAATGAGATTTGTCAGAGTATTCTAGAGTAAAAAATGTGCATATGAATGCTTATAAATGTATCTTCATTTCACATTTCTTTAGTGGCTTTTTAGTTCATTTTATTGTGTTTATTTCTCTCTATCCGTCAGATTTTTTCCCTCTCATTCTACCATAGTTTGATTTTCTTCCAGTAGAAACGAAGGTCCCTGTTGGGTGGCGATTATACAACATTTCCACATCCCACTTCTCACTTCCCATTTTCCACTTTTAACCTGTAATGTTATTTGAATTCACGTCACATGTCACCAATGAATTTTTTGAAAAGGCAATTATTACGAAAAATCATGAGATGAAGAATTCTGGGTGCTTACAATTTGCAACGGTGACGTGTGACGTGAATTTCAAAAAATTATGTATGTAAAAAGTGGGAAGTGGGTTGTGAAATGTGGGAAAATTACGTAATCGCCCCCCTGATCACTGTAGTTGAAAGTTCTTCCATTTGTATATCCAAATATACGTTTTAATTATTCTGTTAACACTCACTGGTTCCGCCATTATTTCTTGTTTGTTATTTATTCCTTCATTCATAAGATAGGTACACTTTTTACTCTTCACATACTCTTTATTATTTTTCTCTTCAACTCTTTTTTCCCTCTATCTTCATTTTTCACATTTACGACAAGGAAATCTAGCATGCATTGGTGCCTAACACAGATTTTTTGTTTTACAGAGTGCAATGGCTAATGAAGTATCAGACAATATGTCTGGCATAACCAGACGAATTATGCAAATGACGAAAGAGATGTTATCTGATGACTCCGATTCCGAAGTTGATTCCGATGACTCATACATTCCTGACGAAAACGAAATGGAATCTTCAGACGACGACACAGATTCAGAAATATACGAAATCGAACTGGATTCAGATGGTTCAACGCTCGACGGTTCATCTCGAGACGATCTGAGCGACTCTATTCGTTATTTTCATGGAAAGAAGAACTGCTTTACTTGAAGTTCTGTGCCTCTGAGTGCTCCTACTTCTAAATTATCCCGCAGCATAATGAGAGTTCGACTATCAGAACCTATAGGGCCAGCTCTCACATTAGGGCAAAGACCATCCCCTATTGAACTATGGCGCATATTTCTTACCGACGATATCGTACAAGAAATTGTTCTCGGAACTAATGTGAAATTAGAATCAATGCGCTCACATCTGAAGAATTTAGGAGATGTTTCTTACAAAAATACAAACATGATAGAGATGAACGCTCTGCTGAATCTTCTGGTGCTCTGTTGCATCTTTAAATCCTCTCGAGTCATTGAAATCCCTCTTTTCTACGGAGCCCGCAGTGCGACCCATATTTAGATGTATGATATTTGAGAAGCGGTGTCATGTGTTATTGAGGGGACTGAGATACGATGACAGTACCACACGTTCAGCTCGAGAAGCAACTGATCCAGCGGGTAAGGGTAGTGATGGATTTACCCTAACTGAGGCCGAACGGAAAAAGTACCAGAAACCTACTTAGGCCTTGATCAGACTCACCCGAAGCCTGAAAGATAGTCACAGAAATATTATTTGTGATAACTGGTTCTGTTCCATAGAAGCTGTGCAGTGGCTTTAGGAATTTGTCCCAAGGAAAAGCCCAGCAGACAATTCTGCATTGTACGGCTTTACAGAGGAGCTCACACTCTTGTCCTTTGTCCTCAAAGCATCAAAAGCTGTTATTCTCTTATCATCTATGCATCGCAAAGAATATACTGATTCAATTAATGGGAAACCTAAAATAATTTCAACCTACAATGCAACAAAGGCAGGTGTTGTTATATTAGATATGAAATGCAGTAACTACTACGCCAACCGCAGAACTCGTAGAAAGCCATTGATTATTTTCTACCACCTGATAGCTATAGGTAGCTCCAATGCATGCATCCTTTATAAAGACTTCAAAACAAAGGATATATCAAGGTTTGATTTCATACAACAACTGGGAATATCTCTCATAAAGGATCACCTTCAAAAACGATTAAAAGTATCAAACCTCACCGATGAATTGAGGACACTGATTAATGCAATTTTGGGTGAGAAATCTCATTCAAGATCGACCTTTTCTACCGTTACAAGTATGCCCGCCTCTCCACGTACGTCCTCAATGGTACTTTGAATAGCGAAAATCTAGCTCCAAGCTGATAAAACAACGTTTGAGACTGATGGATTTTCCATACAGATAGACCAATCATCTTTTGTAATAAAACATTTTTATCATACATATTCGTTCTTATTATACTTCCAAAACAACTACCATTAAAAGACATAAATAAATGAAAATAAAAATAAGCACAATGGCATAATATATTCGATAAAAGTCACGTCCGCCCCACTGACGGATGTTCCAACTTCTCATCTGCCTGGTAGGCGAATGTTCCCTAGAACGCACCGTAAGAGAATGTTCGGTCCTGAGTGTTAATAAACATCTATATAAAATTCATACAGTTCTAGAAACAAACATTAAGTTTGAATATTACTGAAATTCTCTGAGCCCAGTCGCAGATCATTTTCGACTCGGGCATCATCGCAAATTTTTTCTCCCTGATCCTCATTCGTTTTTCCCTTGCTGATCTTTCAAATTATCTAGCATATCCGCAGAGACTGGGAATCGATTTGCCTGAAGTTGTAAAACTCTTTGCTTAAAGTCTATGTGTTTTCGTTCTTCGAACCATCCTTCCAACCATGATTCTACCTCTTCTACCCATCTCTTTTCAATCAATTTCTTTGCTCTTGCCCCTTCTCATGTATGCTTCATGTTCTCAAGTTCCCGCTCGCACAGTTTACAATATATATATCTAAACCCCTTATTACCACATTTTCCAATATTTCCACACCTGAGTCTACCCCATTGTTATTTTTTCAGATACCGTAAATCCTTGTAATAAATTGTAACATATGCATTTAAAATGAAAAATGTATGTCTCAGACATTAAATTTTACAATGCAGAAATATTTATATTATCGCAACACTAATAACAAAATATATCAGGTGTACAAATTTTCAATATCTCAAATATAAATTTTTTTTAACACTTCATATCTGAAATCATTATATTTTTAACGTTTTCAATTAGAAATTGCTTCAGATATTATGAGGACGAAAGACAACAAAAAAAAGGGGACACTATGAAGAAAACATAATTTTTCGTCTTCAACTATAAATTCAGATCCGTTATTCAATATTGATATCTCAACTTTTGTAATTTTTACATTGTTGAAACTCCAATTAACCTCAAACTTCGAACTCTGCTGAAATATTGAAAACATTTAATTATTATTCAAAAGTGGACTTATTATTTATTATTTAGGATAATTTAGGTAGAGATATACTTGCAAGCTGCAAAATCCCCCCCTCCCTTTCTTCCATTATCCAGAACGAGGGCTGAGTCAGCTTAAATTTTCCGAGAATTGGTTGAATTAAATTTTTTCTAATCCCCCCTATGCATTTTTTAATAGGAACGACTAACCGATTTTATCACTACGCTTCTACAGTGGCTACAGTGAGTTTCGACTTCAAAACCTCTGGAAATGCCAAGTCAAAAAGGAACAATTCTTGATTACTCCTAATCGGCGTTACCAGACGTATTAATGACCATAAAAATATGATACGTTGATCAACTCGACCAAAGGAATGTAACAACAAGTTAAGAACTTCTGCCATGCCATAGATCGTGAAGGCCAGAAAAGCTGTGAAGATTTGAATTCAGGAGAGAAGGTTAATACATTCTTACTATGGGATAGAATGCCTGACCCCTTAGCCTTCATATTCCGAGATGTTACAATGTTATTGGAATCGCCCTGTGTCACAGACAGACAAAAAGGAACTAGCACTCCGCCCCTTCCAATATCAGGCTGAAAATAAGGAATATTGTTATGAATGATACTAGGATAGCGAAATAAACACTATTTTGCCGAAAGAAAAGCAAATTTCTATTCGAGACACAATTTGCTAACCTAGCTTCTAAACTTCTGAACTGAACATTTGAATATAAAACCTTTGTGACTTTCCTTGAACCTATAAACCCATTGCCCTTTCGAAGATAAAGACGCACTTATGATACCGATTTATCCTCACGCTACCGAAATTAAAATTAAATAAGTAAAAAAAACCGAATAACTAAGCAAATTTCAAATGTCGAAATAAGATACCATTGAACATATTGGAACTCAATCTACAGAAGTCAGTTAATATCGAAAAAAATATACGCAGTGGCTTTCAAAATGGGAATCTAGAAATTGGTTGGCGTATGACAAACAGCCGATAACGAACAAGTTTGACTTCGAAAGGATGAGAAATGCCCTCCAATTATTAGGTGTCTATTGGTGTTATAAACCTGAACATAGTGGATGTTACAATAAGGAGAAAGCTGGTGAGTCAACTCGAAATGCTCTTTTATAACAGGGAATTTTACCTTGTTATAAAGAACAAAAAATTCTCATATACATTTTTTTCAGATTAACCATGACATGTCGTACCATTCGGATGTTCCCAGGAGAAAGTTTAATACTAAGTATGGCTGTAGCTACCCTTGAAATGAAACTATTCATATCCATACAAACTCACCAGTGTGTCACTATTCACATCTTTCTCTTTCATTAACCTTTTCGTCTCTAGCTACATCTTTAACTGACTCATGGTGCTCCAGCACTTCTTCACTCCACCAAACTTACTTTCCCCCATATTACTCTGCTTTTTGCCAAACACTTAATACTTTATTCTGCTGGGCTTCTCTCACTCTCTCTCTCTCTCTCTTTCAATCACCTTTTCGTCTCTACCCGTACCTTTATCTAGCACATGAAGTCCCAACAATCCTTCATCCCACACTGATACTTCCCCCTTCCTCTGCTTTCCCCTTCTACACATTTTGGTCCAATGACTTCCATCTGTCACTTTGCTCCTTGCTTTGCTGTACATTTCTGCATTTAACACCCACTTGTTTTCTTCTCCGTCTTTTCATTCTTTTCCTCGTGCTCTCCGTCGTTCCTCTTGGTCCCGGTTTCCTTCGTCTTTATCCTGGTTGCCACCATTTCTCCCTCTATCTCGCTCCACTGCCAAATCGTCTGCCCGACCTTCCTTTTATGGATCTCAAGAATATTTCCTGCCCACCCACTTTCATCCATATGCATGATACATAGAATTCTTTGCTGGAAAATCCTGTACAAGTCTTATAACTTTCTCTTCACATTTTCCCAAACCCATATGAGAGACTGGCAGGGCTAGTAAGAGATACAAGGGTTATGAGAGGCTCTGAATGCGAAAGAGGTCACTACCTTGTAGTTTCAAAAATGAACCTAGGTTAAGGATGAATGAGAAGATGAATTAATAATAAGTCAAAGCAGATGCGAATCAAAATAGAAAGTTCGCAGAAAGCAGAACTTCAAATAGTGCATCGTGAAAAGTTGAATAAATATTTAGGACCACAAAAAAGACTGGAGGACGAAATTAGGAAATAAAAATGTAAAGGGTGCATGGATAATACTACGGGATAGCGTCTTCAAGAGTGCATCTGAAGGGTGCGGTACTGCGGCTGTAGAAAGGCAGACTGGACGTGCTTCGTGTAATGATGAAATCCACTTGGCTGTTAACGAGAAAAAACAAAAATACTCGAGAAAGCTGAATATTGAAGGTCTTAGTAATGAGGAGCGGACTGGACAAGAAAATTATTAAAGGGGTGAAACAGAAAAGCAAAGATACTGTCCAAAAAAAACAAGGATAAAGTCAAAGTGGAAGAAGATAAAAAATGCAAAATGATTTTGAAGGAAATAAGAAATTGTTTTGGAAATGGTTGAGAAGATCAGGAAAGTAAGTACTAGCACTTAGCTAGTCGGAATTAAGCATGCTGATGGTAAAATGGTGTGGGATACGCATGAAGTGAAAGAATGTATAAGGGATTTTTTAAAGAAATTTATGGAGCTCAAGCTATGAAGCATAACAACTGTGACACAGAAGAGTATACGGTAGATAATCCGGTTGTAGGTAGCGAGAGAAACATCGACATCAACGACATTATATCCGTAATTAAAAAAATAAGAAATAAAGACTGCTGGTGTGGATGATATAACCGCTGAAATGCTTAAGAGCGGTGGCGGATCTTTATTTGTCCGGCTAAGCGAATTTATGAATATGTGTGCTGAGAATGGTAAAGTTTTAAATGACTAAAGATAGGCGCAGGGTGGTTATCGTTCCACACTAAAAGAGAAAGGGTGATAAAGGTAACTATACTAATTATTGAACAATTAGCCTACTAAGTACCGTGGACAAAGTATTTGCTGAAATACTTATTGTTAAGGTCATGGGAATAACTAAGGAAGGGATCTGGGAAGACCAATGTGGATTTATGGCAGAGAGATCATACGCGGATAAGACATTCAACTTGAGAGAGAACATACAAAAAAGCTTAAGAGTAAACAAAAAAGGCTTCTGTCAGATGGTGATTTGGAAAAAGCTTCCGATTGGGAAGTACTGAAAGAGTATGGAGTGAGTGATTGGTTTCTAAAAACAATAAAAGCAATATATAGTATTAGTAGAATGATCGTAAGAGTAAATGGACAACTGAGCGATTGTTTTGATATTAAGCAGGGTATTATACAAGGATGCGTTATGTCCTCCCGGATGTTGAATACATACATGGACGAATGTCTAAGAATAGCTCTCTCAGACGAAGAAGGTGTTGGTCGCGGAACAGTGAAAGTGCGTAGACTGGCGTTCGCAAATAATGGGAATATTACGGCAGAATCAGTCGATGATTTGCAGAAAATGATAAGCAGACTGGATACAAGCATAAAGAGCATTGGTCTTATTATTAACGTAAGTTAAACAAAATTGATCGGGTTTGAATAAAGGGGTAAATAAACAGTATGCCTTAAACGAGGAGAGGATAGAACAAGTAGATGTTTTCGTGTATCTTGAAAGTTTATTTACTGCTAACGTAATGATAGATGCACAGATATCCAGACGTATAAAAGAAGGTCGAAAGGTTATAGGCAGTGTACGAGCCATTAATAGAACCTGGACGTAACAGGAAAATGATAGAAGTGAAGTAAAGATGGTTGGCATGCAATTGTTCCGAAATATGTGCGGTAAATCGCTAATGGACAAAGTCACTAATGAGTGGATTCGTGAAAAATGTGGTGTACATGAAACATTGATTGACAAAAGTGAAAGAAATTTTCTGAGATGGTTTGGTCATGTTGAGATAATGAATGAAGGAAGATGCCTGAAACGAAAGATTTTGGATACTAGTGGGCGCTCGTGGAGAGCTTCGCTCCGTGGATGTGGTTGGAATAAAGAGTATGGCTCTTCTTTTATGAGTTCATCAGCCAGTATGAGTGTTTATGTGTAAATCGTAAGTCATCATGGCTCCGTGATGCTTTTCATTCGGAGTCATTGCTAGAGAGATTGATCAGTGACCCGCTTCAGAGCGGTGTTTTGGAAAGAGTGTGTCGTTTGAATATGCAACATGCGACTTCTAGATTTATCTAAAACCTATCCCTTCCCCTACACATTTTTTACTCACCCTTGCCAAATAAATTCCTTGTTCGCCGGTAGCATAATGGGGCTAGAACCAGACGAGTTACACTTACCCAGAAAGGGATTTGGCTCAATGGCATAATAATAATAATAAAAACCATAACATTCTTGATTTTCAATCAAATTCATTAATATTATAAGTTAATCGATTCGCCTCGAGCCAATGAATCTTTCATGTTGTTACATCAGCATTGCATTATGTTAATGAAAAAAGTTTTACTGTAAAGAACCCATTTTCGAAAACTATAAAGTGGTAAAAAAAACGTAATCAATATTTTTGAAATCCTTGCATCAGTTTTGAGATATTACTGTAGAAAATAAGCCCCCCAAATTTCATAAAATCATCTTAAACCGTCTTTGAGTCATCGTGTTAACAAAAATGGGTGACATCTGCACACACAACCGACAAACGTTAAATAAAATCATTTTTGAGATATGTGAAATTGCTACGACCACAAAGCTTCCTCTACGAGGAAAAAAATAAAAGAAAGATGAACAAGTTCGTGAAATCAAACAAGAAATAATTGAAAGGGAAACTAGAAAAGTAGAAGAGAAAGGAAAGAGAAGAAATAAATGAGGAATGGAAAACACACTTTGGAAAGTTAATTGATTGGGATAGGTAGAAGAAGAAAATGTCGGAAAAAAGTAACGAAGCAGAAAGAAAAGAGAACGCAGATGAGGAGAGTGCAACAGGAGTTTAACAAAATAGACCAGTTGTAGCCGACAGAAGCAAAAAAAGGAAGGAAGAATTTGCAAGATATAAAGCGAGGAATGTACGAAGAAAAAAATAATCACAGACTTTTTTGGCAAGATATAGGTGAACGAAGATATTAACATACTGCTGTGAAAAAAGTTCCTACAGTGTGAGTTAAGTTCTCTCTTGAATGCCTTACAAGTCTTTCAATTTCCCATTCTTGCTAGCCTCAGATTAGTGAGGGTTGGATAGTATAAGCTAGCAACTGAAGTGAAAAAAATCAGAGCTCACTAAATTGGATAACGCGCCATAAAAGACATTTTGTAATATGAGCTGCTGATGTATGAAGCATGGTTATCAGACTCTCTTGGAACTGGTTAAGATGCCTTTTATCAAACCATAATATTTGAAAGTATTGCTTGAAAATTTCAGAACGATTTATGTATATACAAGGGACTCTTCACCTCCTGCTCGCCTGACCCCTCACGCATTGGTGTTTTCTTCTTAGGTATAGTAAGATACTTTAATTAATTTATTTTTGAAAATTCAATTCATTTAATATTCTAGAAAGGTATAGTGAGGTATTCTAAAGGGATTCAATTAAAATAAAATGAAATACATTAATTAAGAAAACATTGAGGAGAGTCTCAACTTATTGAAATCTCGATGGTGAGATCTTCTTATAATATCACACAGCTTCAACGCCCCGGTTTGATCCAACCCTACAGAACTGATGAAAAGGGAGAGTGTTAAATACGCTTAAGGGCCTTTGTGAAAGGCTCTGGGGGCCTTTGTGAAAGGCTCTGGAGGCCTTTGTGAGAGACTCTAGAGGCCTGTTCGGGAGGGCTTCCTCAGATTTCCTGAAACGTCAGCGTTGGCGCCGGCGAGAAATTTCATAATATGAAGAGATATATAGTGTTACATTATTTCATTTTGCATATTAAAGTCTTGGATTCTGTCATGAATTTCAATGTTTTCGTTAAATTCAATAATTTATTTCTCAAATAAGTCGCCAGATTGAGCTTCAAACCTAACCTTTAATTCCGTACATCTCTTAAGCTTTTTATTTCCTGCTAGTTTAAAAGCTTTCTGATTAGCATAATTTCTGACGCATTTTCACAATATCCAGGATTTCAAAACTGTGGTGATTTTGTGGAGGATAACTAAATTTTGTGCAACCGAAATTCAATGTTTGCCACTGCAAAATTTAGTTTCGCTTTCCTATTATTTATGATTTCCACAATCTTCCTAGCCTTTATGAGTAGGCAGTGGATTGTGACGTTGCAGATTTTCTGCAACTCACAAATTCAATTCCGCATATAATATTTTGAATTAAAAGCTCTCTTCTCCACACGCAGAGTAGGAATATTCGGCACTCCTCACTTTTGTTTTATTTCGTTATTTTATTCTGTTTTATTCCGATTTATTTTATGTCTCGTTCATTTATTTTGTAAATTATTATATTTGATTTCAAGAATTACGGCTGTTTTTTATTTTGTTGTAAAATTTCGTAATTCCGCGGCCTCGAGCAAGAGCCAAACAGATTTCCGCCACCTATGCGAATAATGGATTGGATCCATCACCATCTTTACCTTCATCATATCTCCGCATCTCTGGTCCCCACACAAACTTCTGGATTTTCTTTTATCGTATATCCTTCTGACATGCAAGGTGGAATAAATAATTCTACCGATAAGGATAAAAAGGATTAATTCTTTCGGTCGTCTGAGATCCAAGGCACGTTCCTGGTGAGGACTGACCAAAGAAGTTGCTACAAAATTCTACAAGAGAATAGGTGACTTCGCCTGAAAACTATTATCTCTATAAATCTTTCTGTTGTGAACAGGCATTCCTTGACTTTTGATGTCTTTTTGGTTCCTCTTTTTATCGAGAGAATCAAAGAGTCCAGTCCATATCTGCAGCAAGGAGAAAGGGCTCCACGTTCTTAACCTCGACACCAGAATACAGCTAGCCCTGAAAGCATGAATGGGAAGACTCTTGGCGCTCACTCCCTCTCATGTAAAGGAGTGCGGAGTCTCTCTCTTGCCCGACGATGGCTGATAAGGACTAGCAAAAAAAGGTCCAGATGATAGGATGCACGAATCAGAAGCGGACCTCATCGGCTTGTGCAAAAATGCCCCCTTATATAATTGAGATCCTCCCCCTGTTAATTATATTAAATGCCGAATGCCTTATTAAATACCGAATTTTGACCCCATACCTTGTGCAAAAATGCCCTCTTATATAATTGAGATTCTCCCCCTGTTAATTATATTAAATGCCGAATACATTATTTAGTACCGAATTACGACTCCATATCTTGTGCAAAAATGCTCTCTTGTAATATTGAAACCTCTTTTTGCATTTATTTTCGAGAACCTCTTTTTGTAGCTTTTATTGAGAACCCCCTTATCTTACCCGTTATTGAGCACGTCTTTGTATACCCAATTTTGAGACCCTTCATATTTCGACCCCTGTATATTAAATTATGATGTCTCTTTTTATAGTATTGAGAGCCTTCACATTTCGACCCTTGTATATTAAATTATTATGTCCGTTTTTATAGTATTGAGTCCTTTCATATTTCGACCGCTGTATATTACATTATGATGTCCCTTTTGAAAGTATTGAGACGCTTCATATTTTGACCCTTATATCTAAAATTATGGTGCCTTTTATATTGTTGCGACCTTTTTTTATGTTTATTTTCGAGAACCCCTTTGCTTGCCCATTTTCGAGACACCTTCTGTTCGTCATATTATTATCTACACGTTTATGAGATTTTGTATATTTCACCACGTTATTATATGTATTTTATAATTTTGGATTGCGAACCCCCTTTGCCTATTTGTGAAATCAAAACCCCCTTTTTACCTGTTATTTTTATCTGCTTTTTGCGACCTTTTGATATCGATTTCCTTAGTGTTATTCTTCCAAAAATCCCGTTATTGAGAATTATATTAGGTTATGGTACATTCCCCATTTTTAACCCTTCCAAATTATATGATTGCGACCCTCCCTTAACTCTTTATTTATTTTACGAAGTGTGCCACATTGTTGCGATTTATTGTTGCCGTGATCCCTGTATCTACGTTTCACTTGTTTATATATTTTATATGGTTTTATTGTTTTCTCCTTCAACATTCTGGATATATCTTTTCGTTGAATTTCTCTTAAATGTTGAATAAATTATTGTTAATTTTTGGTTCAAAACATGAGCTTTGTGATAACGTAACCCCCTCCCTCTACCACTGTTTATGTTTATGACCGAGCTAGTAGTTTTGTTGACCCTTATTTTATTTTTTTAATTCCGCCTTACCTTTCACTTATTTTGATATCTCATTACCTTTTTATTATCTTTCACTATCTTTTTTTTGGTATTGTTATTATAAGCTTTATCAATTTTCATTTCGGGTTATCTTATCTTTGTATACCTTATTTTATTTTACTCTTTCTTTGTGTATTCTCGCTTGTTTTAAATTACGGTAAACATTTTTGACTTAGGTTTGTGAGGTTCCCTTTTATTTTTTTTCCGGAACGTTTAACGTTCAGTGAGGTTCCCGCTTCCTTTTTGGAATGGAGATTCCTTCTATCTTTATCTTTGCCTCACTCACTTTGGTTAAATTGATTTACCTTTTGTCCCAAGCAAGGACTGGCGCCCAATAATCTATGTTTTACTTACTGTCTAAACCGTTCGTTCAAAACATTATCTTCAAATTATCTATTTTGTTTAACTTCATGTATTTCGATTAGGGTCCTTTGTGCGCTATTTAGAAGGACCGCCAAATTTCTGTCTTTGATTGAAGAAGTAGCGTTACAGGATTTGGAATTCCTAATGATCTGACTTTTGATACCTTTAATTTCGGAATGTGTGGATTCGTGAATTCATTCTGGGAATAATTGTAGTTTTCCTAGGATTCGCGAGTTCTTAACTCTGAAATTGTTGATTTTATGAATTTAAATCAATTGTGTTTAACAAATCGGATATAATTTTGTATGAGCTCCGGAAGTAGACTTCGGTTGAAAATCCTATTAAGATCTCGAATATTGTAAAACACGTTCAGATTCATCGAATTTTTTCACCAACACAAATTTATTTATTCAGAAGTTTTGCACATTATTCAACTAGAACACAAGCCCTGGATATGCACCTACCAGGATGATTTTGATTCATGAATCTCTTCTAGTTCAAAGCGAATCTAATGCTGGAAAAGAGTGAAACTAGTTCGTCGAAGCGCCTTCCTTAAACACCTCAATCCCGAGGGTGCCAAGCGAAGACTCATTTTCATTTATCAGCGATGGCATCTACTGGGACTTTCATTTCTTCGGGCCCGTTCATCACTTCTTCATCCATCGCTGCGCACGCAATTATCAATTTTCTTCCTTCCATTTAGGCTGATTTTACATAATGGTTGCACAATGGCTTTGTTTCACCCTTTCGATACTGAAATTTGCATGGAGTCATACAGTATCGTAGTAGCTATGGCTATCTTACGTTCTGAATTTATATTATGATAATTTTTATTATTCAAATATTTTGAACTGCTTCAATAGGAATATCAATTTTGAATATGGAAATAGAAAATACTATGTGTACATCATAGAATAAGTATCAAGAATTGAATCGCAAGAAACCCATTCAGCTTTTAGCTACGAATTGATCTCCAATCGGTAATATAGGAACGGTAATAATAATATGGAAATGAGATTGAAAACAATTTTATATTTTAATCTGCATTGATTCCTTTCGTAAACTAGCGTTGATGAGTTCAATGCAAACAATTATTACAAATGTGTAAATTTCGGGCCACAGCCTTGTACATTGCAGACAATTCTTCCTTCGCCAGCAAAACTCTTTTGTTTGTGCTCATATTTCACTTTACAAAAGTTCATTTGAAAGTAGTCATATTTTCGGATGAGTGTATGATTGACCTCAGGATCGTTTGAAAAAATTTTCAAATATTGATGCCTATCAAACCCACTTGCCATACAATGTAAAGAGAGCACACAAAAATGACCACACACATTCTAGCTTCTGTTGTGAGAGGCCAGTTTTTTAACCGCAGAGAGTTATCAAGACCATAATTAAATGATTTTTTTTCTGTTTTACACCGTGATATAGGGACTGTGTCCCTATTGAAGGTCATCAGCGATGTGATGGATACTTGATATTGTCCTTTTTCAAGCCCACGAATATATATTTTTTCTAAAAAGCGAACATGTTTGCGTAAGGTTGTTTGAAGTTTTCTGCATGGAACAACACCATTATACCATTGAATCTCACACACGTACTTTAATTAACCAATATGTATGTTTATTGTAATGAAGTGCCTAGAAAGTATCGTCCACATTAATGTATATTAAACCTTTTTGATGTGTGGGCTCAAAATGCAGAAGAATTTTAGCCTCTGCATTTAAAATAATGTAATTTCAATCATATTTCCATTTCTATTTTGCTATAAGCCATTGTACATATTATAGTATCTACGTCCGAAACGTCGCGCTTGTATGTACAAAAGATTCTTGGGTTTATCAATGGACCTATCATACCGGAATGTGGACGCACAATAACCCCTATAATGTATGGAACACTACGAGGCTCACTGGGGGAAACTATTCACTGCCTGCGAATATTAGTACAATTTTAAATCAAGCCCTGGATATATTAATACTCGTAGACTTAACATCAACCGGATTAGATCATAGGGGACGTCTATCATCAGTGCGAAGGAATTTTTTACTGTGGTTTTAGAGAATAATGTCTTTTCTCCGGTATCCGACGCTAAAATCCGATGGATCGCATGAATTTTGCACGGTTATACAAAGGATACATATGCGGTGAAACGGTTCAATCTATTCTTATAATTAAATATAAAAACAATTGAAGAGGCGGATCGAATAACCACCCGAGCGCGCAAGATCGCGTAAAAGTATTGTCCAAATCGGTGAAAAACATAAAGTCGCAGGAGTGGTAAATAAAAATTTGTTTCGTGTTCAGCTTGTCATTGCACATCTTTTCTGGAAAAAAACATTTTCTTATGCGGCTTTTAGTTTTCTAAAAAAAATCCATTTTTGATTAATTAATAAATTCAATTTTTTCCAAAAGTGAAACTGCGATATCTCCTACTTTGAATTGTTTTTAGCAAGCATATTTTTCATTTTTCACATATCTTAAGGCTTCTTATTAAAAAAAGCCTTCTGTTTTTATTCATAAAATCTTTTTCTCTCTTCGTAGTTTATAACCATATTTTCACTAGTGCTAAATATTCTCGCCTATCGTTCGTGTTGACGGAGCAACTACATTATCTATCTCGGGACTCTCCAAACCATAAACAGTCAGGGCCCGCTTTCTTCATACACTTCTGCGTTGTTGTGAGTTGCTCCGCTGACCTCGCAGAGACACTCCCTCGCCCCCTTGGACCCCTTGCCTTTTATGATGAGAACATTTATAGCGGAAATGCAGTGCAATTTCACGTCATTTGTGAAAAAATAAGGGAGGTGAAAAAAAATCAAAGAAAGAGAAGGTCAGGGATTATCTGAAAATATTCAATAAAACAATTTCGTATGCGTATCGTTTTTCCCGCACAAGTGAGAACGACCACTGCGTTTTTCGTCTTGAAAAGAGTAATAAGCAATTATTCTCTATTTTGTTCACTTGAGTAAATGGTGTAACGTAATTTTGCACAATTTCGTTTGAGGAACCGTCTCGAATAGGACGCAAACGTTTCCAAAACGTCGCTTCATGGAAAGACAATTTCAGAAAAACAGCCAGAAACGCGGTAAATATTATAATTCAATTCTTTAACAGCATTGTACATTTATCGGATAATCCGTATTGACGACTAATCTTATTAATAAGTTATCAAATATAAAATACGAAGAAATCAAGTTCCTCAAAAATGAACAATAAAGAAAAGAAAATTATTAAAATTATTCAAAACTATCAATTGAAATCAAAATCAAAATGAAAATCATGGAAGTGATGATAATAATAGTAAATTAAATAATGAAGAAATTGATGTATTGAATTAAGCGAGATGACGATTACAGCATGAAGATAAGAGTTCTTTCACAGTATACATATAAAATACAATAAATCATTTTTTGAAATTTCATTTATATTATATCGACTAGATCGATATGGAAGATAAAAATTTTGCAAATAGGGTCAGCAGTATGTTTCGAAGTCAGGTCACCCAATGCCTGCTAAGCGATTCATGGAAGTTTTTTCATGCTTTGAAGCGAAGAAATGTTATTCAAACTTTACTACAGAGGAACAAGAAGCTTACTTCGACGTTTTTTGGAATTTCGGAGAGTACTTTGCCCAAAAGGTTCTTCTGAGCACGAGCATGAAGGTCAAGCCAGCACCAGAAGAATCCAAGGAATTCGGTGAAAGAAAATTCATGTTGTGGAAGTACACTTTCTATCCATCAACAATACATTGCGTTATATGTCGGCAATTCTTGATAAATTTGTTAGGATTGGATAAGTCCCGTTTTAAAACGATTAAAGAAAATATCGTCGCCGGTGAAACCTCTCAAGATATGCGCAAAAAACAGGAAAATCGGGCAATGAAATTAGTAGACGATGTAAAACGAATAATTAAGCTTCACTGTTTGAGCATTCCTCATTCTCCTTCACATTATGGCAGTGAAAATTCGAACCTACAATACTTCAAAAATCCAAATTTTACGCTTAATCCATTTTATCCACTATCTCTCGATTATTACACGGCCCTCACAGGGAAATTCGATCCTCCACTTGATATTTCGACGAACAGTAAATACTTCAATTCCAACCTGCCTTACTCGTTCGGACCACCGAGAGTAAATGTACGACCATTACGAGAGAATAATATTATTCTCGGACGCTTGCGGGAGTCAGAAAAAGTATTACCTTGTTTACAATTTTCTGTTGCTTTTGTCGAAAACGTTGAAAACACAAGTACAACATATGTACCCCATTCGTGGTCATTCATACTGTGAATGTGATCGTAACTTCGCGAAGTGAAATTAACAAAAAAAGTAAAAGCGTGTTATCAACCCCTTGTGGTGACGGAAGGGGAAGTAACTTAAGTGATGGGGCAAATAGGGGAGTTGAGGTGGTGGCCCCGATCGGGACGTGCTATGCCTTGTACCGCCGGCTAGCAGGTGCCTCTTGTGTGCGGAGACACCGAACAGCCGACGGGCGTTGCTGTGGGTCCGGAACGATCTCACCGGCCTAAAGAATCAGGCGGCGGAAGTCGTCCCAGGTGACTGCTTCGTGCTTTGTTGTTTTTTTTTCTTTTTTTTTCTTTTTTTTTAAGCGGCGGGGGTCGCGGCTATTTTGCGCGGCGCGGGGGAAACGGCATCCTCAAAATCGTACGTGCCGGCGGTAAGGTTCGCCCCCTTGGGGCCCTCGGGAAAAGCGTTTCGGAGGGGGTGACCCCAAGAGGGAGGGGGAGAAGGTCTCCGGCGACCCTATGGCGGCGAGGTCCAAGACATCGTCGTCCGTCCCGGGGGTGGAGAGCGAGTGGGGCGCTGGGGTCCCTTCAACCCGGCTTCGGTTTGGCGAGGACGGCGGAGCGGCCGAAGGTGACGGGGCAGTCGCGCCCGTCGGCGAATCGACGGTCTCGATAGCGCGGTTGGACGACGCAGACCTTTTGACCGGAGTATCGGGGCGACTGGGCGCCTTAACCGCACCTGCCCCGGAGGTGGAAGGCTCCGGGCCTTCAAGGATGCCCCACGCCGTTGGAAGTGGGGCCTGAGGTGGCTCGAGTAGTGGGGCGGGTACGTGGGGAATCTCGGGATGCCGGATAACCCGCGGCGGAGGGAACGTGAGGCGCGGCCTGTCGGCGAAACGGGGCAGGCGAGGCGTGAGGGGCGCGCGTGGTCCGGTCGGGCGTCAGACGCGGGGATCCCGAGTCCCCGGAAGGCCGCGGATCACTTGTCGAAGGGCCCAGGTGCCCTCGGGGAATAGCTCGGGGGTCGTGGGGTCGTAGGCCTGAGCGGCCAACCGGGCGGCTTCGGCCTGTCTCCTCCGGCGCCGACGAGTGGCGGGGTTAGGATTCGCCTTCCTTTTGATTCCCGAGCTCATACGGCCGATACGTTAGGGAGTCTCCCGTTTGGTTTGAAGAAACTGCGGGCCCGATGAGACGCGACCACGATTTAGAGCTCGCGGGCTCTCGTAGGTAGTAGGAGTGGGGTGGGAAAAGTAGCCGGCTCACCTGCAGTAGCGGCAAACCTGGATACCTTCCCGAAAAAGAGAGAGAGGAGAAGAGTGTGTCCTCGACACCCGGCTAACCTGCAATAGCGGCTAACCCAAGATGACGAGGAACGGAGAGGTTATGGGAGTAGGCACGAGACACTTGAAAACTTCCGGTAAGGACGCGAGAGATCGATTGTAATGCTGCGAAGGGAGGAAAGCGTACCGAAAGGACAATACGAGTCACTGGATTCATTAAAGCACTCGTCACAGCGGTATAAGCGTTGGATACCTGGAGTATCACGGCGTTTACTAGCCCAAAGGAAGAAGGGACTTTCACTGACACACGCAAAAAATAGAAAAAGGGAGAAAAGAAAAATATCCGAAGGTGGTTAAGAAGCGAAGTTTGTAAACCGGCGGCAGGTATGCAAAGAGAACCGAGTACGCGGTCCGTTGATCGTAAGTAAAGGTGTTCGATTTCTTGAATAACTATACCACTGTTCTATGGCGAAACGTGTCACTTTATTTGTAGCAAAATTTTCCAAGGATGGTCTTCTGACTGAGAGAGCGAGGAATTTCTGCTTCCAAGTCGGCGTTTGGAGATCGTCTGCTACGCTCGACTGCCCGCTGGCAGCTCGAAGCGAGAGCTCTCCGTGCGAGGTGGTGGGCCTTGCGGCGCGCTCATTGGCTGAAGGC